>CAWUFW010008289.1:600000-907142 GCA_963921515.1 Calotriton arnoldi
CCGGAGGGACGGCTTCTTTGGCCGTTCTGTCCTCCAGGACTTCCTTGTCTGATCTTTGTTCGCAGACCCACCACCGGGGTTGGTATTGCTGGGGTATCTATTCTAAGGTAAGGAATCTGTCACTAACGTGTCTCTTTCAGATGCACAAGTTACTAACTTGTGTAACGATATATCTGTAAGAGACAGTAGTTAGTAACAGATTCCTTACCGCCCACCATCCTCCCCGTTCTGCGAACTGATTTCTAGGGTTAAGGACATCCCTTTCAGGGCCCTAGTATTTTTCAGACACCAGTGTCAGCTTCTTGCATGGCTCTGCGTTCCTGGCGCGGAAAGTCGTGTACAGAACTGGCGTCAGCGCGCAGGGGCGGCGCCTAAGTACTGCCCGCGACGTCATCCCGGCGATCACGACGCCGACGACGGACGCGGAGCCGCACGACGCCGCCTACCGACGCGCAAGGGTACTGCTACGCAAAAAACTTTCCGGATCCAGCCTGACGCCTGGGGATATTCTAAGGTAAGGAATCTGTCACTAACTACTGTCTCTTACAGATATATCGTTACACAAGTTAGTAACTTGTGCTTCACTAAAAGATGCATTTTATCATTCTGAGTCCAGGCATACTAAACTCGAATTTCTACCATGTTCCCGGGGTCAGTTAGGATTATAAGCTGTAATAATCAAAACTGCCCGTTCTGGCCTATGGGGAAGAGGTAGCCTTGCAATAGTGAAAAACGACTTAGGCTGTAATTCACTATCAGGACATGCCACACACACCAGGGCATGTCCTTCCTTTCGCATACAACGCGCCCTGCCCACAGGGGTACCTTGGGCCTACCTTAGGGGTGACTAACATGTAGAAAAGGGAAGGTTTAGGGACTTGCAAGTGTGCGCACTTGCCAAGTCGGCATGGCAGCCCCAGGCTGCGCACAGGCTCTGCGTTGGCAGGCCCGAGTTACACTTTACGGGCTGTTTGCGTGGGTGGCACAATCCAGTGCTGCAGCCCACCAACAGCATTTGGTCTATAGGCCCTGGCACTCACAGTGCCCTTTACAAGGGACTGACACATAAACCAAATAGGCCAATCATGGAAACGCCAATCCATAACACATTTTATACAGGAGCACTTGCACTTTCCCACTGGACAGCAGTGAGGAAAGTGCGCAGAATCATTACACCAGCAAAAGCAGAGTCAGAACCGGGAGGTCAGAAAGCAAAAAGTCAGGGGAAACATGCCAAAATATGCCAAGTCTAACACATGTCCCCTCCAGCTGAAAGTAGGGAGAACTACCCAACCCCATTTTAGTTCTCTCCACTAAGGCGGAAGAACCTGGACAGACCATCTGCGTTGGCGTGTTCTGTACCAGGACGGTGTTCCACCGTAAAGTCCATTCCCTGTAGGGAGATGGACCACCTCAGCAGTTTTGGATTCTCACCCCTCATTTGCATCAACCATCTGAGGGGCCTGTGGTCTGTCTGAACCCGGAAGTGAGTCCCAAACAGGTATGGTCTCAACTTCTTCAGTGCCCAGACCACAGCAAAAGCTTCCCTTTCTATGGCACTCCACCTCTGTTCCCTGGGGAGTAGTCTCCTGCTAAGGAAGACTACAGGCTGATCCAGGCCCTCTTCGTTTAGTTGTGAGAGCACCGCTCCCACACAATGCTCTGAAGCGTCAGTCTGCACGACGAATTCCTTGGAGAAGTCAGGTGCCTTGAGCACGGGCGCCGTGCACATGGCTGCCTTCAGGGCATCAAAATCTTTCTGGCAGGATTCAGTCCAGATCACTTTCCTGGGCTGCTTCTTAGAAGTCAGCTCTGTTAAGGGGGCAACGATGGTGCCATAGCCCTTAACAAATCTCCTATAGTAGCCAGTGAGACCTAAGAAGGCTCTCACCTCTGTCTGGGTCTTGGGGGGCTCCCAAGCCAGAATGGTGTCAATCTTGGGTTGTAGGGGCGCCACCTGGCCGCTTCCTACCTGGTGTCCCAAGTACACCACAGAACCCTGCCCGATCTGGCACTTTTTGGCCTTGATCGTGAGGCCTGCACCTTGCAGAGCCCTCAACACTTTCTCAAGGTGCTGTAAATGTTCTTCCCAGCTGGAACTGAACACAGCAATGTCATCCAGGTAGGCGGCACTGAAATCCTCCAGCCCAGCCAACACCTGATTGACCAACCTCTGAAAGGTGGCAGGGGCATTCTTCAACCCAAAGGGCATCACCCGGAATTGGTAATGACCTTCTGGGGTTGAGAATGCTGATCTCTCCTTGGCCCCATCGGTTAAGGCAATCTGCCAGTACCCAGACGTCAAATCAAACGTGCTGAGGAACCGGGCAGCTCCCAACCGATCAATGAGCTCATCAGCTCTGGGGATGGGGTGCGCGTCAGTCCTGGTGACTGCATTGAGCCCACGGTAGTCCACACAAAACCGGAGTTCTGGAGTGGCACCGGGCGCAGCAGCCTTTGGGACCAAGACCACTGGGCTGGCCCAAGGACTGTGGGAGGGCTCAATCACCCCTAACGCCAACATCTTAGAGACCTCCTCCTTGATGCTGGCTCTGACCCGGTCAGTCAACCTGTAAATCTTGTGCTTCACAGGAGGGCTGTCACCAGTGTCCACGTCATGGGTACACCAGTGAGTAACACCGGGGGTCAGAGAGAACAGTGGGGCGAACTGTCCCAACAACTGGTGACAGTCCCCCTGCTGCTCCTGAGTCAGAGTAGGGGAGAGGATCACACCTTCTACTGACCCATCATGCTCCTTGGTAGACAGAAGGTCAGGGAGAGGCTCACTCTCCTCTTCCACCCCATCATCTGTTGCCAAGAGCATACTCACTTCGGACCTCTCGAAGTGGGGCTTGAGGCGGTTCACGTGAAGGACCCTCAAAGGGTTCCTTGGAGCTTGCAAATCCACCAGGTAGGTGACGTCACTTTTGCGCTCCTTTACCTCATATGGCCCAGTCCACTTGTCCTGCAAGGCACAAGGCGCCACTGGGGCCATGACCCACACTTTTTGCCCAGGTTGAAATTCGACCAGAGTGGCATTCTGGTCATACCATCTCTTCATTTCTTCCTGGCTTGCTTCTAGGTTCGCCTGAGCGAGTTTCCTGAAGCGGGCAGTTTGGTTTCTAGAGGCCAGCATGTAGCTAAATACATCCTGGGGAGTTTTCCTGGGAGCCGCCTCCCAGCCTTCCTTTACCAAACTCAGAGGTCCTCTGACAGGGTGGCCATACAGGAGCTCAAAGGGGCTGTACCCAAGAGACTTCTGAGGCACCTCCCTGTATGCAAAGAGTAGGCATGGCAAGAGGACGTCCCACTTACGCCTCATGGGTTCTGTTAGACCCTTGATCATGCCTTTCAAGGTCTGGTTGAATCTCTCCACCAGAGCGTTTCCTTGTGGGTGGTAAGGAGTGGTGAACTTGTAGGTTACACCACACTCCTTCCACAGGGATGTCATATACTTCGATATGAAATTGGTCCCCCTATCAGAAACCACCTCTCTGGGGAATCCCACACGGGAAAAGATCCCCACCACTGGCGCCGTCGTTGTCCTGAGAGGGATTGCCTCCGGGTACCGGGTGGCATGGTCCACCAAGACCAGGATGTACCTGTTGCCCATGGCTGTCTTGGGGTCCAGTGGCCCCACAATATCCATCCCTACCCTTTCAAAGGGTGTTCCAACAACAGGAAAAGGTTGGAGAGGAGCTTTGACCTTCCTCCCACTCTTACCACTTGCCTGGCAAGTTTGGCAAGACCTACAGTGTGCATCTGACTGCCTTCGCATTTGGGGCCAAAAGAAGTGGGTGACAAGCCTGTCAAAGGTCTTGTCCTGCCCCAAATGTCCTGCCAAATGCACGTCATGAGCCAGACCCAGTAGGAAGGTCCTGAAGCGCTGGGGTACCACCATCACACGGGCTGACCCAGGCTCAGCAACCTTAGGCTCACTGTATAGGAGACCACACTCCCAGTAGATCAGATGTGACCCGGACTGATTACCAGCTGCCTGGTCTGCAGCCAGTCGCCGCAGACCCTCCAGAGTAGGGCACTCGTTCTGCTCCCTGCAGAACTCCTCCCTGGTGGGACCCCCTTCTTGCTGCCAATGGGTCAGCTCAGAGATGTCTCCCAGTTCGGCTACCTGCTCCCCTGTAGGCACCGGGGCGTCCCCCTCGAGGTCCGCCTCCTCCCGGTCCGTGGGAACTTCGGGGGCCGGTTTCCCGCGCCCCCTGCCCTTTCTCTTGGCAGGGACTTGGGCCACTGTTCCAGGCTCCAAGTCCTCTTGATCACCCTTTCTGGCTGCCATTGACCGAGTAGACACGCATGCCCACTCTGGCAACCCAAGCATCTCCAAGTGAGACCTGAGCTCAACCTCCTTCCATAAGGACTGCTCCAGGTCGGTTCCTAGCAGACAATCTACAGGCATGGTAGGGCTCACAACCACCCTCAAGGGACCTGAGACCCCCACCATTCAAGGGAACCTGCGCCACCATACATTGGCGCTCTGAGTTGTCTACAGCAACTACTTGGTGGAATGCTCCGGGGACTACTTGCTTCTCAGACACCAGGTGACACCGGACTGGGGTCACACTGGCTCCAGTGTCTCTGAGAGCCTCTACCCTGTTCCCATTAATGGTCACCCAGGTGCTATATTTCTTTGTGTTGGGGTGCACCTGGTTTCCTGGGACCATCTCACTGTCCCCTAGTGAGACAAGGGTCATTTCTGCGGGATCCCCACCCTCCTGTGGGCACCCCTCCTCCCCAAGCGCTACACTAGCCAACACTTTGGACTGTTCACCGGTGGGGTGGCTGTGTCCCCTTTGGGCACTTGGGGTCCCCCTTAAAGTGACCTACCTGGTCACATGCATAACACTTGCGGGGGCCGGTCTCAACAGGCTTCCCTGTAGAGACCCCTTTCTTCTTATCACCGGGGGGCTGGGAACCTTTACCCTGGGTACTAGTTTGGGGCCCTTTAGAGAACTCCTTTGCTTTACCCTTGTCCCCCCCACCTTTCTGCTGGGGACCCTGCCCACCTTTGGCTGAGTCTCCCCCAAACGCTTTCTTGTGGTCCCTGGTACTCACCCAGCGGTCCGCTTCCATAGCAAGCTTCCTGGGGTCAGTTAGCTTACTACCAACTAGGTGCTGGCGCAGATCTGCAAAACATAGACTAGACAAGTGCTCCCATGCAATCAAGTTGTAGAGCCCCTGAAAATCTGTTACACTACTGCCCTTTACCCAACCGTCCAGCGACCTGCAGAACACATCCACACATTCCAACCAAGTGTTGGCATCAGACTTCTTACTGGACCTGAACTGATCCCTTTACTTTTCAGGAGTAAGACCATACTTAGTGAGAAGGGCATCCTTCATGTCAGCATAGGTGAGGTGATACCCCTTACCCAAAGCTATCAGAGCATCCCTTGCTTCTTCAGGGAAAAGTGGCCACAATCCTGCTCCCCAATTCTCCTCAGGGACCCCATTCATGTGTATGGCTGCCTCATAACCCTGAAACCACCTTTGTATGTCATCCCCCTTCTTGAACTCCTTGCCTACATTCTTGGGAATGTGCACAATCCTGTCTGCCTTTCTGGACGAATTGCTGCCACCATCTGAGCCTGACTTACTCCTAAGTTCTAGCTCCTTCAGTTCTCTCTCATGCTCTAAGAGCATCTTCTTCTCCTCCATGGCCAATCTCTTCTCCTCCCGCTCACTCTCCAGCCTGAGCTTCTGCAGCTCGAACTGCCTTGCCTCCCGCCTGTCCTCCAGCTCCTCTGGGGACAGACTGCTGCTGCCTGACCTGGCGGGTTCCCCCTACCCAAAAGCATATCCACCCTGGAAATAGGCTCCTCCACCTCCTCACTGAGATTACCAGGCTGCCCACTGGCATGTCTGGCTGCTACCCAGGCCCTCAGCGCCTTCTGTAGCTCCTCCTTCCTTGTGAGGCCTTTAATTTGGACTTTCAGGTTTTTACAAATTGCTCGTAGTTCCTTTACGGCGTAGGTTTCCAACCTATCCTCCTCAAAGATAACTTCCAGAGATGCAACGGATGATGCAGCTGTGTCAGGCATGACAAAAGTAGTGAGTTGAAAACTGGCAAGATCAAAGATAGGCCAAAAGAAAAAGAACCAGTATGTGGTACGTAATGGTCTGCGATATGGTAGTAGTGCACACCAATCACTGTAAGTCAAGTGCAAACACAAGTCCTATCCTCACCGCTGCCACCCAATGTTAGAAATGGGATCTCTAGTTGGCAAGGGCTTGCACCTTTCTCCAAGTAGGGACCCTTCTTCCTAGTCAGGGTAAGGGTTGTTACACTCGTGAAGTAACCCCTGCTCACCCTCGTGGTAGCTTGGCACGAGCAGTCAGGCTTAATTCAGAGGCAGTGTGTAAAGCATTTGCACATGACCAACAGTAATACAGTGTAAGCACTACAAACGGACACCACACCAGTTTAGAAAAATAACCAATTTTTATATACTCACAAAGACAAGACCAATTACGACAAAAAACCACAATACTATACTTTAAAAACGAATGCTGGATAAGGTAACTTCTTTGCAGGAATAGTTCAAAAACGTTCGTACGAGTCGGTAGCTCCGTCCGAGCCTACCGCGATGCTGAAAACCACAGAGTCTAACAGTTCCAGCCGACCGCGTCGATACGGGCCAGCAGAGTCGTGAACAGACTCGGTCACAGTACCTTTCTCGTTGTGGCTGGTACGGAGTGTACGAGCCGGTCGGCGTTCGTCGCGGTTGCGGTGCAAGACGGAGCGATGCAAGGTGTGGTGTCCCTCGATGCGGTGCAGGCAGCGGCTCGGTGAGCGTCGTGCAGACGGAGTCGGTGAGTCCAAGGCGTGCGATGCAGGGTGAGACGATGCTCGATGCGGTGCGGACAGGTTGCGATGCAGGCGACCAAGCCGGAGTGCGGGAGCTGGCGTCGGACAGCGGTGCGAGTCGGAGCGGTGCATCGCAGACGTGCGAGCGGTGCCCCAAATGCGGTGCGGTCACGACTCTTGAGCCAGTTGCAGCGACCGCGTCGGTCGGGTCCGGCTGGTTCAGTGAAGCGATGCGAACTGCGGTGCCAACAGGTCACGGTGCAAGCAGCGGCTCGGTGTTGGCGGCGTCGGACGTCGCCCACGGTGAGACCAGGGTTGCGATGCGAAGCGGTCTGCGGTGCAAACAGGTCACCGGCCAGGGATGGATTCGGTTGACGGAGTCGGTTGCGGTTCCCTTCCTCTGTGGCAACTGAAACAGCGTTCCAGAAGCGGTACCCAGAGGCTTGTGAAGTCTTTGCAGTCCCTGAGACTTCTTAACAGGAGGCCAGCTCGGTTCCAGGCCCTTGGAGATACTCCGCACAAGTTTGTAGAAAGTTCCTTCCTTTCACTGCCCAAGGCAGAAGCAGCAGCTGCAGGCCAACCCAACAAAGCAACAACACAGCAAAGGGGCAGTACTCCTCCTGGCAGCTCTTCCAGCTCTTCGTCTTGGCAGGTTCCTTGATTCCAGCGAGATCTAAATTCATGGGGTCAGGGCCCCAATATTTATATCCCAAATTCCTTTGTTCTCTGAAGGCAGAGAGGCCTTTGCCTAGTCCCAACCAGTTCTGGAGCACTTTGTTGACAAGTCTCCGTCCCTTCTTTCAGTGAGTAGGCCAGGGACATCAGACGCACCACAGGAGGTGGAGCCAGCATTGTGGAGGGAAGGCACTGTCCTATTCAGGGCCCAGGTGCAACTCCTCCCGCCCATCTACATGTAGATCTTGCTATTCAGCCCTGCGCTGACTCACCCTGTCTCCTGGCATCCCCCAGCCCCTGGCACTCACACTCCAGACAAGGAATACACAACCTCGCAGAGGCAGGCTTGGATGGTTAGACAAGAAAATACCCCCTTTCTAAAAGTGGTATTTTCAAACACAGAATTTTAAAACCAACTTCACTAAAAGATGCATTTGGTCTATAGGCCCTGGCACTCTCAGTGCCCTTTACAAGGGACTGACACATAAACCAAATAGGCCAATCATGGAAACGCCAATCCATAACACATTTTATACAGGAGCACTTGCACTTTCCCACTGGACAGCAGTGAGGAAAGTGCGCAGAATCATTACACCAGCAAAAACAGAGTCAGAACCGGGAGGTCAGAAAGCAAAAAGTCAGGGGAAACATGCCAAAATATGCCAAGTCTAACAAAAGCACTAGCAGATCAGGCGAGCGAGCGAAGGGGAATGTGTGTAGTTGTTTTTCCCATGTACTGCCTGCACGGGGTGGGGGGTGACAGTGAATAAGGAAAACAGTGGCGTAACTCAAAAGGATTCTCCCTTCCCACAGAATGTGATGAAGGGGCACTGAGTCTCTGATATCTCGCAGGTATTCATT
Source organism: Calotriton arnoldi (assembly GCA_963921515.1). NCBI lineage: Eukaryota > Metazoa > Chordata > Amphibia > Caudata > Salamandridae > Calotriton > Calotriton arnoldi. The sequence goes on from CAWUFW010008289.1 coordinate 608,360, forward strand.
GGTCTCGGGTAGAATGGGGCCCCCTACCAGTACCCTTCCCCTGTAAAGTAGGGGAAAGGTTACTCTAGTACACAGCACCAAACCCCTCAGGACTTTGCTCCTCCTCGCCAAGGCTACTGTGCCCCGGCCTGCATGGTTTACGTGCTGTTGAAAAGGGCACCATCTCCATGAATCAGCATATGAATTATTCTGCTGCCATGCCAGAACATTCACTAGTGGGCAGTGCACTGAGCTGTACAGGGATTCAATTTTAAAGGCATGATGCAGCTGCTGTCTCTGAAGGACGGGACCTCACAGTAGATGTTGATTTATTTAATTTGAATAAATGCCACACAGTTCCATGCCACACAATTCAACTCCACGTACATCCAATCCACACCACATAATTCCATATCATGCCACAAAATTTAACAGCACACCACATAATTAAACTCCACTACATACCACTGCACAAAATGGCAATCCACATAATTACACTGCATGACACACAATCCCACTCCACATAATCCCAGTACACTCCATACCACATAATTGCTATCCACATATTTCCGCTGCACACCATGCAACATAATTCTATGTCAGGACCGGAGGCGAGGATTATGCATGTCTTTCTTCACCTTTATTAACATAGCAGGTTCAAAGGTAAAATAAAACAACACCTTCACAAACTACATCTCCCATGAACCTTGGGGAGTAACCATAGTAACCAATAGTTCAATCCATTCACAGTCCGACAGTCTATAAATCCCACAATAAAACGTAGTCCTTCCTCTTTCTTCACTGCCACGTCGTCAGTTAAGTCGCCTTACTTTTCCTTCCTGACATCGTTAGTGGGAGAGTGAGACTTTGTCTGACGCTTTGTTTTTAGGCCGAGCCTATGGGGAGGCTTCTTGTGATCGCTCTAAACTTCTTCTTGTGGGTCTGACTCCTCCCACATATTGGATTGGCCTTTGCGTGTGGCTTTCAATAATGAAAACACGCAAATGGCCAAAGGCGGGCGCATGTCCCACCTCTTTGTTTACTGGTCACTCCCACCAAACTTCCAAACACCTCTGGCAAAACACTTATAAGGTCCCAGAGGCGAGACCTATTGGCTATGCCAATGCTTGTTTTATATATATACCACCCCTTAGGTAGGCCTGTCGAGCCCTAAAGGCAGGGTGCTGTATATTAAAAAGTAGGACTAGTATTTTTATATGTCTTAACAGTAAAAACGCCAAATTGTCATTTATACTGCGGAAAGGCTAGTAGCTCCATTGGCAAGTGCAGGATTACACGATGACAACTCAGCTGTACTAACTCCTGAATGCGACCACCAAAGTTGGTACTTCAAGGTATCAAAATATTCTTGCATTAAACCAGACATGATGCGCAAGTCGAATTTAATTTAACTTTTGAGTAAAAGGCATCTTTAGAAAGTTGCCTCATTGTTGCCAAGTTTTTCACTGGCCATTTGCAGATACTGTTCTCAAGACAGTCTTCTGCCCTCCTGGGGAGAGTTGTGAACGATTCCCAGGAAAGGACAAAATAGAGGCCTGCCGTTGGAAGACGTTTACCTCTCCCTGGCAGGAAGCCTCACAGGGTGTGCATCTTAAAGGTGAGCATCAAATCTGGTAGGCAGGTTGGCGTCGGAGATGGAGATGGAAAAACGGTTGCCAAACCAGTTTTCCCATGGGCGTGTAGCCCTCATGTAGCCACGTCTCTAGGTTGGGCTACTAAGCTCCACACACTGAGAGAAGGGTTCTGCCAATTTGAGAGTGGGCAGAATATTGCCTTCTTGGTTCGCTAGATGCCACACATTGCCGGAAGTTGTCATCAGGCGGGACGGGACTCTGTAGCCCATTGGCTAATAGTCATTGCATCCTGAGGGCAAGTTGTGGGCGTAAAAGTACCACCCCTGGCACCCAGGCTACTGATCACATCTGCATTGAAGAGAGTACCAAAGAAGGACTGCCCTGCTGATCCCTGGACCTGGCAAAGAGAGGCAATACCAAGGACTGGACTGCACCGGCCGCTCCTGGGCTAGCAAAGAGAGGACTGTACCTGTGGTGCCCTGCTCTAGGAAAAGTTGTCCCCAGGCTCCAGACAGAAGAGGTGAACTCCAAGAGTCAGTTGGAGGACCAACTGCACAAGCTGAAGAAGCCCCCTTGGCAGAGTTGGTAGCCACAACTGCTCGTTCACCGCTACCTGCTGAAAAGCTGCCCAGGAGACCGAACGCTGACACTCGGAAAGTTTTACCCTAGTCTGCCGGTCCCGAGAGAGTCAACAACGTGTAGTTTGGTTGCCAAAATGGACACTAGCCTCAGTTAAAGGTAACCGCTGATTAAGCTGCGACCTGAGAACAGTAGACCAGTGGCAACTGGTTTTTGGCTGGACTTTACCTGGGCTTCGAGGGACAATGGCCACTGTGTCAAAAGTCCCATCACCGTGTTCGTGGACCAAGGGGTGGTTCCAGGAAGACCCTCGTCGATCCCATCAGCATCCTTTGCATCGGGACCACTCCATTGAGGTCAATGAGAGTTTGCCCATTGTGTCTGGAACTGAACTAGAGACTGCTTTGACTGTGCTTTCCTGCAAAGCCTAATTGGCCCCTTTGACTTGCTCCGTGCTGGAGTTGGTCGCCCAAAGCGGGCTGAAGTACCCAAACAACTTTTTATAAAATATTTGCCTTTTGAGTGACAAACAGTGATTTTAGAATTTGGTTAAAATTCTATAGCTTCGGAACCCTCTGGTGGATTTTTGTTTGTGTTGGTATCTAAAAATTTCATAAAAATTAGATCTATTTTTATCAATTGGTGTTGGATTTCTATTGTGTCACGTTTCGTGCTTATTCAATTATTTTGGTCCTTCTAAATGCTTTGTAACTGTTCCTTTGACAAAGCTTCTTGAAGCCACCACTACCCAGGGTTGAGCTATGGTTTTACAAATGAGCCTGACTGGACCTAAGACAGGCTCAGTGATGTTGCACAACCACACCATAGAATAAATCAAATTTTCTCACAAAAACAGTTGATTAGTGACACATTACATTCATTTTTAGGTCTCGGCCTGCACCAGCGCTTGCGCTGGTCTGTCCGACAGTTTTAGTAAGCTGGTTTTGGAAGTGCAAACCCACTGGCTTTCGGCTGGCAACCAGCTTGCGTTCACGATGGTGTGCACGCGCGCAGCTGCCATCTGGGTTTCCTATCTCTTCCTCATTTCCTCGTCATGGCTCATTAACTCTCTGGACTCTGATGTTTCAATCGCAGCAGCAGCTCACATTACCAACTGAGGGCCCTGGACTACAGTCACATGAAAAACAACAGCGATTAGCATTCAAATGCAAGCTTTTTTTTGTCTAGTTAGAAATATTGCTTCGGTGGGTTGATTTCACCTTATATCGCTATTTGTTTTATATTGGGAGTCACAGCCTAATTACCAGTATTTTTGTCTCACTCTGTATTTTTTTTTTTAATATTTATTCGCGCAAAGCACAAAGCTATATTTAAGGTTACTTTTTCCGCGTCACTTCTTCACTCTATTTAAACTCCACACCCCCACTCTTATTGTCTCTCTCCTTCTCTCTCCCCTCTCTAATTCTCTCTCTACTTAATTAACTCTCCCTCTCTATCTTTTTAGCCTTTCATTCTCTCACCCCTTTATCTGTTTCTCTTTCAAACTCCTTCATTCACTCTCTCCCCTTCTTTCTCTCTCTCTATCCCGCTCCACTCTTTATTCTATGTACACCCTTTCTCTCTCTTTCTCTCTCACCACCCTCTCTAATTGGGCATTATATCTTCACTCTATCTCTCACTCGGCAACACCACAGCATCACTCAGCATCACCACAGCATCACTCAGCGCAACCACAGCATCACTCAGAGCCAGCACAGCATCAATCAGAGCCAGCACAGCATCAATCAGAGCCAGCACAGCATCACTCAGCACCAACACATCACTCAACACCATCACAGCATCACTCAACGCCATCACAGCATCACTCAACGCCATCACAGCATCACTCAGTGCAACCACAGCATCACTCAGTGCAACCACAGCATCACTCAGCGCCACCACAGCATCACGCAGCGCCACCACAGCATCACTCAGCGCCACCACAGCATCACTCAGCGCCACCACAGCATCACCACAGCATCGCTCAGCAGCACCACAGCATCGCTCAGCAGCACCACAGCATCGCTCAGCAGCACCACAGCATCGCTCAGCAGCACCACAGCATCGCTCAGCAGCACCACAGCATCGCTCAGCGCCACCACAGCATCGCTCAGCGCCACCACAGCATCGCTCAGCGCCACCACAGCATCGCTCAGCGCCACCACAGCATCGCTCAGCGCCACCACAGCATCGCTCAGCGCCACCACAGCATCGCTCAGCGCCACCACAGCATCGCTCAGCGCCACCACAGCATCGCTCAGCGCCACCACAGCATCGCTCAGCGCCACCACAGCATCGCTCAGCGCCACCACAGCATCGCTCAGCGCCACCACAGCATCGCTCGGGGCCACCGCAGCATCGCTCGGGGCCACCGCAGCATCGCTCGGGGCCACCGCAGCATCGCTCGGGGCCACCGCAGCATCGCTCGGGGCCACCGCAGCATCGCTCGGGGCCACCGCAGCATCGCTCGGGGCCGCCGCAGCATCGCTCGGGGCCGCCGCAGCATCGCTCGGGGCCGCCGCAGCATCGCTCGGGGCCGCCGCAGCATCACTCGGGGCCGCCGCAGCATCACTCGGGGCCGCCGCAGCATCACTCGGGGCCGCCGCAGCATCACTCGGGGCCGCCGCAGCATCACTCGGGGCCGCCGCAGCATCACTCGGGGCCGCCGCGGGGCCGCCGCAGCATCACTCGGGGCCGCCGCAGCATCACTCGGGGCCGCCGCAGCATCACTCGGGCCGCCGCAGCATCACTCGGGCCGCGGCAGCATCACTCGGGCCGCCGCAGCATCACTCGGGCCGCCGCAGCATCACTCTGGCCGCCGCAGCATCACTCGGGGCCGCCGCAGCATCACTCGGGGCCGCCGCAGCATCACTCGGGGCCGCCGCAGCATCACTCTGGGCCGCCGCAGCAGCATCACTCGGCGCCGCCGCAGCAGCATCACTCGGCGCCGCCGCAGCAGCATCACTCGGCGCCGCCGCAGCAGCATCACTCGGCGCCGCCGCAGCAGCATCACTCGGCGCCGCCGCAGCAGCATCACTTGGCGCCGCCGCAGCAGCATCACTCGGCGCCGCAGCAGCATCACTCGGCGCCGCCGCAGCAGCATCACTCGGCGCCGCCGCAGCAGCATCACTCGGCGCCGCCGCAGCAGCATCACTCGGCGCCGCCGCAGCAGCATCACTCGGCGCCGCCGCAGCAGCATCACTCGGCGCCGCCGCAGCAGCATCACTCGGCGCCGCCGCAGCAGCATCACTCGGCGCCGCCGCAGCAGCATCACTCGGCGCCGCCTCAGCAGCAGCACTCGGCGCCGCCGCAGCAGCATCACTCGGTGCCGCCGCAGCATCACTCGGTGCCGCCGCAGCATCACTCGGCGCCGCCGCAGCATCACTCGGCGCCGCCGCAGCATCACTCGGCGCCGCCGCAGCATCACTCGGCGCCGCCGCAGCATCACTCGGCGCCGCCGCAGCAGCACTCGGCGCCGCCGCAGCAGCACTCGGCGCCGCCGCAGCATCACTCGGCGCCGCCGCCGCAGCATCACTCGGGCGCCGCCGCAGCATCACTCGGCGCCGCCGCAGCATCACTCGGCGCCGCCGCAGCATCACTCGGCGCCGCCGCAGCATCACTCGGCGCCGCCGCAGCAGCATCACTCGGCGCCGCCGCAGCAGCATCACTCGGCGCCGCCGCAGCAGCATCACTCGCCGCCGCAGCAGCATCACTCGCCGCCGCAGCAGCATCACTCGGCGCCGCCGCAGCAGCATCACTCGGCGCCGCCGCAGCAGCATCACTCGGCGCCGCCGCAGCAGCATCACTCGGCGCCGCCGCAGCAGCATCACTCGGCGCCGCCGCAGCAGCATCACTCGGCGCCGCCGCAGCAGCATCACTCGGCGCCGCCGCAGCAGCATCACTCGGCGCCGCCTCAGCAGCATCACTCGGCGCCGCCCGCAGCAGCATCACTCGGCGCCGCCGCAGCAGCATCACTCGGTGCCGCCGCAGCATCACTCGGTGCCGCCGCAGCATCACTCGGCGCCGCCGCAGCATCACTCGGCGCCGCCGCAGCATCACTCGGCGCCGCCGCAGCATCACTCGGCGCCGCCGCAGCATCACTCGGCGCCGCCGCAGCAGCACTCGGCGCCGCCGCAGCATCGCCGGCGCCGCCGCAGCGTCACTCGGCGCCGCCGCAGCATCACTCGGCGCCGCCGCAGCATCACTCGGCGCCGCCGCAGCATCACTCGGCGCCGCCGCCAGCATCACTCGGCGCCGCCCGCAGCATCACTCGGCGCCGCCGCCGCAGCATCACTCGGCGCCGCCGCGCTGCCGCGTCACTCGGCGCCGCCGCGCAGCATCACTCGGCGCCGCCGCAGCATCACTCGGCGCCGCCGCAGCATCACTCGGCGCCGCCGCCGCAGCATCACTCGGCGCCGCCGCAGCATCACTCGGCGCCGCCGCGCCCGCATCACTCGGCGCCGCCGCAGCATCACTCGGCGCCGCCGCAGCATCACTCGGCGCCGCCGCAGCATCACTCGGCGCCGCCGCAGCATCACTCGGCGCCGCCGCAGCATCACTCGGCGCCGCCGCAGCATCACTCGGCGCCGCCGCAGCATCACTCGGCGCCGCCGCAGCATCACTCGGCGCCACCGCAGCATCACTCGGCGCCACCGCAGCATCACTCGGCGCCACCGCAGCATCACTCGGCGCCACCGCAGCATCACTCGGCGCCACCGCAGCATCACTCGGCGCCACCGCAGCATCACTCGGCGCCACCGCAGCATCACTCGGCGCCACCGCAGCATCACTCGGCGCCACCGCAGCATCACTCGGCGCCACCGCAGCATCACTCGGCGCCACCGCAGCATCACTCGGCGCCACCGCAGCATCACTCGGCGCCACCGCAGCATCACTCGGCGCCACCGCAGCATCACTCAGCAAGACCTGAGTATCATTCATCATCACCTCAGCATCGTCTCCGCAACAGTCACCACCACTACCACCTCAGCATCACTCAGCACCACCTCAGCCTGCTCTCGGAATCTGCCATCTGTTGATTCTCCCCTAGCGTCTGGCCGCTGCTAGTGTTATAATACAGGTACTAGTTCCCAACCTTCACCCTCCGATTGTTTATGCCCCCTCAAAAAAAAAAAGCTTTAACAAACAACCATTGCAATAGGCAGAAACAAGTTGCCAGCATTGCAAGAACAAAAGAAAACTGAGGAAATTTTTCTTGTAAATACTTTTTTTAATATGGTCGTTCAGTTTTACATAATGCCTTCTTGGTCATATATAAAGTAACAAAAATGCTTCTGACACTTTTTTATTATAACTTTTCAGCATGCTGCACAGCAGCAACACTTCTCTACAGCACAGCTTGAAGACATTGGCAAAGTCAATAGCTCTGGCTAAACACTTCTAAGGCCCCAAAGGCTAGACCTATTGGCTATGCCAATGCTTGTTGCCTCTTGCATGCAGTAGCATACAGCTGGACATTCAGTTAATTAATCATACTTATTTAAGTCATATGTGACCAGGTAGATGGGCTAGTCCGCTCACCGCTGACAAATGTACTGTAAAGGAGGTTATGAGTTTTTAATCCTAGCAAGGCAGACTCTGTCGTCCGTCATTCTAAGGTGGGTAAATGTATCACCATAAATTGGTTAATGCTAACATTGATTACCACTGTTTGCATGGTCAGTGCCAATATGGTGTTTACACACCCTTCATGAAAATTAACCACAAAGTGGTGCACTGGATAGCCAGGGCTATGACATGCTAAGTAGGGTGACCAGATTTTAAAAAGCAAAAACTATTACATTTCATAAACATCGAAGTAGGACTACTATTTTGCACCGACTGAGGATCACAGAATAATTTATTGGGCAGCGCTCACCAACGTGGTAAACAGACAATGAGACACTAAGGATAATTAAATGCAACTTTCAGTCACAGTATCATTGGTTTATTATAAGGTCCGCTAACTAATCCTTCATTGGATTATATGAAAACTTGCCTTCCTCTCTGTCAGTCAACCATCTCTGAAAAAACAGGATGTGTGCTAAATTTACTGCATGGGTCAATGATGGAAAAGCCAGAACTGTTGGCGGCGGCCCGTTTCTCCGTCCGGGAGCTAGAGTAAATTACCTGAAGCAGGATTTTCTTTTCGAAAATGCAAATGCTCACCTTGCCATGAGGGGCCAGGGAGCAATTAGCAGTTTTCACTGCCCCTTAACTCCAGGGTTTTCCTGTCAGTGACGCACAGTAAAAACTGACCTTTAATTCCGCCCATCTAAATCTGGTGGGTGGAATTGCAGGTCTGCCTCTGACAGTCCTTACTCCACATGGCTGTCGGAGGGGTTTACTCATGGCGGAGATGGAGTAGTCTCCGCTTTAAATAAATCAAAGGCCCACCCGCATCTAAATACAGTGGGCGGTCCACATTCTTGCTGGTGAGGATACTCCATCACCATTGCGACAGAGTATTCTTACCACCAAGAATTAAATAAGGCCATAGTCTCCCTAACATTGGGGAAACTCTATTGGTGGTTATTTTTGACCTTTGAGGAAGCACATGAGATATTTGTGGTACAACAGAGTGAATTCCCACAATACGTACAGCTGGCAAGGACATCTGGGAAGAGCTACACTGTCCCCAGACGTCCCAGAGGAAACGCATCAGAACAGATGCTGGCACATGTGAAGGCACGGCGGCTGACAGCTGGGATCAGCAAGGCCCTCTGCATTGACAGGGCAGAGCGCAACTTGGTTGGTTAGAGGGAACTGGGATGAGGAGGGTCTGGCGTCTGACAGACGGTGAATGGTCTAAGCCTGTATACGGATTATGTCAGTATACTTGTAAGTCACTAGGCATTTTTTTTTTTAAACCATGAACCTGTGCTCTAGATTGGAGATCCAAGATGCATAAACTTGTTACCATTGTACTTGAGAATAGTGCTTAATTTATAAAAGAATGAGTGCCGGTGCCCAGAGCGCTGCTAAGAAGGCCCACAGGCGGTGCAATTAAATATCAGCGCGCCATTTAACAAGGCTGCATAGTCTTGAATCCACCTCAGCCTCTTTAACCCACTTCCAGACACTCCTGCCCCTTTATCTCACTCTTGCATGTTCCTGCTTTCTCCTTTATGACGATTTTCCTGTATTTCTTCCTCAGTCTTTCCGCATTGTTTTTCTGTCTCTTGCTCTCGGTAAATGTCTGATGCCGAAAAATAAGTGCCAGCCCCCGAAAATGAGTGCCCCCAACCCACCCCCCACTCAAATTAAGCACTGCTTAAGCGGCATGTGTGCCCAGTACCCAAAATGTATTTATGCTGGAGCCTCTGAGAAGCTGTTAGTTTGCAGTGATTTGATATGGTGTGACAAGTACATCAAGTAACTTCAGTAGCTTGCAATCTTGAGTTTCTCTTGAATCTTCAGTTTCCTTTTAAATGTGTACATGTGAAAACCAAAAATAGATTTAAAAAAAGGAAAATTGGTTATTAGAGCACTTAGAAACAGAAGTGTAATAATTACTTCTATAATAAAAAATAATGCCTTTATTATGTATTTGTCACTCCTTAACCCAAACCTAACCTCCTCTTCTGGGAGCATCTCGAGTACAGTTTCTGCTTTGGGTGGACCGCTTAAATTCTTACCTTCAACTCTTTCCAGTACCAGACAATATATATTGATGTAAATTCTCATGAGACACCAGGGAATGTCAGTGCCTAGTATCCAGGACTAGAAAATTACTGATCTACAACACATGGTTGCCATCTCACAGTTATGTGCTGATAGTGTGAATGATTGACTTCTTGAAAATCGCCTCTTTCTGTTTCCATGAGAAAGTTGCTTTCTCAGTAATTGAAGTTAATCGGGCGTTGAGGTACAATTTCTTTTTCTGTGTGCTATAGCATTGTTTGTGACGTTTTACTGTATGTTTAGGGTATATGAAATTGCTTAACTAACTGAATTGGCGTTGAAGCTTGGCGATTTTATTGAATTCTAACTTTTCTCTTAGTAAGTGTCTCCTCTTTTCATTACAGGTTCATGTACTGGACGGAATGGGGTGGTAAACCCAGGATCGTTCGTGCCTTCATGGATGGAACTAGCAGCATCACACTGGTGGACAAAGTGGGACGTGCAAATGATTTAACCATCGACTATGCCGACCAAAGGCTATATTGGACTGATTTGGACACAAATATGATTGAGTCATCAAACATGCTAGGTAAAGTGCTTCTTCGGTCGTTAAAGGTTGTGTGGGCTGAGATAGCACCTACATTATACCCCTTACCTGTGTCTTCATCCTGAAGTATAACAGGCTATACCTTATCAGGGAGTGTGACTTGAGAAGTCCCAATGTTTCCTGATGTCATACTCTTTTATATCAGCAGAACTTCAGGAGATCTTTAAACTATTTCCCCTGTGCTGGCTAAGCTGTTGTTGGTTTTTATAAAAAGTAAAATAAAAACCTTTCGATTGTAGTTAGAAGACTTCAGAAAACTGCACAATATATATCTTTAAGTGTAGGCTTTCAAAACAGGTGACGTCAAGGAACTCGACTAGCACTAATTCTATTAACCATAAAAAAGGCTGACAACTGGGTAGACTGCGGTTTTATCAGTGTTTATATGACACGGCAGCTAGCAAAATCGGCCCATATCAGTAATAATTGTGGAGAAAAATATGTGAAAGAATGGTCAGGGCGAGGTAGTGCATTGGCTACAGTCTTCCACCAATAGGAGGGGATGTGCACTCTTTGGCCGTTTATTCCTGGTGCATGTTGTGGAAGCCAAGTCAAATGCCAGTACACCAAATGTTGGTAGATTCCAAGCTTTAGGTATCCGCATGCTTGTGTGGATGGATGTCTGCGCAGATTGCATTTGGTGTAAAAGGCCTTTAAAATCTACCTTGGACATAAAATAGTTATGTTAAAAAGTCTGTAGTGAAATCTCAAGGATGTGTGGGCCCAGGAACCTCACGCTACCCTGGAGCCACGTCTTATGGTCTCTGTAACCAGCCCAACTAGTTCTGCATTTCTGTCTTTCATCAACACAGAGCACAGTATTTGTTTGTGACAACAATGTGCCCAGTTGTGCATACGTCATCGGGGCTGTGTGCATGCGTTCTTTTCACGACAACATAAACCAGAGGTGTGGTGACAAGTGTTACCTCCAATATTTGCCACATTCTGCTCCAAGATTAACTGTGCTGCTTTCACTTTCAGGGTTAGGACAGAAGTGTTGTGTTTTTTTAAAATATATTCTCAGTGGTTGAAGTTTGGACAAATAAAGGCCCGATAAATGTCATGGCTATGACTTTTTTTTGTAATATTTAGTTGTAGCGACTGATTGTCTCTGCAGGCCAGTCACTAACAGATTTTTGAATACGTCTTTACCTGAGTAACCCAACAATCCATTTTGGCACGAATCATGCAGAGATCATCGGCTAGACAACGTAAAGCTTTTCAAAAGAAAAATGTAATACCTATCAGATGGCATTATAAATTAAATATTTCATAAATGTATGGCCTTCAATATCACACCAGCACGCCTAGGAACAGTATATTTTTTAAAACTGGATATACTTTTTGCCCAGATAGAATTATGTTATTGCGCTCTGTTTGGTACCTCTATTGCATCATAAAGGTATCACCAGATCTCCAGAAGACCTCCTCTCTGTCCTTGCATCCTTTGTGGTTTCCATGTCATTCTTTGCTTGTAAAGTTTGTTGGATTCGCCTCATGACAATTGGGTGTCTTAGTTACTGCTGTTAGGTTCATGTCTTCCTTTAATACCTATTATTTTGCTCTTCATGTTTACCAGTTACCTCTGTTTCCCATTGTCAACAACAACTAGAAGCAGATATCACAATAGAGGAAATCACAACAGCCATACGCGAAATACAGTCCGGTAAAGCTGGGGGCCCAAATGGTCTCCCCATTGAACTCCTCAAAATAACGACATCCAAAGTAGCTCCCTATCTCCTGGAGATGTACCTTGAAAGTAAAACCGCGGGGACATTACCCAGAGATCAAAGAATGGCCTCCATTGTCTTAATTCATAAAGCCGGGAAGCCGGCGGAGGAATACACCTCATACCAACCAATATCTCTATTTAACGTCGAGGCCAAAATACTCGCCAAGGTCCTGGCCAACAGGCACTCCCCTAGTCATGAAGTTGATCCACCCGGACCAATCTGGGTTCATGCCGGACCGCAACACTGCCATGAATCTACGCCGCCTAAATGGAGTGCTCGCTAGAAAACATACCATAAGCGAAAACGCGGCCATACTCTCACTGGACGCGCGTATGGATTTTGATACGGTCGAGTGGCCCTATATGATCGTGGTCCTCAAGCGCATGGGACTGGGGCGGCCTACCTGGAATGGATGAAACTGCTATATGCTGAGCCACTCGCTCAGGTAGTAGTGAATGGGCATGTGTCTAAGATGTTCAAGCTATGCCGTGGGACGAGACAGGTCTGCCCACTGTCCCACATTATATTCGCTCTAGTTCTTGAGCCACTTGCATGTTGGGTATGCCGGGATCCATTGATACGGGGACTAAAATGGGCTAGTGAATGGGAAGATAGAATTTCGCTTTATGCGGACGATATCTTATTGTACGTAGCCTCCCCCAAAGCCTCAATTAATAGAATACTCCAGATCTGCTCTAACCATGGGAAGTACTCTGGCTATATTATAAATTGGTCAAAATCAGTTCTCTACATGCTCCACGGGCCGGCGCCGACCCTCCCGGCAAACTGTGAAATTACGATTGCGGAGGATGGGTTCCGATATCTAGGTATATATGTAACCGCCGACCCAATGCTTTTTCAAGAACGGAATCTATTGGACCCCCTGACTCGACTGCAATGTGATGTTCGTCATTGGCGGACGCTCCCGGTTTCATTGCTGGGACGTGCAGCACTATATAAAATTATGGCCTTGCCCCGACTCCTATATGCGCTGCAAAACAATCCATATAGAGTCGCTGAGTCCTATTTTAAATCAATCGAGGAGGAGGTCAGGAACTTGCTGTGGGATGGGAAGCCGCCACGTATTGCGGGGCCCAAGCTGGTGCGTGGGTGGTATGACGGTGGAATTGCCCTACCAGACATCCGTAGTTACTATTGGGCGGCCCACCTCTCAATCATAAACAAGTGGGTATATGGTGAGCATCAGGACCCAGCATGCAGGATGGATAAATGGCTGATGGGCCGGGGAGGGTATAGAGAAGCTCTCTATACTAAGCTGAACAGACAGCAGCTCACTGGTCCCACGGCGGTAACAGTTGCTATATGGCACGCCGCCACTATAAAACTCGGATGGGGCAACAAACTGACGCGTATGATGCCCCTATGGCATGCAGAAAAACTAGGCAACCTCAGCAATTGTAGAGGCTTCAACAAATGAGAAACCATTGGTATATCACAGGTCGGAGATTTAATAACCAGCATTGGCATAGCCAATAGGTCTCGCCTTTGGGGCCTTAGAAGTGTTTAGCCAGAGCTATTGACTTTGCCAATGTCTTCAAGCTGTGCTGTAGAGAAGTGTGGCTGCTGTGCGGCATGCTGAAAAGTTATAATAAAAAAGTGTCAGAAGCATTTTTGTTACTTTATATATGACCAAGAAGGCATTATGTAAAACTGAACGACCATATTAAAAAAAGTATTTACAATAAAAAATTTCCTCAGTTTTCTTTTGTTCTTGCAATGCTGGCAACTTGTTTCTGCCTATTGCAATGGTTGTTTGTTAAAGCTTTTTTTTTTTTGAGGGGGCATAAACAATTGGAGGGTGAAGGTTGGGAACTAGTACCTGTATTATAACACTAGCAGCGGCCAGACGCTAGGGGAGAATCAACAGATGCCAGATTCCGAGAGCAGGCTGAGGTGGTGCTGAGTGATGCTGAGGTGGTAGTGGTGGTGGTGTTGACTGTTGCGGAGACGATGCTGAGGTGATGCTGAATGATACTCAGGTGTTGCTGAGTGATACTGCTGTGGTGCTGAGTGATGCTGTGGTGGTGCTGAGTGATGCTGTGGCGGCGCAGAGTGATGCTGTGGCGGCGCAGAGTGATGCTGTGGCGGCGCTGAGTGATGCTGTGGCGGCGCTGAGTGATGCTGTGGCGGCGCTGAGTGATGCTGTGGCGGCGCTGAGTGATGCTGTGGCGGTGCTGAGTGATGCTGTGGCGGTGCTGAGTGATGCTGTGGCGGCGCTGAGTGATGCTGTGGCGGCGCTGAGAGATGCTGTGGCGGCGCTGAGCGATGCAGTGGCGGCGCTGAGCGATGCAGTGGCGGCGCTGAGCGATGCAGTGGCGGCGCTGAGCGATGCAGTGGCGGCGCTGAGCGATGCAGTGGCGGCGCTGAGCGATGCAGTGGCGGCGCTGAGCGATGCAGTGGCGGCGCGGAGTCATCCTGTGGTGGTGCTGAGTGATGCAGTGTTGGCCCAGAGTGATGATGTGGTGTCGCTGAGTAAAGCTATGGTGGCGCGGAGTGATGCTGTGGTGGCGCGGAGTGATGCTGTTGTGGCGCGGAGTGATGCTGTTGTGGCGCGGAGTGATGCTGTGGTTGCACTGAGTGATGCTGTGATGGCGTTGAGTGATGCTGTGTTGGTGCTGAGTGATGCTGTGCTGGCTCTGATTGATGCTGTGGTGGCTCTGATTGATGCTGTGGTTACGCTGAGTGATGCAGTGGTGTTGCCGAGTGAGAGATAGAGTGAAGATATAATGCCCAATTAGAGAGGGTGGTGAGAGAAAGAGAGAGAAAGGGTGTACATAGAATAAAGAGTGGAGTGGGATAGAGAGAGAAAGAAGGGGAGAGAGAGTGAATGAAGGAGTCTGAAAGAGAAACAGATAAAGGGGTGAGAGAGAATGAAAGGCTAAAAAAGATAGAGAGGGGAGAGTTAATTAAGTAGAGAGAGAATTAGAGAGGGGAGAGAGAGAGAAGGAGAGAGACAATAAGAGTGGGGGTGTGGAGTTTAAATAGAGTGAAGAAGTGACGCGGAAAAGTAACCTTAAATATAGCTTTGTGCTTTGCGCGAATAAATATTTAAAAAAAAACAGAGAGAGACAAAAATACTGGTAATTAGGCTGTGACTCCCAATATAAAACAAATAGCGATATAAGGTGAAATCAACCCACCGAAGCTAATATTTCTAACTAGACATAAAAAAGCTTGCATTTCAATGCTAATCGCTGTTGTTTTTCATGTGACTGTAGTCCAGGGCCCTCAGTTGGTAATGTGAGCTGCTGCTGCGATTGAAACATCAGAGTCCAGAGAGTTAATGAGCCATGATGAGGAAGAGACAGGAAACCCAGATGCCAGCTGCGCGTGCACGCCATCGTGAACTCAAGCTGGTCGCCAGCCGAAAGCCAGTGTTTGCACTTCCAAAACCCGCTTACTAAAACTCTCGGCCAGACCAGCGCAAGCGCTGGTGCAGGCCAAGACCTAAAAAAAAAAACCAGTGAGACACAAAAATACTGGTAATTAGGCTGTGACTCCCAATATAAAACAAATAGCGATATAAGGTGAAATTAACCCACCGAAGCAATATTTCTAACTAGACAAAAAAAAGCTTGCATTTCAATGCTAATCGCTGTTGTTTTTCATGTGACTGTAGTCCAGGGCCCTCAGTTGGTAATGTGAGCTGCTGCTGCGATTGAAACATCAGAGTCCAGAGAGTTAATGAGCCATGACGAGGAAATGAGGAAGAGATAGGAAACCCAGATGCCAGCGGCGCGTGCACGCCATCGTGAACTCAAGCTGGTCGCCAGCCGAAAGCCAGTGTTTGCACTTCCAAAACCCACTTACTAAAACTCTCGGCCAGACCAGCGCTGGTGCAGGCCGAGACCTAAAAAAGGGCAAAATACCGACATTCACGGAATTACAAAAAGAATATAAACTAGTGATTGGCGAGACTTTCCGGTACCTACAGTTTTGCAGCGTGAATCTTTTCTAGATTCACATGCTGTGCATTATTCCGCCATCTAGTGGTTGGGTCCGGAATTACTGTATTTGTCCTTTTTTTTTTTTTTTTTTTTTTGTGGTTGGTGGGCGTCGACATACCACCATTTGGTTCCCACCTTTGGTCGCCATCTTCAGATTCTTTTTTTCCGCCGTTGGGTCTGGATCGTTACAGGAGGAGCTCCAAGGATTTGGAGAGAAGAATCCACGAAAATTGAAGAAATTAGTTCTACAGGTCAGCGATACCTACATTCGACGTTCCGGTCGTCGGTTCCAACAGTCTGAGTACGCCGAAAGGTAAAAATAACAAAACTTCAACGAACAACCGGAGAATGCGCATGCAGGGGGCTACCTGCGCAGAGTAATGGACAAGACACCGTTCACGTTCTGCAAAAATTGCCACCACAAGTACGCGCAGAAATATCAGCATCCAGTTTGCAACCTTTGCCTCCCGCTGGATCATCAAAGTCAAGACTGCAACGCGTGTTCGGCCTTCACCCCGAAGACGTTGAGGGTGAGAGAAGGGCCAACTACAACATGCAGGGACAGGGCCCTCCACCATCACTTCGAGACCTGGGCCTCTCCAGCGAAGAAGAGGACAACGTCGCCGAAGGGCCTGAAGTCGACGAGGACACAGACATCCAGGTCGTAGTGGTCGAGAAGAAGGCTTCTAGGGAGGTAAGAGATACGTTGACCACGAAAAACACGAGTCACAAAAAACGGACTCTAAAGCCTCGAAGGGAGCCTCGGCGTCGAGGCACTCGACGACCGCAGAAGCATCCAAAGATAGGCACTCCGTCGGATCCTTGGACAAGGACTCCAGAACGGCAAAGACCCTCGAAAAATCGAAGACGTCGAAAGACGGTCACGATAAAGACGCTTCAACGTCAACAAAGGAGAGGTCGAAACCGCCTTCGACGACCGCATCGGCGTCGGCAAGCACAAAAAGAAAGGCCGAAACTCTCGCCGTTGAAACGCACGCAGCCGAGGTTGAGAAAAAGAGGAAGTGCCTCGAAGCCGAAATGGCGAGCATACTACAGCGCAAAAAAGAATTCGACGAAAGCTTGAAGCAATTCAAGATACCGCCGAAAACTTCTACAGAGGTAGAGAAAGGCGTTGAGGAGTTGCAGCCTCAAACGACATCCGAGCCGCTCGACGAAGAAGAGGAGGAAGATTACTTCTTCGAGGAAGAGAGGGACGTAGATGAACACACATATGTTGAGTCGGCGACCTTCGGAGACTCAAGATCTCCAATGGCAAGATCTCGACGCTGAATCACCAGAAGAGGCGATTGATACATATCCCTCTAGGCCCTCACCGCCAGATGACATTGGGATGTACAATCGGGTGATTTATAAATGCAGCTGAAACTTATGGAGTGCATTTGGAACAGGATAAACCACAATCATGTTTTCTGTTGAAAACTTTAATGCCAATACAGTCAAGAAACCAATTCCTTCCAATGCTACCAAGTGTACTAGATCAAGGAAAGGAAGCATTTAAGGAGCCTGCAACATGCAAGGCAGTCACACCAAGAGGGGAGAAGAAATACAAACATTCTTCAAAAGATCCAATCTACATCAAAGGGTCAGTAGCAGCTGACTCTATTATCACTTCCACTGCTAGGAAAAGCGCAAATGTGCCAACCACTGCTGGCCCACCACCGGACAAAGAGAGTAAGAGGATGGACCTAGTGGGAAGAAAGGTCGAGAGAAGTGCGGCGAACCAGTGGCGCATAGCTAACTCTAATGCATTGCTGAACCTTCATGCATATCAGCATTGGGAAGAGGTAAGGGATCTACTGAAACACCTACCGGAACAGTTCCAAAAGAGAGCTACCCACTTAGTGGAAGGGGTAAAAACATTGCAAATACATGCTTGAAATCAGCTCTGGATGCAGCAGAAACATCCAGCAGACAAATGATGATTGGCATCACAGAAAGAAGGCATGCTTGGCTGAGTATCTCCGGTTTCAAACCAGAAGTCCAAAGCAACATAATTAATTCACCATTCAATGGAGAACAATTGTTTGGGAGCGTTGTTGATGATAAACTAAATCAGTTGAAAAAAGACAACGACACAGCAAGGTCTGTGGGCGCTCTACAATTCAGAGGCATGCGTAGCGGCACCCCGTCAAGAAGACCAACAGGTAGAGGTGGTCACCAACCTACTACCACACACCAGGCATACCAGCAAACATACCAGGGATCAAGCCAAGGTCAACAGCAGGGCCAACAACAGAGCTGGCAGTACCAGCAGGGAAGACAGTCCTTTCGTGGGCGCCCACGGGGAAGGGGCCAACAACAAAGAGGCGGTCCACAGACCACCACCAAGTGACTGCTTTCCAAAAGGGGCACACTTAGCAAAAACATCACCAAGTGTACCCACAGCAGTACAACAGGCAGAAACTCACATCCTGTAAGCTAACAGTTCATTCATCATACAACACCAGTGGGAGGCAGACTACAATATTTCCTCCAAGAATGGAAGAAAATAACTACGGACAAGTGGGTGTTGAACATAATTCAATACGGTTACTGCATAGAGCTAAACAAGCAACCTCCCAACAAAAGACCAAAGCTAAAGATACATTCACAAAGGGAATTATCTCAATTGCTGGAAGAAGTGCAGGAACTTCAAACAAAACATGCAATAGAACAGGTGCCTCACAAGGAAAGGAACAAGGGCATTTACTCAACGTATTTCCTAATTCCAAAGGTAGATGGAACTCTACGCCCTATATTAGACTTAAGATTCCTAAACAGGTACATAAAAACACAAAGGTTCAAAATGACTATGCTGCAGGAGGTGATACCTCAATTGCAACAAGGAGATTACTTGCACATCCCTATGAACAAAAGACACAAGAACCTATTAAGGTTTGTGGTCATCAAAACACACTTATCAGTTCAGGGTGCTAGCATTCAGACTCAAATCAGCACCAAGAGTGTTTTCACAAAGTTCCTAGCAACAGTAGCCGCACACCTAAGAAGACAGGAAATTCACGTCTACCCGTATCTAGACGACTGGTTGGTAAGAGCAAGCTCATACCATCTCTGCAAACAGCATATACAACAGGTAACACAGACACTAGGTCAGCTGGGTTTTTCAATTCATTGGAAGAAATCATCACCAGAGCCAGAACAAGTAAAGGTGTTCCTAGGCGCAGAATTAAACAGTGTTAGGGAAGGCGTTCCCAAGCAACAAGAGAACATTAACTTTACTGAAGGAGACTCATCTTTACCAGAAGGCGCAACATCTGACAGTGAGGACAGTGGGGAAAATACTAGGAATGATGGCATCATGCATTCATTTAATTCCCAACATCCGTCTACACATGAGACCATTTCAAGAATGGCTCCAACAACAATGGTCACACTCAACAGGGAATTGGGAGGATCTAGTGGTTGTCAGCGCAAAGAGTTCATCAGGAGATGGCATGGTGGAACAAAACAAACATATCACGGGGCAGACCTTTCACACAACCAACCCCAACAGTTACCATAACAGATGCTTCCCAAAAGGGGTGGGGAGCGCGCATGAACAATCTCAAGGTACGAGGATTGTGGACACACCAGGATGCAGTGAAACACATCAACTTTTTGGAGTTGAAAACCGTGTTATTAGCCTTGAAAGTGTTTCAGAAACAAATATACAACAAGGTGTTGATTCAAACAGACAACACAACGACCATGTTCTATATAAACAAACAAGGGGGAACTCGGTCTGTAGCTCTCTCTACTCTAGTCCAAGAAATTTGGAAATGGGCAATCCCAAAGAACATAGACATAGTAGCAATACATTTACCAGGGAAGGACAAATCAAAGCAGACAGACTGAGCAGACAAACGTCATCATCCCACGAGTGGTCAATCGGAACTCCAAAAGATTTTCAGGAAATGAGGGACTCCACAAATAGACTTATTTGCAACACCCCACAATGCAAAATGCCAAAGCTTCGCATCCAGGGAACCGTGCAATCAGTCCCTAGGGAATGCCCTATGGATGGACTGGTCAGGGATATTTACTTACGCTTTCCCCCCGATCCCACTACTCCACAAGGTGAGCCTCAAATGCAAGATCAGCCAGATGACAATGATTCTCATTGCACCACAGTGGGCCAGGCAAACTTGGTTCTCGGAGATAATGAAAATATCTCAAGGAACAATGCACAAATTTCCAAAAAGGCAAGACCTACTAACACTGCAAAACGGAAAGGTGCTTCACCCAGAACCAGAGAGCTTAAGCTTAGCAGCATGGCTCCTGAGGACTTAGAATTTGTGCACCTCAAACTACCAGAAAGTACAATGGCTGTTCTTAGAGAAGCAAGAAAACCAACGACAAGAAAATGTTATACAGCTAAATGGAAAAGATACACGCAATGGTGCCTTAAAAAACATCTGACAAGAAAGATTACAAAAGAAAGAACAGTTCTAAAGTACCTGACTCATTTGCTTCAGAGTAACCTAAGCTACACTTCACTAAGGGTGCACTTAGCAGCAATTGTAGCGTACACAAGAGGAGAAACAGGGAGGAGTTTCTTCACTTCTCATGTGGTCAAAAGTTTCGTAGAAGGAGCAAAAAGAATAGCACCACCAAAAAGGGTGCCAGCGCCCACATGGAATTTAAACATAATGCTGACACAATTAATGAAAGCACCATTTGAACCGCTACATAAAGCAATGCCACAAATGCTCACTCTAAAAACAGCTTTCTTAGTAGCAATCACATCTCTACGCAGAGTTAGTGAACTACAGGCTCTAACACTACAGGAACCCTACTTCCAAATACATACTGACAGAGTGGTCATGAGGACAGATCCACATTTTATGCCAAAGGTGGTATCACAATTCCACATAAATCAAACGATACAAATTCCAAGTTTCTTTCAGAAACCAAAAACTAAGGCAGAAAAAACTCTGCATACACTTGACGCCAGGAGAGTAGTCATGTACTACGTTGAAAGAACCAAAGAATACAGGAAAACAAAACAATTCTTTGTCTCTTTTGCTAATAGTTTTTTGGGAAGACCAGTAACCAAAAATACCATTGCAAGATGGATTGCACAAGCCATTCAGCTATGTCACAAACAAGCGGGTCAAACATTAAAAGGAGGACCACGGGCTCACTCAACAAGAAAGAAAGCAGCTACAGTCGCATTTCTGGCAAATACTCCAATTCAGGACATTTGCATGGCAGCAACCTGGTCTTCCGTACACACATTTACAAGGCATTACTGTGTGGACATCCAAATCAATAAGGAAGCACAAGTGGGACAAAAGGTCTTACATCATCTATTCACAAACCAACGCTCATCTTCCACCCAGCCACCACAAGACTAGCAAACCGCTACAAAGTCTATGCACAGCATGTGAATCCAGAAAAGATTCATGCTGCAAAACGAATAGTTTCTTACCTGTCGGTGTAGTTTTGCAGCTTGAAGAATTTTCTGGATTCACTAGCGAACCCACCCTCCTCCGCCAGGAAGGATGAGACGACAACAAAAAAAAAAAAAGAATCCGAAGATGGCGACCAAAGGTGGGAGCTTCCGGAGGAAGCCCGTCGATGTCACAGAAGGACACCAAAGGGTGGTATGTCGACGCCCACCAACCACAAAACAAAACAAAAAGACAAGTACAGTAATTCTGGACCCAACCACTAGATGGCGTGTGAATCCAGAAATTCTTCAAGCTGCAAAATTACACCGACAGGTAAGAAACTATTCGATACGACATGCCCTACTTGAGGCAACTATAGGTGTAGATGAGATCCCAGAGGCCACCCCACTCGAAGACAGATTACTAGCAGATCCCATGGTCAGTAAATCAATTTCACTCAAATATCGAAAACTAATCAATAATTCACCAGACCCATTGAAGCAACTACTCACGCGCTGGCAGGCTGATATCGGCGAATTAGAGGAGGAGGATTGGCGGGAGGCGCTGGCCTCTCCGTGGGAAGTGGCCTTTCCGTCACGATTACGCTTGGTCCAACTAAAAGTGCTTCATCGATCCTATATCACATGCACCACACTGGTTAAGATGGGCCGGGGTTGCTCAGCGGACTGTCGGCTGCAGTGTGGCGAGAGGGGCACGTTTTATCACATACTTTGGGAGTGTCACCTGATCCGGACGTATTGGGAGGCAGTTAATGGGGTGGTTGGAGAAGTATGTGGGACTGCTATAGCACGATCTCCCAGAACATGCCTACTGAATATATGGGACGCCACGGATCTTAATCGCATGGAGCAGCTCTGGGCTGCGGCTCCGGCTTTATGCTGGCCAAGCGTAACATTGCCTGCAGATGGGGGGGGTCTCGGAGCCACCAACGATAATCGAATGTGAACGAGATGTTGACTGGTGCATGTTGGCCGAACGAGCGGTTTACATAAACAGGGAGTGCCCCAAAAAGTGGGACAAGATATGGGGGAAATGGAATGTACATCGAGGCAATATCTGCACTTCCCCATCGATACAAGAATGGAAACACCAAGTTAGTTGATGTCCCCTAGACGGGAGAGGGGATAGATGAAGAGGTTGCGTGATGGAATGTAATCAATTATTCATGATCTCTTGTGATGTATGGTCGTGTTGTTTGTCATTCTAACAAATGCCAATAAAAGGGTTTTAGAAAAAAAAAGAATGACATGATGACTGTTGCATCCATATGCATGTCACAGCCCCTAATAGTGTGAAACATCCAAATACTCAAAACACAGACCCAGTTTAGCCTATATATAAGAAATAGCATGATACATATGCATGCGGTGCATATTGGAAACTGCATGACATTGCTTGAAAGCAGCATGACCAGCTGACCCAAAAATGCATTTTGGTGGTGGTGGCGGCAGGGAAAAATGTTTTGGTAGCAAAAGATTTGCAGGTGAGCAAGCAGCCCACTTGCTTCTGCCGCAATTGCCAGTGCTTGTTTAGACCTTTTAGTATCCGGATTGATAAAAATAATCTGCCAGACAATAGCGCAGTGTCTGTGTTGCCTCTCACACTGCGCTGCAAGCCAGGCCTGTTTCTTTGTGTACAATCAGCCCATTGTTATACTTCTCTCCGTTAACAATCTTCGTTTACGAAAAACACAACCTGTGAAGCTAGCAGGCAGCTGCCCTCCACCCTGGCACTGCTGAGCGAGTGCTGGGGCATGGCCACTTGCTTTACAGGCACAGAAGAGACAGGAGTCATCGGCTGCCAATGATTTGCCCATTGAGCCTTTCTTTGCTAGAATCTTGTTCTGATCTTGTCACATTTGCTGTCCATTTAAAGACCAAAGTCAAATGTCAGGCGCTGTCTTCTGAGGGCGCTTTTTTACTTTTCTTTCTCCAGAGTGAGAGGGTTTATGTGACCATCTTGCTGGATATTGAGGATAAGTAAGGTTTTTTTTTGTGTTTTTTTTAGCACACCACAACATTTAAATGAACTGTGCAAATATTTCTGAATATATCCAAATTAGGAACACAGATGAAGCACATTCTTTGTTATTTCTGAAGTGTGTTGGAAACAAATACTTGAATATGATCAAAACAAACCAGTACACTTGGTGATCCAATTTCCACACATTTTCGTTTGTGCACTGAATTAGGTTTATTAGTAAAACTGTTTGTCTATGCAAATGCAATGGTAAGTTCAATTAAAAATGTGTTGTCTGTAGTGGCAGTGGGCTGCCATACCATGCATACTCCGCTCTACGCCACTCTACTCTGCACCGCTCCACTTTACACAACTCCACTGCACTCTGCACCACTCCACTCTACACCACTCCACGCTATGCCTCTCTACTCTATCCTGTACCACTCTACTCTGTCAATGCACTCTTTGCCACTCTACTGTACAACACTGCACTCTTCGCCACTGCATGTACACCACTGCAGTGTAGGTCACACCAATCTACTCAGCACAACTCCACTCTGTGCCACTGTACTTTACGCCACTCTGCAACACTGCACTCTACGCCACTGCACTCTGTGCCAATACACTCTACGCCAATGCACTTTACTCTGTAACATTCAACTTTATGCCCCTGCACTCTACACCAATCCCGTTCGCCACTCTAAGCTAATTGACGCCACTGCTCTCTATGCTGCCGCACTCTACGCTGCTTTAATTTACACCATTACCCTCTATGCCACTCTACGCAACAGCACTCTAACCTGCACCACTCGACTCCACTTCACTCTACTCTGAAAAAATCTACTCTATGCCACTCTAATCTGTGCCTCTCTACTCTTATTCACTGCACTCTACGCCAATGCACTCTCACTGCACGCTACTCTGCATCACTGTACTCTAAGCCACTGCTCTCTTCTACACTCAACACTACTGCACTCTGACACTCTACTCTGCAACACTGCAATGTCCTCCACTGAACTACTGCAGTACTCCACTCTGTGCCACTGCACACTGCAGGACTATATTCTACTCCACCACTCTATCCTGCTATACTCTGCACCACTCTACGCCACTGCTCTCTATGCCACTCAACAATACTCTGCGCCACTCCATTCTGCGCCACTCCACTCTACTATTCACCACTCCATTCTACTATGCACCCCTCTAATCTATGCCACTGTATTTCACAAGGCTGCTTTGTAAGCCGCTGAATTCAATGCTACTGCACTCTATGCCACTATTCTCTGCACCACTCTTGCCAATGCACTCTACACCAGTCCACTCTACTCTATGGCACTCCAGTGTATGCCACTCCACACAATGCCACTCTTTGCCACACTCTACTTTTAGCCATTGCACTCTGACATTTCACGCAACTCTCCTATATGTCACTAACTTTTAGCCATGCTGAACAGCAGCCACGCTGGTATACAATATGGCTAACACATTGGTAAATCCAATAGCTCGGGCATAGGCGCGAACTATTGGCTTTGCCAATGCTTGTGCTTTCTCGCACTGCCTCTGGGCACCTATTCCTTTGTCATTTTATCCCTTTTCCCCCCCCTTTCCCGCCTTTGTCTCTCTCTTCCCCCCCCCCTTTTGCTGACTGTCTTTTTTGATGTCTCTTTCCCTGTTGCCTCTTCCTGTGCATCCAAACATTCTACACAGAAGACAGCACATTGTATGTGAAAGTTTCCACTTAAAAGATCTCGCCTACAGACCAATTTCGCTGTCTGTTCTCAAAGACCTAGTGTCTGTAATGCATTAAAATATATAGATATAGCGCGCTTTGGGTCAGCTCCTTGGTCACAATTAGAAGGCTTTCTTGTTTTTTATTCCTCTGGTTCTTTTTGATTGGATAACTTGTGTCCTTCCACTGCTTAAATTCAGGGAACTATTACTTGTTTCCCGGCTCTCCATGGGAGTACTTATGTTTTCTCCCCCCCTCCACACCCATGCTGGTCGGTGTTGCTCTCCCACACAAGCTCAAATGTTGCTTCCCCTACCTCTCCCTATCCCACTCGGCTTTTTTTTTTTTGTTTTAAAGTAAAACTACTCCCCCCACTTCTTGCTGTGTTCCCACCTGCCCTTGTTCCCCTACAATCACTTGTCGGTGGAGATTTGTAATTGCTCTTACCAACATACCCACCCACCCCACTGCATTCCATGGATCCACCACTCCATCCTGTATTTTGTTTTCCACTTTTTAGGAGGGTCCAGCAGTTGCATTTTGCCACCAAGCTGCTCCTTTATGTAAATGTGATTTCTTGCACGCTATATATACTTTTTAATTTACCGCCCCAAGATGGACGCCGGCTATTGTGAAATGGTAAATGAAGAAATTAAAAGGCACAAAATGACCACTACATCATGACATACGTAGGTACATGTTTGTTGATGCACGTCATCGCGTGTATCAACACGACCCCCCCCCGTCTCCCCTCTCCCCCTGTTGAATGGCTTCATAACTATTTTTGTTGATGCTAAACAGCATCAGTAAAAAAGTGTTGGCAAAGCCATTGGGTCTGCGTTAGCAAAGCCATATGGCGAGACCGATTGGCTTTGTCAGTGCATATATATATATCATTCCTGGCAGATATCGGTAGGTCCCCTATCTCACTCTTCCCTTCTGGCTCCGACTCGTCTCCAAGTTGACCCTCTTTTAATCAGCATCATGTATTCCCTTAACTGACAATACATCATTGCCGACTGAGTCTTATTTATCCATTCTCCATTTTCTTTGTACGTAACCAGAAACACTGAGGTGTTCTCTAGCGCTTTGAATAAACCCCATATAAAATAAAAATGTGCTCATTGTCTGTTTTTTATCCTAAACTAAGCGATTACGCTCTCCTTGAAATGCAGGGCAAGAGAGGGGCATCATCGCTGACGACCTGCCGCATCCATTCGGCCTAACCCAGTACAGCGACTTCATCTACTGGACGGATTGGAACCTGCACAGCATCGAGAGAGCCGACAAAACCAATGGGAAGAACCGCACTGTGATTCAAGAGCACTTGGACTTTGTCATGGACATTCTGGTCTTTCACTCCTCGCGCCAGGATGGGCTTAATGAGTGCATGCAGAACAATGGCCACTGTGGCCAGCTGTGCCTGGCCATCCCCAATGGTTACCGCTGTGCCTGTGCCTCTCATTACACACTGGACGCCAACAATAGGAACTGCAGCTGTACGTATTGCTCTCATTGTCTTTTATTTACATAGATATTCACCTATGACAGGTAGTTGTGGACCACAATGCCTAGCAGTCCTTCCTTTTCTTTGTCTGCCAGAAACACGGTAGACTCTATGTAGTCTCCAGTTTTGACTTAACTTTCGTACCAGCACCCCCCTTTGCCTGTCCCGGGTCTTTTACTGTCTTGTCTCCATCACTTGTACTAGAAAGTGCAGACCTACTTTTCCAGCTGTATTTGTCAATAGAACTTCCTTGTGTCACTCCTGACCTTCCTCTGCCAAGTTGTCACTCGAGAGGCTTCACTGCCAAGTTTTATGTTAGATTGCTTTGTACGTCTTGCACAGGCAACTGCTTCAGGATGGGGCAAGGGAACTGATGGAGTGATGGCAGATCCATCGTTGTCGGAGGAAAGCCTGTTTGCTTTAATTCTGAATTTGCCAGGAGAATAGCAGCATTGTACAATGAAAACCAGGGAACAATTTTAGAATTCAGTTCTGGTAACAGCGTGAAAATACCATGAGGTTTGATCAGAATCACTTGTATTTTACATGACTGACTTTCCACCAACTCTAACAACATTTCACTGATTACACTGTGGGTGAAATTCCCTCTTTCTTCTCGCGAGTTGTGCGCCATGATAGATTTTCACAGCAGTGCAGTGAAGTTTCGTCCCTGGAAAAGAAGCAGGGGGTCATGTCTTTTAATGACTTGCTGGGGATGGGTAAGCAGTGGAAAATGAAAGCCCTACATAGGTGCATGTGCCCCTGAGTGCATTATACTTCAAAGAAAGTATTTGTCAAAGCCATAACCTTTCATTGTGGGTTCATGCTGACTTGGTCACTGAAGTCACTAGGGCCTTTGGAAATGCAACCAAATACCACCACACACCCACACTCCTGGGGGGGAAAATTGCAACCCTTTTCTCGATTATAGAACTAAAGATGATTTCAAGGGTATTCATTGCCAAGCTTTTGCTGGCATTCGAAGTGGGCTTTCATTAAGGGAACTTGAGAGAATCTGGTGTTGGGCTCAAGTGAAAACTTTGTAAAAAGTGACTATTACACTGCTGGAAACATGCTGTTGTGATCCCTGCAAGAAGCCCAGCATCTGAGGGGCTCAGCAACAGGGCATAATTACCCTGTCATTGTCCTGTTTTGTTATAAAGAAATTGGTCCAGGTATACCATCAAATGCCATTATTCATATTCAATTCCTAATACATTTTTCCCCTGGTTGAGCTAGAAGTAGTAAAAGTATCCATAGGTTTGAAGATGAAGTAACTCTGACATTGTGGTTCTATTTTCCAGTTATAAAAATTAATTTGGTTGCTGCAAATTTTGTACTGGCATTTAATTCTTTATTCATCCCCTCGTGAAAGAGGCAACCTTTTCTGGCATGCCCACATTTTTGGGGACTATTGCAATTTCCCCAAGTACAGCAACATCTAGTTCATTCTCATAGGCCCTCCCTTTGGCAAGCAGGTTTGATAAACAAACATGAGACTGAAAGGGCATTATTTATGTTTTGGGACGATGCCTTAAGATTCATGGATGATGCCGTAGGCTGTTGCTGGTCATAGTGGACATGTCTGCAGCTCTTGATATGGTGGGGATTACCCTCTTAAAGAATCGACTAGCTTCTGTAGCCCAGGTGGAACAGGAATTCTTGCTATGCTTCATGCCATACCTACAGTCACGGTCTCAGAACATTATGGTGGCCATTTCATTTTTTTGGAATTTTTCCTTTGGATTTGAGGCTTCTCCAGAAGTCTCCTTTGTCACCCATTCTTTTTCAACATTTATTTAGGCCCTTTATTTGGAATCTTAAAAGACCCACAAGTTGGGGTAGAGTCATGTGCTATTAACTCACAAGTGTTTATTTCATGGATACAGGACATAGGGATCGCACATAACCTTCAAGAGCAGTTGCAGGAAATCAGGTCCTCACATTTTGCATTATGTTTAAATGCTTCAATAAGCTGGCTCTGAAATATTGAGGTATCAAGGGAGGAATTTCAGGAGCACGTGCCAGCTACTAATGGCGATACAGTTAAATTCAGAACGAGGAAGAAGAGTGTTTTCCCACTTATTCTAGATGACAGTAATGACCAGCCCAAACAGACCCATAGGGTAGTCAGCACAGCGTGTGTCCAGTCATTCATTCATTCATTTATTCATTCATTCTGCAGGCATCAGTGCATGGCCATTACCTCCCGTCCCTCCCTCGCCTTCCTTCAGTACAATTGAGGCCCCGCCTCCCACCCAGACCCACCCCCAGCATAAAAACTCTGCCCGCCCCCACCTGTTTTTTTCTGTCTCCCTAGTGAGACCTACCTTCAGTTCCTCCCTGTGGCGGTGCCGGGGAGTCTTTGTGTTCGTTCTCTGCGACGGCGGTGCCCTCAGCAGCGTTCTCCCGGCAGTGCCTCCTCTCCTCGTCTCCCTCGTGGTATGGGGGCGGAGCGGTGGCTCAGGACGCCGCAGCGTTGTTGGGCGGTCCTCCTGTGGCTGGGGCTGTGTTTCCGGGTCGGGCCTGCTTGGATGCCTCTGCTCCCGGACTGCACACATCACGGAGGCCTGGTAGGCCGGGTTTTTGACCCGGTTGTTTATTCCTTTTTCTGATATTTCCCTTGACGGGCATGGTCGTCTGTCTGCCTTGTCTTGGGGCTGCTGGGGGCTGTTTTTCCACTTGCTGCCCTGGGTCGCATATGGTTGTTGGGGGCATTCTGGTGTCCTCTTCCTCTGCTGCTTGGTCTCCGGTCCCCCTGGGGTGCCCTGGACTAATGGGCTCCGCGGGGGGTGTAGTGCCTCTCATGTCTGTGGATGGTGCAGGACTTGGTTGAGGCTGCTCTGTCCGGTGCTTACGGGCTCGACCGATGCCTTCTGGTCCGTCCCGTCCTCATCCGGCGGGTCCTGTGGGCGGCTGGTTTCCGTCTGGATCCTGGGTTATTGGGCTTTCTCCCGCCTCTGGCGTTGCCTTTGGCTCCGGGGGGTGTGGTGGGTCGCTTGGGCTCCTGTGCTGGTCGGCAGGGTTTTCCTCTTACCTGCTGGGCGGGACCTGTGGGATTCTTTCCTTGGTGTTCCCGGCCCTCCTGGTTGAGCTTGCCCTTCGGTCCCGGTGTGGGGAATGGTGCTGTGGGAGTGGCGTGCGTTGCCCGTGCTTGATGTATTTCATGCTGTTTCCACTTTTGTGTGCTTTGTACTTGCTACTTTGTCCACTGTGGACCGCCCGGCTGCCGGTTGATTGTCGGTTGCCTGCGGTACCTGCTGTGTGCGATCTCTTTCCCTCAGCCCTAAGCATTCCTTCTGTGCTGTGTTGGTCCTGATTGGTTTCAGGTTCCTTTGCGCCCTCTTTTGCATTGGTGGGTTTTTTCCTGCGGTGCTGCGGGTCCCTTGCTTCCTCCGGCGGCTTTGCTTGTTGGGGGTGTTCGCCCCTTTACTCCCATTGGGCTGTTGGACTCTGTCCTGGCCGCACTGCTTGACGGGTCGGCTGTTCTGCTTGGCTGGTGCTGTGGCGCTGGCCTGTTCTCGGCTTCTTCTGCGCCCTCCTTGGTGTGGGGTTTCGTGGCTTTGGCGGCGGCTGTTAGGGCCTCCGGCCATAGCGCCTGGTACACCCCTGCTCTTGTCGGCTCTCTGTAGTTCGGCAGGGTCGGGCCTGGTTTGTGCCTGGATGGGTGGCTACCTGGGACTATTCGGTGCTGTGGGCTGCAGGTCCTCTGTCCTTCTGGCCGCCTTGGGGCTTCTGCGTGGCTTTCCTTGTGTGGGGCGTCCTGCCTTTCTGGGGTGCCTTGTCCTGGGGCCTCTCATTTGTCCCCGATGTGGGTGACTCCTCCGCCTTTCCGGTGGGAACGGTTTTGGCCTGTTTTTCGCCCTGCCTCCCTGCCTCCTCGCCTGAGGGCCCTGCCCGGCTGGGTCCCTGTCGCTGCTGTCTGGACGGTTCCCTACGGTGGGTGGTTGTCTTCGGCCTTTTCTTCCTCGGTGGCGGCGGCCCGTTTCTGGTGGCTGGGTCTTGTGTACTTTGGTTCATGAGTACGGGGTCGTCTTGGTGCAGGTTCCTCCGGAATCGGGGGTTCGGATGACTCCACTGCCTGTCTCCGGTCCCCGCGGGGTGGCTCTGCTGGTCGGGGTGTCCTGTTTGCTTGCCTTGTGGTCGGTCTGCTGGGTTCCTGTCGAGGAGCCCGGGCCTGGGGCCCTCTCCGTTCTGTTTCTGGGGTTAGGGGTGTCCGGTGGCTTCGGCCTGTCCTGGCTCTCCTGTGGGTCTGCTCCTGGGTTCGGCCCCTTCCCTTCCGTGTGGTGGCCGTTCCGGCCGTCGTTCCTCTGGTTCTGCCTGGCATCTTTTGGCGTGCCGTTGGTCTCGGGGATGCCTCTCTCCGCTTCCCAGTCGCCGCTTCTTTTCTGCGGTTCGCTGTAGGTGACGCCCATTTCGGTTTTGCGTCCTTCCCTTCGGCCTCCGGCCCTCGCCCTGGGTCTTCCCGCAGGTCCTGGTGCCTCTTGTGGCTCTCCTTCGTGCGGGGGTTTTTTCTGCGTCCTTCTCTGTCGGTCGGCCTCTTGCTGTGTGCGGCCGGAGTGTCTTTTTTGCTCGGTCTGTTCGGGGGGACCTTGGTGGTTCTTCTGAGGATCGGGTTTGTTGGTAGCCTGGGGTGTGTCTTCTCTGGTCCCCTCTCGGGGCTTGGTGTTCGGTGAGGCTCGTTTTCGGCCTTTGCGTGGCCATGTTCCCTTGTCCTGCCTGCACCTGGTCTCTCTTCCTTCGCTGGCTCGGGCCTTGTTGTCCCGGGGGCTCCTCCGGCGGTCCTGTGGCTACAGGGGCGGGGGCTCCTGGCTTCTGGGGTGTTTTCCGGTTCCCGGGGCTCGTTTTCTTCTTCTCCGTCTGACCGTCTGGATCCTGTTGGGTTGGTCTCCGGGGTCTTTTGACCCGCTGCCCATGTCGGTCCGTGTCCGGGGGGGGAGCTATCCTGATGGCTCTCCCGCCGTCACTTTCTGGATGGCTGTTTGCTGGCTTTTCCGGCTCAGCTTGTGGTTACTTTGGCCGCCGGCCTGTCCGGGTGCGGGGTTGGCTGGGGTCTGTTCGGGTTCAGGGGTGCTGGTCCCTGCTGGTCTCCCAGAGTTCCTCCTGCTGGCGGATGTTGGGGGCTTGCCCTGGTGCTCTTTCGAGGCTCTCTGCAGGGCCCCTGGGGTGTTGGTTCGGTCTGGCGTTCTGGGGGTGTGGTCCTCTTTCCGCCCTCTGGGTGGGTCCAGGTTCTGGTCCTTGTTCCTTGTTTGCCAGCGTCCTGTTTCTCTGGCTCCGGTCTGGGTGCTGGGGCTGTCGGCTCTTTCCCTTCGGCGAGTGGCCTCTGGGCTGGCGGATCTGTTGTGCTGGGTCCTTCCTTCTTCCCACGATTTCTCTCTTCTTCCCCGCGTGGCCAGCCTGTTGGTGGGTCGTTGGGGCCTCCCTGTGGTGGTCCTGTTGCGGATCCGGGGAGGGCCTTGGTGGCCCATTTCTGGTCTCTGGGCTGGGGTCCCGGGGCTCGGGGGGGGGGGGATGGTTGGCCTTCCCTCTCCTGTGCCTCGGGGTCTTCTAGGTGCCTTCCTCCCCCCCCTTTTTCCGCTGCTCCGGGCCTTTCTGGTTCTGGTCGGGTGGCTCTGTGCTCGGGGGTTGTTGGTTGCTCCCCGTTGGCCTGGGGTGCCTTGGTCTCCTCTCCTGTCCGACTTCTGTTGCGTTCGGGAGTGGGTCCTTCCGGTGGTTCCATTCTCTTTGATGTTTCCGGCCCTTCCCCTGGGTTCTGTGCGGGGGTTTCGCCTGCTGCCTGGTGGTGGTGCGGCTGGGCTTTGCTGGGTTGGGGGTTCCTGACCGTTTGGCGGTTGCTTGGCTGCCTTCCCGTCGGTCCTCCTCTCTGCTGTCCTGTGCTTGGCATGGGCGGATCTTTTCGGCCTGGTGTTCTGCTCTGGGTGTTGTTCCCACGGTGGCTGGCCTATGTTTGGCGTGGCGATTCCTTCCGGGTGGGGCTCTTCTGGGTTTGTCGGTGTCTCCTCTGCGGGTGCTGTGGGCGGCTCTCTGGCTTCTTGATGCTCCTGGCGTTCTTGCGGGTTGGCGGGGTCTGTTGCCCCTCGCCCTGTCTGGTCCTTTCCTTCGGGGTCTTGGCTGCTGGTATTGGCTGTCCTCCCTTTGGTCCCCTTGGGGGTCTCGGGTTGCGGCTCTTGTTTTTTGGGCCTTGTTTTTTGGTTGCCATCCCTCTGCGCGGCGCTTGGGGGTGTTGGATCGGCTGTGGGTTCTCGTTTTGCTTTGATCCGGTTGCGGTGGTTGTTTGGCCTTCCTCTGCTCTGTTGGGTCGTTGGCTTTGGTCCCCGGTCTTGCTGACTGTCCGTCTTTTGGGGGTGGTTCCTCCTGTGGGGGTTCGGGGTGTTCCTCTCGCTGTTTGGCAGCTTTGGTGGCTGCGTTGCTTGATGTCCGGCGTGCTTTGCTGTGGTCCCTGCCGGTTGTGGTGTCCTGTCGGGTGGGCTCCTCTGTGGGATCTGTTGGACTGCGACCTGGTCTTCTCCCTCTCCGTTTGACTGTCGCTGTCCGTTTGCGTGTCTAGAACGCTTGTCTGCTGTTCTGGGCCGCTGGGTTCCTGGGATGTTGATCTGCTGTGTTTGGGGCACTGTTTCTGTTTTGGTGTTCTCTCGCACTCAGCTGTCCGTCTCTGTTTTCTTCTGCTTGCTATGTCCTCCATTGTACTGAAGGAAGGCGAGGAGGGACGGGAGGTAATGCTTCCATTTCTAACGATAATGGCATTACTCCTAGTCCTACTCCCTCGCCTTCCTTCAAGGACCCTCCCTCCCGGTGCGGTTCATCTGAGTGCTAGCTCGGCTTGTTTACGTACAGGTGGAGGTGGGGGCGGGCAGAGTTTTTATGCTGGGGGTGGGTCTGGGTGGGAGGCGGGGCCTCAATTGTACTGAAGGAAGGCGAGGGAGTAGGACTAGGAGTAATGCCATTATCGTTAGAAATGGAAGCATTTATGGGCCCAAGTATGCCTGTTTCCTTCTAACATAATTCTCAGTCAAAGCTGCATGTATATGATCAAGACCAGAGTTTACAAAACATATGCCCTGCTTGAGTAAGTTTATTGTCTTAACTGCATTTCAGAAGCAATTGCATTTTTCATATAGAAAGAGATTTGTAACGGCACAAAATATTTTCTTTTAGGCTTAGTTGGTAGAATGATATTCCCTTTGTTAGACTTAAAACCCTCTACAATGACATTTTGTTACCAGATTTCAGAAGTTTTAGGATGTCACATCAACTTTACTCAAGATTTTATTTCAGGGTATGGGTGAAATTAAATACCACTTACCCAGTACTGCTGATGTGCAAGCACTAACGTAGGTGACTAGGATTGTCCCTCTTGCTCAGTGTGCGTACTGCTGTAAACGAGTCATTCAATGCTCTTAAACATCTCCTTCATTCTAGCACCCACCAGCTTCCTGCTGTTCAGCCAGAAGGCAGCCATCAGCCGAATGGTTCTTGATGACCAACAAAGCCCTGACATGATTCTCCCTATCCATGGACTCCGCAACGTAAAGGCCATTGACTACGACCCTCTGGATAAGCTCATCTACTGGGTGGATGGGCGGCAGAACATGATTAAGAGAGCGAAAGATGACGGCACTCAGGCAAGTCTGATTCACAATGTGCATTTGTGCAAATAATACAACATGCTATTGTCAGGATATGTTTGAGGGGTGTATGTGTCACTCCAACTTGTTATAACCCACTAGGTGTGAGGACGTTTCTCTTAGTATGGGTCAGTTCTTGATAACTGGGAAGTGTCTGTTTGGTCATGGGTGCTGCCTACTCCCACTTGTGTACATATAATATTGCACTTCAGTTGATAACATAGTTAAGCCCTTGGTTCACTGGTCTGTCCCATGATAGCTAGGCTAGGCTGAGCAGTCAAAGTTTACTCAAGGATGTTGTAGATTCAGAACTCCGAGTAAAGCAGAGCAATCACCCACAGAAAACTCGTTGTCCCAGCAGAACTATTTC
This sequence comes from Calotriton arnoldi, assembly GCA_963921515.1. Classification (NCBI taxonomy): domain Eukaryota; kingdom Metazoa; phylum Chordata; class Amphibia; order Caudata; family Salamandridae; genus Calotriton; species Calotriton arnoldi. The sequence continues at coordinate 643,048 of CAWUFW010008289.1, forward strand.
TTTAAAAAAGCAAAGAGAAAGAGAATTTGGCCTTATGATTAGCAACACAACAAACCAAATGTCTCTAGCACCTTCAGATGGCTGAGCTGTAACTGCCAACACACACACACACACACACACACACACACACACACACACACACACACACACACACACTCTCTCACTCTCTCACTCTCTCACTCTCTCACTCACTCACACTCACTCACTCACTCACTCACTCACTCACACACTCACTCACACACTCACTCACACACTCTCACACACTCTCACACACTCTCACACACTCTCACACACACGCATCTAAGCAGTGGAACTAGAGGTGACCGACATAATGATCAAAATGTAGCAAGTTTACTAATAAAGTTAGCTTTTTCTCCTAGTTTTCCAGCAGCAGGGAGGGTCAAATTAGTGAATTTGAGGCCCGGATGTTGGCACAAAAATTATTTTGAACTCCCAAAAACTCACCTAAAGAGGTGAACTTGTACAAAAGGGGTGTAGGGTTCCAGATAACTGGTCCAACGTTAAGATTCCTAATATCATCGGAACCCTAAGTTCCTGGGTGAAAATGGGCTAGCACGAGATACACTCCAATGGAAGGCAAATTATTGCTCAAACTGACTTCCAGAGTTACAAGTACAAGGAGAACTGGTGCCTTGATATTACAAGCCAACAAACGAATCCTAATGTATGAAGGGTTGCTATCAGGCTCTTTCACACAGGAAGAGGACGACGGGAACCTCCTGTGAAAATTGTTGATTCCCATGGAGGTAGAGCAAACTCTCAGCGATTTCCAAACAGTCCTTTACAAACCACAAAGACTAAAGTCCAAAATGGTTGTAGAATGTGAATTGGGTCCCACTCTAGGAATGTGGCCAAATTCAGCATACCTCCATGTAGATCTACAGAGAGTAGTGCCAGGCAACAAAACCAGTTGGGTCAGTCCTTTGTGGCCATGTGGAACACCGGGCTCAATTTCTATTTTCCTTTTGTGTGTGCCTGTGCCTTGTTTTTTCCCTCCTTTTTTCTCCGAATTGTTTTGTTCCTTCTTTTTCTCACGCTTGTTTTGCTGCTGCCCGTTTCCCACCTCCTGCCAGCCCTGCTCACTTCCACCCACCGCCCCCCAATCCTCCTTTGACCTACTTAAAGGAGGCCTCAGTACAACCCCATTGAGCAGGTCCCAGGCCCAGCGCTCACTCTCACTGTTGGCCCCCAAACAGCCAGATTCTTGCCCTCTTTGTGCCCTGTTTTTCCTTCTTCTGATCTTTGCCTTTTCCTTTGCTTTTGTGCCTTTCTCTTTTGTGCCTGCCTGTGCCCTGTTTTTTCCCTCCTTTTCCCTCCCACTTGTTTTGTTTCCTCCTTTTTCTCCTGCTCGTTTTGTTTCCTCCTTTTTCTCCTGCTTGTTTTGGCATTGCCAGTTTCCCATCTCCCGCCAGCCCCACCCACCACCCTTCTCCTGCTTGTTTTGTTTCCTCCTTTTTCTCCTGCTTGTTTTGGCATTGCCTGTTTCTCACCTCCCCCCAGCTCCACCCACCGCCACCCCTGCCTCTCCCTCCATCCAACCTACTCAATGGAGACCGCAGCACAACCCCATTGAGCAGTTCCCAGGCTCAGGTCTCTCTCTCGCTGTTGGCCCCTGAACAGCCTGATTCTTGCCCTCCTTATGTTTTTTTTTCCTTCTACTGGTCTTTGCCTTTTCCTTTGCGCTTTTCCTGCCTGTACCTCGTTTTTTCCCCATCTTTTTCTCCTGCTTGTTTTGTTCCCTCCTTTTTCCGCTGCTTGTTTTGACGATGCTCGTTTCCAGGTGGCTCCAGGCACCGCCACCCAGCGCCCCTTCCTTCTCCCAGGGCCTACTTAATGGAGGCCACAGCGCGGCTGCGCTTCTGGTCCACCAAAGGCAAGCATGTGTGCACCAGTCAGCGCCTGGACTGTACCGAGTGCCAAGAACCCTGGTTCTCCTACATCCTGCAGATATACCGCCGCTGAACTCCGAGCCCTGGACCAGGTATGCTACGACAACTGCTGCTCTCGCACCTCCCCACAATCTACGGTAGGAATTTTCTTCTGTATCCACTGCTCCTTTTCCTGTATAACCATGCCATCCACCCCCACCCGAACCAACCAAGACAGCGCACCTATTTCACAACAACTTGCCTGCCTCCTCCTAAACACATGCTCGCTTTGCAAACACGCCACCGAGATCTAGGACCTCGTCACTACCCTGACGTCGTCTTCTTCACCAAGACCTGGCTCACACCCGCGTCTGCTCCCGACATCGCCACAGCAACACCTGACGGTTACAAGCTCACACACCGAGACCGCACCAATAGACCCGGAGGAGGGATCACCATCATTCACATAGAAAACATCCACTTCACCACCAAGACAGAAGACACCATCCAGACCATGGAACACCTCAACTGCAAACTCCAAACAGATGGAAAAACCACCATCAGAGACACCCTCGCCTACGGATTACCTGGACTACACCCCAGATTCTGCCCCGTCATCCCTGACTTCATCGTTCTTCTCACCATTGACTCCAAAGATTACATCTTTCTCGGAGATCTGAACTTCCACCTCGATGACCTCAACACCACCAGCCTGCTCGACAGCATGAATAACATCGGACTCCCCCCAACTCATCACCGACTCCATTCACAACGCGGGACACACATTGGACCCCCATCTTCACCACCAGCAACGGGGTCAAGTACAGCCACGTCACCGAACTCACCTGGACCAACCACTCCATTGTACACTTACACATCTCCAGCCCCCACACCTTCACCACCGAGCCACCCAGCGCCCCCCCCCCACCGCAGTTGTAGCAAAGTATCAGAGAGCAAATGAACCAACTCCCTCAACACATCATTCCCTAATATTGCATTACCCTGGACCAAGCTGTCAAAAACTTCAACTCCTGGATCACCAATAGTGTTGACCTAATCCCTCCCATCAAGACCAGCTGACACAGGAGATCCAACAAACAGGCAAGATGGTACACCAAGGAACAGAGAACAGCAAAACACCCCTGCAAGGAACTGGAAAGAAGATGGAGCACAAGCAAGGACACGTCAGACAGGACCACCATCAAGTCCTCCCTCAACCTCTACCACCAGCTACTGAGAGAGACGAAGATGAAATCCCTAGTCGACTGCATCAAGTCCAGTTTCCAACCACAGCAAAGAGCTATTCAGAATCGTCAGAGAATCCGCCAACCCCACAGCCACAGAAAACAACATCACCCCTCCAAAGAACTGTGTGACAGTCGCCGACTTTTTCCATAACAAAATCACCACCATCTATAAATCTATAAGAACTTCGAACCCCATCCCAAGTCCTCAGATTACCTTCACGCACTCGCCAAAATCAACATGGACCACCAACTTCACTCATGGAACCAGCTCCCCAAACCCACCCTTTCCCACCCTCGGACCGCACCACCATCATGAACTCGGGAGTCCCCACAGTCCCCTTCCCACACCACATTTTCAACCTCTGAAGCCGTAGCATCAGCAGCGAGGTCACCACCCTCTTCCACTCCTCACAGCCACCTTTCATGAACACTGGAAAGATGAAGAAATCAAAACATTCTCCAAGAAACTGTCCACCGACTCGAGCAAACTTAAAAACTACTGCCTCATCTCCCTTTCCCTGCCAAAGTCCTGGAAAAAGCCATCAACCAACAACTCACAAAATATCTGGAGCAGAACCTTCTCCTAGACACCGCCAATTCTGGATTCTGTGCCAACCACAGCACAGAGGCTGCTTGATCGCACCTTGATCATCCTCGACCTCTCAGCAGCCTTTGACACCTTATATCATCACACCCTGATGAGAAGACTGCATTACATCGATATCCACCCTCAGGTGGATCCCCTCCTTCCTCACTAGAAGAACGCAGAAAGTCCGCCTGCCTCCATTCACCTCCGAACCAAAGGACATAATCTGCAGTGTCCCTCAGGGATCCTCCCTCAGCCCTACCCTCTTCAGCACCTACATGATCCCCTTGGCTAACATAGTGCGATCCGACGGACTAATCATCATATGCTATGCAGACAATACCCAGCTCATCCTTTTACTCTCAAAAAATCCATCCAACACAAGAACCAACCTCCACAGGTGCAAGACTAGTGTCGCCAACTGGATGAAGGACAACTGCCTGAAGCTCAGCAACAACACCACCCCTTGGAAACTCCCTTGGAAAGACTCATGGTGGCCCTCGGAACTAGGACCATCACCCAAACCGACTGACCGCACCAGAAACTTCGGTATAATCCTGGACAGTAAACTGACCATGAAGTCCCAGATCAACGCAGTCTCCTCTGCCTGCTTTCGCACACTTCACATGTTACGTAAAGACTTCAAATGGCTCCACATGAACATTAGGCATACCGTCACTCAGGCCCTTGTCACTAGACTACTGCAAAACACTCTATGCTGGGATCACTACACACCTTTTGCAGAGACTCCACACCATACAGAACTCCACTGCCTGACTCCTCCTCGCCCTTCCCAGACGAACCCATATCACCCACCACCTCAGAAAAGTCCACTAGCTCCCCATACAGAAGAGATGCAGATTCATGCTGATTGTCCACACCTACAAAAGAACTGCACAACCAAGGACCAGCCTACATCAACCATTGCCTGAATTTCCACCACCCTACCAGACAATTGCGCTCCACCTACCTCTCACTCTCCCATACCCCCCGCATTCCACCAAAGCAACAGTGGAGGACGCTCCGTTTCCCACCTCGCGGCAAAAGTCTGGGACGACCTCCCTCTGCATCTACGGACCTCCATCTCTCTACTGGAATTCCGGAGAGCACTCAAGACCTGAGTGTTCGATTGAGTCACCTGAACCATCATGACCCTCAAGCGCCTGGATACCCTCTCAGGAGATTAGCTGTGCTTTATAAATCCACTTAATTGAATAGTTGATTTCTTGATTGACTACAGCCAGAAACCACAATGGTGTGAAACCACTGTGGGATCTCTGGGGCCCAGATTCAGCGCTGCTTCAGGCACAGGAAAGTCACAAATGACATTTTTTGTGCCGAGACCACTATTTTGTACTGCTTGCAGTATGTCTTTACAGAGGGCACCCGTAATAGTCCACCAGTCTCTATGCACACCACTTAGCTTATACACACTCAAGCATTTTACTATTAGGGGTGGGTGTAACTCACTTAATTTTGTGTAGCATAAACATGCGGAATTACCCCAAAATTCCAGGAGATTACACGGAATTACGCAAGAAGAGTAATTCTGCATTTACCGCTATTTTCTAAGAGCATAAATGGCCCTTCATGCCCAAAATGGAGGGTAGGGTGCATTTTCCAGTAAGAAATAACACTAAATACAACAGAGCATGAATAGAGTGCTCGAGCAGGCGCTCGCTAAACGTGCACATGGGGTAGGATTTTCCCCCACTTTACTCCTAGCATTTAGTGATAGTTTATCACAAAATGCACCTTACAAAGACACAAGTATGCATTTTGCACAAAGAAAATTGCGCTAAATGCAATAGAACATAAATAACAGTGCGAGCAGCCTCTTGCACTTGCTAAATGTGCTTTTGCGATGGGAATTTTTTCCCCCAAATTGCTCAATTATGCGAGCAGGTGTAATTGCATTATTATCGGTAATTCCACATCAAAGAGTAATGTGGGATTACCAAAATTACTCCAACATAATTGAAATTCCGCCCAGGCCCATTAATATGAGACACAATGCCAAGTATACGCGTATGGGAGTAAAGCACCACAGTTCTGGAGGACTAAGTGAAACTTGTTAGGGAGGTTCAATGTACACCTTCTCCGTCACACATTTCAATAACAAGGACTTTACTATTGATTCAGCAAGCTATTTTGAAACTGCAGAGTCACTCTCGACTATGGATATGGGAATGCTTTAGATACACTCAGGTCACAGAGCATGGTCTTTGTTGGAGAAAAGCAAAAGAAAACACTGAGAATCTTTTGTGGAATTGACGACTGTCGACTTTAGTGAAGGGAAAAGCAACGCTTGGGCCCTGCAAATAAGGTTTGAACCAGTGCATTGATGGCATAGCTCTCCATGGCATGCGAGCACAGAACTCCCCACAGCCAGCCAAAAGAAGCTTTGGATTGAAACAGTGACCCCAGTATTTTTCTTAAAACGAGTAGATTCATATTTATTTCATGTTCATAGTGTTTTCAGATACAGTTGTTCTTAAACTGGGGTGAGTTGACAATAATCCCCTGCAAAAACGCCTGTAACTGTTGCTCACTCATTGGTCTGTTGCTTCACCAACTCTGAAAGAGATTATGCTGATTTGGGTAAAGTTATTACAGCGCTTCGAGTCTTGTCCTGCAAAGAGGTTAGATTTGCAGGTGCAAAAGGAGGCTCAAGATTCTTTACAATGAAAATCTGGTGCACTTTATGTCAGTGGGTTTATCCATTTCCACTACTTCGGCTTACTGCCCTCCTCTAGCCCTTTGAACTTAACTTTGCCAGGCAGTAGTTTGGCATGTATAAGTGTAATGTAGGTTATTGTGCCATACGTGCTGTAACACACCTACAGCAAGTAGACTGAAATGACCAAATGCCCTAAATATTAAACGGAAAAAAGTCAGAGAGGACATCTGGAGAACTGGGATGGGTCTTAAGAGTGATGAAGACTAAGGGGCTGGTTAATAGCACCCAATCGTAGTGTCATTGTTGAACATAAAAAAACACAAGAGGGTACACTGCCCACTATAACGTACAGTAAAAAAAAGATGGCTGATGTGGACTGGCAAAGGATTGTGCTGTGCAGTTTCTTGGGGTTGTTAATTTAGCTAAAGTAAGCTGCTTGTGGCATTACAGTAGTAATAATCCTTTTTGGAGTATTTAAAAGCCCACATTTTGGAGTAAGGTGCTTCCTGGGGCTGGTCTTTGTGCCTTGGGTTTGCTACTGTTTTCACGTAGGAGTTCGTACTTGTTTGTTTATTTAACAGGTTGCCTTTCTCCATCTTCAGCGTTTTCTGTGGGAGTCTTTGGCATATGAGAGAGCATTTTAGTGCTGAAAATTTCTACCGCAAGGCTCGAAGACTTTACTGGACTGTGGAAAAACACAACCCACTAGTAGGTGTACTCTGAGGTCTCGTTGATATTCCAGCAGGCAGTTACGCCGACCAGGCCAGAGAAGGTGCAATTGCTGACAAGCAGGTGCAAGCATTGACAAACGGTTGTGTTGTATGTACTGCAACATTTATATAGTGCTTACTAGCCCTAGTTGGATATTCTAAGGTAAGGAATCTGTCACTAACTACTGTCTCTTACAGATATATCGTTACACAAGTTAGTAACTTGTGCATTATGGTTTAAGGTTAGGATTCTGTGACAACGGAAGCATTTCTCTTTTAAGTTGATCATGATCTTTGTCAGTAACAGTGTAGAAAGCAGGGGCTCAGAATGCTCCCCACGCTATCAGGATTTTGGAGATTGTGAGCTGGAGCGCTTTCTTTTCCTTAGTGCTAACCCAAAGATGGGCTTACAGATGAATCAGTCAAGATGCCAGGCCCTGCAAGCCTGCCACCACAAAGCCCCACATCTGAATAAGTCAATCTCTAAAAGAACAGTCAATGCTGGACGAGGGAACAACATAGGGTGAAGTTGCGATTTACAGTGAAAAGAAGGCATGCTGAGTCATATAATACAGGTTAAGGAGAATAAACAGCTGGACGTTTGGCACGTAAATACTATTAGGTCATTGATTTCCAGCACTTAAGTACAGTCCATTAACCTCGTGACAATAGGGCCCAAAGATCATCATGTAGATGGGGTTTATTACTAAAGAGAATAGACTGAAAGTGATACGTCTTCTCCTGCCTCTTGGACATCTGTGTGTGGTGTGGGAATAATCTGCTTTGACTCGTCCTCCAATTTCATCCATGATCTTATATTCTTGTTTGGTTGGTGGTCATCGGGTAGTGCAATTATTTTAGCCCCATTTCGACACTTCTTCTACAGTTTACTGTTTTTCCCTCTTCTACTCTCCCTTTCCAGGTTATGGGCAATATTAGATTGGTTCTTGCTCTGTCACTTCTGGAATACAGACCAGTACATAAATGACACTATGCACTTTGCTGCTCCCACTTTTACTTTGAATATTCCCCCATCTGAGTATACAGCACAGAAATGTTTAAAGGCAAGGCCAGTTTGTGGCACATTGGCAGCACCGTAGATGTAAAGTTAACAATTGCTCTTTCTTGACAAACACAAACTGGCTGACATGCTCTACAGGTATCCTTTTTTCAATGAAATCAGTGCTTTCAGGAAAACTGCGGTCACCCTGCTTAAGCATGAGAGCCTAGGCTCTGAATGTTGTCACCTCACGGACATCACTCCCTTCTCCGTGGAAGTTAAAGTGCCGGGGTAGGATGCTCCATGATCAAACTGAGAGGGACAGCATTAACTTGCTAAAATACCAGACTGTTTAGCGTGAGGTTTTACCCTGTCACTTGTTTCCTCCTTATTTGTAGGCGCTGGTGGTGGTAACCTCACCAAACCAAAGCCAGAATACGGAGAAGCTGCCCTATGACCTGAGCATCGACATGTACAGCCACACATTGTACTGGACCTGTGAACTCACAAACACAATCAACGTTCACAGGTTAAACAAGGAGTCCATTGGAGTGGTGCTACGGGGTGACCCTGATAAGCCCAGAGCCATCGCTGTCAATGCTGAACGCGGGTGAGAACATCCTCCATGGTCCAAGAGTGTATGAATGTAACTGTGAGCTAATTTGTATGTGTGCTGCATGTACTGAACTTAAATTTTAAGTTATTAATGTACAATTGTCAGTGGTAAGCACAAACTTCACTGTCTGGCTGGATGCAGCCATCCTGGTGTTACACCAATCCACAGTCCTGCGTTTCTCTAAATCCTTTCTGCAAGTGTCTGTTCTGTGCTGAGATCCCTTAGGATACACCATTATTGTTAGGATTGCTCTTTGCTAGACTATTAGACTGTACACTAGCACTAGAACTGGGCACGAGTGCACTCAACCCACATCACAAATCCCTTGTATTGGATTGCTGTACACTCAACGTTATTGATTGTCAATATCAGAGAAATGTGTATACTTGCTTTCACTATTCCTTAATTACTTAAGTGGCTACCAGTGTTGAGGATACAAGAACACTGTTGTTTTTTTGGTTTTTTTGCTTTACAAAATTTGTTTTGAAATGACTAGATTTTGTGAACTGGTAAAACCAGTCTTCTATACCGACGCATCAAGTGGAGTTTGTATTTAGTTCTGTTCTTAATTTCAGTTCTTATGTTTTGAAAATGCCACATACTGGCTGAAGGCACTAGCGTGTTCACGCTTGAAGCACACTGTTTTAAGGGCCACAAACATAACTCGTTTTTCAACATGAACTGTTACAGGAGCACATACTTTCCATGCCTCTGTCTTGAGGTAGTTGGTTGGAAAAGTGCATCAACCACTCCCCTTTCACGTGTGTATTTATGTGGCATCACAACTTGTGTATATGAGTACGTGTCATGAGCATGACACTCAAATTTCAAGGAAAGTTCCACTCCAGAGTTTGTTCCAGGTATGTTCAAACATTGAATAAAGTGTCTAGCATAGGAGTGCAGACACTGTGGATTTCAGAGGGTTTATTGTTAATGTTGTATCCCTTTGCTAGCGTCAAAAAATGGGATTTCAATTCAATATTGAGTTCTTCTCTGTGATTCTGACCAGTGCTCCACAGAGTACCACCAATCAGCACCATAGTTAAGCTGTTTTGTTCGAGGCATGTGAGCTATAGATCACATGCTGTGCATAGCCCGCCATCTGGTGTTGGGTCCGGATGTTTGCACTTTGTTTTTGTTCGAAGAAGTCTTTCCAGTCACGAGGTAGGTGACTCCTCCTTTCGGTGATAGTGCGCATGGGCATCGCCTCCATCGTTAGATTGTTTTTTCCGCCATCGGGTTCGGATGTGTATTGCTGCGCTCCGGCACCGTTTCTCGGACCCCTTCGATGCGCAATCCACTACCCTCGACGGTATTGTTATCGATCGCGGCTCTCCATTCTTCGCGTATCGCTTCAACTCAAAATAACTTCGATCGGAAAACTCGTGTCGGGCCTACCCGCGCCGACAGCGCCAGCAGTCGATGGAACGGACTCCTTTCAAGTTCTGCCCCGAATGTCGTGCTAAGTTTCCACGCACCGACTTGCACGAAGTGTGCAACCTCTGCCTGTCCCCAGAACACGACGAGAAAGACTGCGACGCGTGCCGATCGTTTCGATCGAAGAAAACGATTTGTGACCTTCTGGCTCGACGTCGCGAGATGCTACACCAAAGCGGCTCCGCACCGGACATCTTCGGCAAAGATTCCCACACCGAACATCACGCTCAAGGAGCCGAGGAACAAGAACAACATGTCTCCGTGTCCGAAGCCGACATAGAAGAGGAGGAGCAGGTTACTCCGGGCCAGCGTACCGTGAGTAAAGATACCCCCTTGCCCCCCCAACAAGCAAAGCAAAAGGCTCCGGTCCCTCCTCTGCCTTCGGGCCAAGGTCGGCACCGACAAAGTTTACGACGCCCCGCCTTCGGTCCCGGCTCCGAAACACCTAGACAAGCCTTCCGGCTCTGGCCGCCCCCATATCTGTGCCGAACCGATACCTTCGGCACCAAAACCAAAATCGAAACATCTCCTGGTAACATTTCCACCGTTACGAAGAATCCACCTTCCGCACCGAAAGGCTCGGAGCCGAAACCTTCGACGCCGAAACCGGCGAGTAAGGAAAAAGACACTCCGTCTAAAGAGCCTCGATCCGATGCTCCGCCCTTGGATCCAAAGCAGAAAAAACTGGTTATACACCCTGATACAGGACATATCCATGCCACCCTTCCAAAGAAACAACGTAAAATAGACCAGCCAGAGGATTACCACATTCCTCTCAAAAGGAAAAGTGTGGGTACTAACCCTTCTCCCCCTTACATTCCACCTATTTCTCCCACTGATCCCAATCTACTTATTACACCTTCAAATTCACCACCACCACCACTATTACCTGACCCACAGGATGGCGGGGATGAGGATCAGAATAGGTCACAAGACATCGACCCCTGGGAGGATTATCATACTGACCCCATTACAGATAATGACCCTCATCTGTATCCGTCTAGACCCTCCCCACCTGATGATAACATTGGATATGTTGAGCTTCTTAACAGGGCTGCTCAATATCATGGGGTGGAGCTCCATAAAGAGACATTAGAAGAGGATTTCCTCTTTGAGACCCTTACTTCCTCTCAAAGAGCCACTCATACATTGCCAATGCTTAAAGGCATGTTAAAACACACAGATGACATATTTAAAGATCCTGTGAGGGCAAGAATTATTACACCTAGGGTGGAGAAAAAATATAAGCCTACCCCTACTGACCCTGCTTATATCAGAGGTCAGTTGCCCTTACACTCGCTTGTGGTTTCCAACGCTCGCAAGAGGGCTAACTCACAGACCACAGGTGAAGCTCCTCCTCCCGATAAGGAGTCTAAGCTCATTGATGCTTCCGGCAAAAGAGTGGCTTCACAAGCAGCCAATCATTGGCGCATTGCCAATGCTCAAGCTTTGCTGGCTTGCTACGATAGGGCTCATTACAAGGAGTTGGAAAAACTCATGCAATTTCTGCCTGATGAACACAAGACTAGGGCTAGTGATCTTATCCAAGAAGGTAAACTCATCACCAATACATCTATCAGGTGTGCCCTAGATGCAGCTGACACCGCAGCCCGTGCAGTAAATACTAGCGTACTCCTATGCAGGCATGCTTGGTTGAGAATCTCCGGTTTCAAGCCTGAGGTGCAAACCTCCATTCTCAACCAACCATTTGATAAGGATAAGGAACATCTCTTTGGCCCAGCGGTTGATAGCTCGCTAGAGAAAATAAAGAAAGACACGGATGTCGCAAAGTCCATGGGAGCTTTGCAATTACCTTCCAATAGGGGTTCCTTTCGCCGCTCCTTTTACAGGGGTGGTTCCAAAAATGTATCCACCGAAAATACCTCCTCCTCTTTCAAGGGCAATAATCAATCCCCCTCATCAAGAGGTTATTTCAGAGGAGGTTTTAGAGGAAACAACGGTAAGGGAAGAGGCAGAGGCATCTCCACCCGCACTTCCCCCGCAAACAAACAGCGACTTACTTCCGTTACCCCCCGATCATTCCACTCCTGTCGGGGGACGTCTCTCCCAATTCCTACCTGGAATTCAATTACCTCAGATAAGTGGGTACTACAAATTATCCAGTATGGTTACTGCCTGGAGCTTACAGACACTCCCCCCAAATATTCCTCCAAGATCACATGCAATGGCACAAGAACATCTTACCCTTCTGAGGCAAGAGGTTCTCTCTCTGTTAGAAACACACGCTATAGAGCCAGTCCCATTACAATACCAAGGGACCGGAGTATACTCCCTGTACTTCTTAATTCCAAAAAAGGACTGCTCTCTCAGGCCTATACTAGACCTCAGAGAACTAAATCTATACATTCAGTCGGACCACTTTCACATGGTCACACTCCAACAAGTACTTCCACTCCTTCAGCAAGGCGACTTCCTGTCCACTCTGGACTTAAAGGACGCCTATTTCCATATTCCCATTCACCCTGCTCACCGCAAATACCTCAGGTTTCTGGTAGACGGCCAACATTATCAATTCAAAGTCCTCCAGTTCGGAGTAACTACCGCACCCAGGGTTTTCACAAAATGCCTGGCAGTAGTCGCGGCTCATCTAAGAAGACAGCACATTCATGTCTTCCCTTATCTAGATGACTGGCTCATAAAAGCCAGCTCGCATCAAAGCTGCCTACGACACACTCAAAAAAACAGTGCAACTACTTCACCACCTTGGGTTCACTGTAAACCTTACCAAGTCTCATCTCCAACCGTCCAAAACACAAGTGTATTTAGGAGCCACAATAGACACTCACCAAAGTTCTAGCGTGCCCCAATCCAGTCAGAATCCGCAACATGCAGACTCTATTCTCTCAGTTTCAGCCCCAACACTCATTATCAGCTCGAGTGTTTATGCAATTGCTAGGAATGATGGCGTCTTGCATCTTAATCGTTCCTTACGTAAGACTCCAAATGCGCCCCCTTCAAGAGTGCTTAGTACGTCAGTGGAACCAGGCTCAGGGTCAGTTATCAGATCTGGTGTTGGTGGACGGCCGCACCCATCGCTCTCTGCAGTGGAGGAATACACAAAACCTTTCAAAAGGGCGGCCCTTCATCGACCCGGTTCCACAGATAGTGCTAACAACAGACGCATTGCTCACTGGCTGGGGAGCTCGCCTCCAAAAACATACTGTTCAGGGCATGGGGACTTTGCAACAAAAGCAACTCCACATAAACCATCTCGAGCTGCTAGCAATTTTTCTAGCGCTCAAAGCATTTCATCTCCATCTAGTATGCAAAGCGGTCCTGATTCGCACAGACATGACAGCAATGTACTACATACAAAAACAGGGGGGAACACACTCTCTCCAGCTGTCACAATTAGCTCAGAACATCTGGAGATGGGCCATAACTCACAAAATATATCTCCTTGCAGAACACCTTCCAGGAGTAAACAACCAGATTGCAGATCTGCTCAGTCGTCAACGGCAACAGATCCACCAATGGGAACTCCACCCTCAAGTTCTCCTCCCATTCTTTCAAATGTGGGGCTTCCCAGAGATAGATCTGTTCGCAACACATCTAAACGCAAAATGCCCAAGCTTCGCATCCAGGTATCCACACCCATTGTCCAAAGGCAATGCACTATGGATGAACTGGGCAGGGATATTTGCTTACGCTTTTCTGCCTCTCCCACTCATTCCATTAGTGGTTCGGAAGCTCAGACAGCAGTCCATGACACGAATCCTAGTTGCTCCCACATGGGCCCGTCAACCTTGGTTCACAACCCTGTTGGAGCTATCAGTAGCTCCTCACCAAAAGCTACACATTACTCCCAATCTCCTCACACAGAACCATGGGAGGGATAAGGCATCCAGATTCCACTCATCTCAACCTTGCGATCTGGCACCTGAAATCTTAGAGTTTGGCTACTTCAATCTTCCCCCAGATTGCATGAATATCATCAAAGAGGCTAGGCGCCCTACTACAAGAGCATGCTACGCAGCAAAATGGAAGCGGTTTGTGATATACTGTAATAACAATCAAATCAATCCGCTGGACGCTTCAATCCAAAACATCATTTGCTATCTGTTACATCTACAGTGTTCCAATTTAGCGTACACATCCATACGCTTACATCTTGCTGCAATAGCCGCATATCTGCAGAACAGACAACATCAGTCTCTTTTCAGGGTGCCTGCTATTAAAGCATTTATGGAAGGACTTGTCATTCCCCCAAGGCTTCCACCTGCTCCAATGTGGAATCTCAAAATCGTTCTTACCAGACTCATGGGTCCACCTTTTGAGCCATTGCACAGATGTGAACTACAATTTCTCACTTGGAAGGCAGCTTTCTTCATAGCCATCACATCTCTGAGGAGAGTGGGTGAGCTTCAGGCACTAACCATAGAAGAACCATTTTTACAAATACACCAAAACAAAGTGGTTCTTAGGACTAACCCCAAATTCCTACCTAAAGTCATTTCTGCCTTTCATATCAACCAATCTGTTGAGTTGCCTGTGTTCTTCCCTCAACCAGATTCCGTGGCAGACCGCGCTCTTCACACTCTAGATGTAAAAAGAGCAATACTATACTACATTGAAAGGACAAAACCTTTCCGTAACACCAAGCAACTCTTTGTTGCTTTTGCTCCACCACATAAAGGCAATCCTATATCAAAATCGGGCATTGCACGGTGGATAGTCAAATGCATTCAAACATGTTACATTAAAGCAAAACGCACATTGACAATTCCCCCTAGAGCACACTCCACTCGCAAACTAGGGGCCTCTGTGGCATTTTTAGGAAACATACCCATAGATGATATCTGCAAAGCTGCAACATGGTCTACACCACACACATTCACAAAACACTACTGTGTAGATGTATTAGCTAGACAACAAGCCAGTGTGGGCCAAGCAGTTTTACGTAGATTATTTTTGATGGCTGCAACAGCTACAGGTTAGCCACCGCTTTGGGAGTTACTGCTATATAGTCTATGCACAGTATGTGATCTACAGCTCACATGCCTCGAACGGAAAATGCTACTTACCACAGTATGCATCTGTTCTTGGCATGTAGAGCTGTAGAGTCACATGCGCCCACCCACCTCCCCGGGTACCTGTACCAGTAATATCTTACTTAGATACACTGTACATGGACATCTTTCTTACTACTCTCACTAACTCCATCATCACCCTCTGCGGCATAACAATCTAACGATGGAGCCGATGCCCATGCGCACTATTACCGAAAGGAGGAGTCACCTACCTCGTGACTGGAAAGACTTTTCGAACAAAAACAAAGTGCAAACATCCGGACCCAACACCAGATGGCGGGCTATGCACAGCATGTGACTCTACAGCTCTACATGCCAAGTACAGATGCATACTGTGGTAAGTAGCATTTTCCTTTCCTTTTTTCGCCTGTGAAAGATCTTATATATGTTAAAAAAAGACTGACAGCCATATACCAACATTTGTCTTATGCTTTGCAAATATATGGTTTGTGAAGGCTGATTTGCTTTGGAGTGTGGACAGTTCATTGTTTAGGTTTGCCACAGTCATCGATAGCTCCTGTAAATTATTACATGCTACACCATCACAAAGAAAGATGCACCTTTGGTGGAGAGGCATCCAGGAAGTAAACATAAGTCAGAGTGCCACAAACTTAATAAATCAAAACTTTAATATAACCACTCAGACTTAACTTAAAAAAAGAAGTAGAAGCAGTTTGCATTAAAGCTATAGCCCGTGCAAACTAATGCACCAAACTCTAAGGAATGTTTGGTGCTGAAAACTCTAAGGTTAAGAGCAAAAGGCTAAAAATGTAATTTACAAACCAAGATTACATGCTATTAGGATAACTAGTGCATTATGACAGAGTGCGAGATCTGGTGGTCATGAGAGCTAGAGGCCTATCTACCTGCCTTGTGTCAAGACAAGTCTGAAATACACTGTTTGATGGAGCATTCCTCTTTGAAAAGCAAGTGGCTGATGCGCTAGAAAATATTAAAGAGAAACAAACTGAATCATTTGTGAGGGATTTCACTATGAGAAGCCCATCTAGGAGGTGAAGCCATTTTGTTTGTAGTCTTTGCAGGCTCTTCATACTCAAGGTCCCAGTACCCTTCAAGAATCTACGCCATAGTGAGAACACCATTTAGCGGTGGATCTAAAATAGCTACAAAATAAAGCGGAAAATAGTGTCAGTGGAATAGATCCATCCCATGACACAGTGACTGTTTCCCACCACCCCAAATGCAACCCCAGGAGGAAGGCTGGATTTCTATCCACAAAAGTGGTCAATAATAACCTGTTACTCTCGAGTGATGAACATGGTCCCCCAGGGATATGTCTACTGTTTGGAAAATATGCTCAGGTAGCAGACTTACAGATAAGTGGAGATCACTTAACCTTTTTTGTTGAAAGAAGCAGAGTAATAGGAATCATTGAATAATGAAAGGGGTGTTTGGGTATGGTTGTACCCAAATAAGACTGAATACTAAGACCCTTATTGGATGTCAGATCACTAAATACCAATATGGATATTGAGGGCACATATTTTCAAATCCATTCAAAGCAAAGACATACACGATTCCATGTACGTCAAGCACTTCATCACTTAAGGGCAATACCCATTGGCATACAATCTGTCTATGGTTTGCACCAGATGCTTGTCCATGGTTGATTCTCGTCAGAAGACAGGGAATGCATGTGCATTCATACATAGACAATTGGTTGGTTGGTCAGTGGAGATTCTCTTCAGAAATTCCAAAAATAAACTAAAAGGATGGTGCAAATATTGCATCATCTGGGACTTACAGTGAGCATAAACAAATCACATATAACCACTACACAGATAAAGTCTTTCTGAGAACCCTTTATTGGCTCTCGGAATACAATGGCATACTTTGCCTTACACCGGAGGAGAGCCTCCATCAGAGCAAAATGTCTCTGTACCTGTCTGAATTTCTGGGAGATAGGAAGGTGTTGAAATTACAGTAATGCATTATATCTCCAAAGAGTTGAGCACACTTTCACACCAGTTATCGCAAAACAAAATGTATCACTGGTGACATAGAGTAGCATGTCCCAGAAGTAGTAGCGTGCATGACACTCTACTCCACAGCATTATTGAGGCAAATGAGTGAAAAATTGATAAAGGCATGTAGAAGAAAAGCATGTGATAGACGTGTAGTTTCAACAACATAAAACAACAAGCATTGGCATAGCCAATAGGTCTCGCTTTTGGGACCTTATAAGTATTTAGTTATGCAGCACAATATCCTTGGTGCAACAACATTAACTGTTGCATGGCTAAACACTTATAAGGTCCCAAAGGCGAGACCTATTGGCTATGCCAATGCTTGTGTTTTTTTTTGCAGCGCCACCTCCCCTCCACCCTGGCAGCAGGCCTGGGTCCGGGTATGGGCTCCGGGAGTGCCAGCAGCGGTGGGCGAGGGTGGGCTGGGCAGTGTATCGCTGCTCTGGGGTCCGGCGCAATTTAAAGGTTATTTTGCACAGTAACTATTTTTAAGAGTATTGTATGTTGGATTTTTGTCGTTTTTGGTCTTGTGGGTTTAGATAAAGTTTTCTTAGTTTTTCTAAACCGGTGTGGTCAATTTGTAGTGTTTTCACTGTGTTACTGTATGCATGCACAAATGCTTTACACACTGCCTCTGAGATAAGCCTACCTGCTTGTGCCAAGCTACCAAGGGGGTGAGCAGGGGTTATTTTAGAAGTGTACCCCCTTACCCTGACTAGGAAGAAGGGTCCCTACTTGGACAAAGGTGCAAATCTCTGCCAACTAGAGACCCCCATTTCTAACACTTTCCAATTGGAAATGACACTTACAAAATGTAATAGGGTAATCCCAATTTTAACCTATGGGAGAGATGGGCCTTGCAGTAGTGAAAAAATAATGTAAGAGTTTTTCAGTACCAGGAGGTGTAAGACTTAAAAGTACATGTCCTACTTTTAAATACACTGCGCCCTGCCCTTGGGCTGTCCAGTCCAGGGTCTATCTTAGGGGTGACATATGTATTAAAAAGGAAGGTTTGGGCCTGGCAAGATGGTCAACTTGTCAGGTCGACATGGAAGTTTAAACCTGCACACACTGTCTCTGGAATGGCAGGCCTGAGGGCATGTTTAAGGGGCTACGTAAGTGGGTGTCACAGTCAGTGCTGCAGGTCCACTAGTAGCCTTTAATTTACAGGCACTTTGCACATGTATTGCACTTCACTAGGGACTTATAAGTAAATTAAATATGCCAATTGTGGATAAGCACATGCACTTTAGCACTGGTTAGCAGTTGTAAAGTGCCTAGTGTCCTAAAGCCAGCAAAACAGGAGGCCTGAAGGCAAAAAGTCAGTGGAAACCATGCCAAGGATGCCAGTTCTAACATGTTTTATGCTTACACATCTGGGGTGCGCTCCGCTTGCCTCCGGGTGTGGCCACAGTGCTTGCAGGACTGGCTAAAGGGTTCCGGCTGTGATCAGGTGGGCGGGGTTTTTGCTTACTGCTCCATTTGTCTTTTGTTGTTCCTGACAAAGATCTTTCTTCTCTAGTCTAAAGTCTGAGGACCTAGTGCCCGACCCCACATTTATGGCACCGTGTAAAGCTTTTCCCAAAGACCAGCACTAATTTTGAGCTGATGCACACACCTGCTGCCCAATTAAATGCTGTAGAGAAGCAGATCAGTCTGTGGGCGGAGCATAATTTCTTCTCTCAATAGCCTTCTTAAAGCTCTTTTTCTGGTGATCACATAAGGTCTAACAAAAGCTGCACTATCAAGCCAGCTCTAAAATGAAATCACATGTCCCAGAGTGCAACAGTTGTTGGCAAAAAAATACTAGGACCTTTTCAAAAAGTCCTACAATGACAAAGGGCCACATGGCAGCCCTGTACAATCTCCATAAGCATGCTGTAAGAAACACCTGGTGGGCGATGCTCATCAGATCAAGGGTTTATAGCATTGTCGCCTGAGGAAGGTCTCTTGCAAGCCTCGTCCCCACTGAGCAGCTATAGAAAATGTTGCTTTTATCATCACATGACATTTATCATCGAATATAACGACTTCCCTGTCGGATACTCGTATTTTCTTCACAGTCTATACGCACTCTTCTAGTGCAAGGAACAGATGATTCAGTGGGGGGGGGGAGAGAGTGGGGGGGGAGAGGGGTCGAAGGTGTTGTCTTTCTAAACCTTCGCCCATGTGACGACTTGTCACCCCGTTTTACTGCATTCCACACTCCATTCAAGGGAAGCTGGTTCAGGTCCTCAAGTGCAACACCACCACAGTATGGTACTGCAGCAAGCAGGGGGGAGTAGGGTCCTGTGCCACGACGCTCTGCGCTTCTGGAACTGGCTTAGCCGTCCGGGCATTTCCCAGGTCGTGAAGCATTTGATGGGAACTTTGAACACTACTCTGACAAACTCGGGCAGCGTCTCATGAATGGTAGATACAACCCGAGGTGGCACAAGGCATCTTCCAGCAGTGAAGAGAACCCTCGCTCGATCTCTGTCTCAGCTGAGAACGTGCATTGTCAACACTTTTGCGCGCTGGTGTTCCCAAGAATGCTCTCATTCAGATACATATTCCACCTAAAGTGGAGCTCAAGACTTCTACATGCCTTTCTGCCAATGCCTCAGGTGCCCAGAGTTCTGAAAAAGAGCAGGAAAGACTGGCTCAAGTCATCAGAGTGGCTTCAGTTTGTACCTGTAGAGTGTGGTCCTTAGAACCTATGGGCATGAGCACCTGTCCTCCAATCAGTCTATCACTTCAGGAGGATCTTCTGTCGCGCAGCCTGCGCAGTTTACACCTAAGTGTGTGGAAATTGAGCTGTAGAAGTTGACTGCATTCGGCCTTCCTTATAAAGTTGATGACATCATTTTGGTGGCCAGGCGCCCACCTTAAAAATCTGTCTATGCCGGGCAGTGGGATATGTTTGTGGTCTGGTGGTCCTGCAATAAATGTCTTGCACTTTGTGTTGTCTTTAGCCCAGCAACAACTTGCAGCAGGCATTGTTAAACGTTATTTGTTGGTCCTTTTGGCCTTTTTGCATTTACCAGTCCAACTGTCCTTGTTTAAGTCACCTGTTGTGATGAGCTTCTTAAAGGTTCAGTACATGTTTTCCACCTAAATCCTTTGTGATGTCTCAATTGGACATTATTTTGGTTCTCACATTGCTTATGTGTATCCCATTTGAGCCAATGCACAACTGTTTGCCTTTCTCGTTGTGGTCACTTGAGTCAGTTCACCGCATGAGTAAGCTTGAGTCTCTTTCAGTCCAACTGCCCTATATCACCCTTTTTTGTGACAAACTGGTATTACAGACCAGAGCAGCAGTCCTGCCGAAGGTTGTCACTCCCTTTTTTGTCAGACGATCCATTACTCTTCTGACATTCATTGCTCTGCCTCACCCCTCGAAAGATAGACTTAATCATTTGGACCCCAGAAGAGCGTTGAATTTTTAAATTGATTGTACCAAGGTCTAGTGGGTGGACGATCAGCTCTTTGTGGTGTTCTCTGGAGCAATGCGCTATAAGTGCTGAAGCGGATCATATCACAATGGATAATCCTCTATATTAAGATCTGCATGCAGTGTCTAAGAAGCAGCCTCCAGAAGATCTGAGGGTTCGTTCTACCAGAGCTAATGCTGGTACCACTGTGTTGGCACGTGGAGTGCCCGTCCTGGATATCTGTCAGGCTGCTTCGTGGACGTCAGTGCACACATTCATGAAGAACTATTGCCTTGACAGGTCTGCTGGGATGTATATTTTGCCTGTTCAGACCTATTTTAATACAAATATACGAAAGTAAATGATATTATATAAAACTGTAATACATATCTAAAAAAAGATATTCTTATCTTCTATATTTTGTCCCAGGATATTTTTAACTTGACAGTATTTTTGACACGATAATCTTGAACAACGTTTTCTTTTCCACCATATTTTGGTCATTCACTGCTTTTGCCTCTTCTGTTTGTAGCCTCCTTAGAGGTTTTATTCATAAATGTCAAAGTTTGGCTGTAGCAGGGGAAGATGCTTGAACTGTTGAAAATGACAAAACTGCACTCTTTCTCTGCTGCCAGGTATATGTACTTTACGAACATGCAGGAGAGGTCACCAAAGATTGAGCGGGCTGCGCTAGATGGCACAGAGCGCGAAGTGGTTTTCAATACTGGGCTGATCCGGCCAGTGGCTCTCGTCATTGACAACAAGTTGGGAAAGCTCTTCTGGGTGGATGCAGATCTGAAGCGCATTGAAAGTAGTGATTTGTCAGGTAAGGAATATACATCAGCACCATATTCTAAACTGTTCTGCGCTTTATTGGTGTGCATTTGAATGCTGCTTCCTCCAAGGCTTAGGGAGTTTTGTAGACATGACGAATCCTTCCACAGTTGCTGTCAGTATGCCATATCAGTGATTGTCTAATGCTTGATTTCTGCAGTTAGTGAGTGCTGTAGGTTGTGCAAATACGTGTTTTCAATAACAAGACTTTCAGATGCTTTGTAACATCCATATTGGTGTGCTGTGTTCTTTCCTAGATGATTCTAAAGCAGCTAGATTTGTATATTTATTATTTTTTTGCCGTTCAGGGGATGCTTGTGTTTTGTGTTTTGAAAACTAAATTTCCCAAATACTAATCTGCATACAATATCGATACTTTTCATCCTTGAAGACAAACTTTTTGAACTAATAAAAATGTGCAGCCTATTCCAGGATACTTGCAGTTTCTAAAGACACTCATCTGCCCCTGTATGTCCCCTTTTATTTTATGTTGATTCGGTATGGGGCTTAGGCTGGTTCCATGTTTAGGGCCTGGTGATTGTATGGTAATGCGCCCTAAAGCCTCGGGACCTCATATATGTATTGTTATTATCACGTGAGCATTTGGTTTGTTTTAATTCCATGGAGGTGCCTAACATAGGCTCCTGCAGGGCAGGCCCCGCCTGCTTTTTCCAGGGGGTGCCATTCAGCCCAAGATCAATGAATATCTGTGCAATATGGGAGACTCTGGGGGGAGCTTCATCGCATTCTGCAAGGAGGGGGGCATCATTTTGTGTTACGCCACTGATTCCATGCCTCTTAAGTGACTAGTATAGCTACCTGTCATCCCGGGGTTGGTTTCTGTGCTGCACCTATTGCCAGTTGTCCTTTGACCTGAATGGATAGCCCCTGCAGGCCGATGCTAGAGGAAGAACACATGATGTTTAATGTGATTGTAGGCTTCAGCTCTTGTTCATTGAAAAGGGTTTCCTCAAACTTTACTAACTCACAAAAACAGGTACAGCATGTACAACAACTCTGCAAGCTCCTCTCCAGAGCTGGGATAGCTCAGACAGCAGCAGTGCAAGGTTCCCACGCATATAAAAACTCAGTTCAGTACATAGATGACAAGCATCATCTCTCAGATACACAGAACAGGGATGGTAGTAGCTGTGAAGGTTTTCCTGGTATTCAGAACAGGCTCAGCACAGGCGTAGGCTGTACGAGCTTATATTAAACATGGTTGTCGCTTTTTAATCACTTTCTAAGGTGTTGCTCATGAAAGGTAACCTTCATGGAGATAGACCCCTTTGGAGTACCTCTGATGGAGAAAACATAGTAACTCGCAGCGTCAACTAGTTTTTATTGTCAATATATATTATTTCCCGGGCCAAAGCGTAAGTCTGCACAGAGCTATTTTTAGATAGTATTCTAATTCAAGTGCTGTTGCTCTTCTAGTGTATGATTCAGGCCATAGGCTCGCAATGATGGCATTTGTTCCTTGGGTTTGACCTCATAACTGGTCAAAATTGGCTCCAAATGTGAGCAATATGTAGTCCATCTGTTGAGCCCTGCCTGTATAATTAAATGCATTTTCAGTGTGTTAATACATGGTCTTCAAAGTCTTCCACAATGTAGTTCTTCACCAGGACATGTGTTCATTTGCCCTGTAGCATATTGTCAACATTTAAAGCCGAGCAAAGCACAAAGCGATAGTTTAAAAATAGTAAAACACCCTGTAAGGTGTTAATGGGTGAGAGAAAGAAATTAAGAATTTATCCTTGTTCTTCACATATAACATTGGATTTGATTGGACAGATGAATAGGTGGCCCTGTCCAAGAATTGCATTGTCATAGAATGCCAGGAAAGGGAGCAGAAGGGACACAAATATCTGAGAGGTGGCTAGTGAGAGAGCCCTCTTTTAAGAAGACTAGATAAGGTCCGATTTAGATATTTATCACCTGTTTGTGCATGCCAAAAACAACCCTGAAGAAATAATGTTACCGTCTTTTTTTATTTTTACCTCAGGTCGTTTAGGCGGCTAATTCCAAGTTCTATAGGTTGAAGTAGGGGATAATGTGCTATTTCGGTTTTATCAATCCAGAAACTACATGCATTCATTCACCCTGTCCCGTCTAGTTGGCCCACACATAATCCTTCAAGTATTGCCTGGAGAAATTTGTGGTTGGGAAAATCTACAGTCGAAATTCAGTTTCAGCAAAACTCTGAATCTAAAACCAGGCATTATCATCATTTAGAACCAATTTTAGTTTATTAAACTACTTCTGGAACAGAGGCCCAGCCCATTCTTGAAGTTTACTCCATTTTATAATATTTGAAGGGTACAGCATTTGCATCAAATCTAAATGTAAATGTAGTAGTATTTGTATAGCGCCCGAATCGACCCCCGAAGGGGTATCTCAGGCGCTTGTACGCATACCGCTGTGGAACCCTTCCTGGCCTTTCCCTGTGAGATGCCCACTCCTGGGCACCCCCAAGGTGAAGCCAGGCATCCTAGCTGAGACATGAGGGAAGGTTTCTTAGAGGACCCCTAAGCACACAGCCATTCTAAACGAATGTATTGCTGGTCTCTGCAGACTGCCATGCCTCATATCATT
Source organism: Calotriton arnoldi (assembly GCA_963921515.1). Lineage (NCBI taxonomy): Eukaryota > Metazoa > Chordata > Amphibia > Caudata > Salamandridae > Calotriton > Calotriton arnoldi. The sequence goes on from CAWUFW010008289.1 coordinate 667,100, forward strand.
CACATTCATTGTACCTAGAAAGTGCAGTGCTTCACCCTTCTGTTCCATGACAGATGTGTGTACGTGGAGATGTGAATCTCAAATAGCCCGTAGCATTGAAAAGAGCTCTGATGTGTATTGAAGCTGTGCATAAGGGATTGCGAAAATAGCCTTATTCCTCATCTACTCTTTCCCGAACCAGTTGCACACGTATGTTTCTGTGGGATATTCATGCATTGCTAAAATAAGAATTGGCATATATGCTGCACTTCTATTTGAAACAAAGGTTTCGTAAAGAAAATAGAGGTATTAAAAATGGACACAAAGAATCAGTGTCATTGAAAGAGCTAGAACAAGTGATGCCAAATAGAAATGATTACCACTTTGTCCCTATTTCTCGTCACAGTCCTGATCTATGAGGGGGACCAACCTTTCGAGGCGGCATGCTGTATCTCTAACTGTTGTGTTTAGCACCTTCTCCCTCCAGAGAGGAATACACAGGAGACAGTCTCTCTTCCATCTAATTCCCCCAGTGCTGCCACTTGATCCTTGGCTGCTTTGGGGGTTATTAACTGTTGGTGAGCATTTTCACTTTTGCTTCCTTCTGGTAGCTATGCTCATTCTGGTGACCACTCTCACTTAGGGCTGACTCCTTGGGTGTTGACTGATCCTCCATTTCATTTGGATTTTTTCATTTCTGGTCATCCTTTTGGACTCTTCTCTGCCACATTCATGCTCCCTGCACTTCAGGTATCTCACCTGGCTGTAGTCTAGCATGTTTTAGTTAACACACTGTGAAGGTGGGATACTGGCCTGATGTTGGCCAGTATTCTGTATATACATTTGTTGACTCCTGAGGTTTTGGTCTACACCCCCTCTTGGTGGGGTCCATCTCTTTCTTCTGCCTCTAGCCTTCATCTTTTGAAGTGCTGGATTTTGGGGGTTTGTTATCAAGATGTTTTCTGTTTATCTGAGGGCCTCTCAATTTGTCAATTTTTTCTACTTCTTGGTGACTTCTGTCACAATGCTGATCCTCCCATGCTGCTGGTTCTGTCTATGGTGCCCTCTTTGTATGCTGCTGGTTCTGTCTGCAGTGACCTCGTTGTGTATCCCTCTCTAGCTGTCATTTACTTCTTTGGTCACTGCTGCTGAACTCCTTGTGCTTCGGCCTTGTTTATCCTAGGAGTGGTCACCTAATGCAGGTTGTTCTATCTTGAGCTTTTCTGTTATGGGATGACAGTTCTTGTTAGGGCTTCTCTTTTCTTGACACTGCAGACATTTCCCTCTGCTGTTTAATATTGGTCCTTTCCTCTGTTTTTTGGAGTCTTAAGCAGGATGGTGCCTTCGGGCAGGTGTTCTGGCAACTGTGGCATTAGCCTCTCTTCCCTTTGTGTATTTAGTAGACCCCATTCGGATCTTCTCAACTTTCGGTGTCCTCAAGCTGGACCTTTTTGTACTAGTTCTTTTTGGCCCGGGTCTTTTTGGATAGTCCTTGCTCGTTTTCTTTATTGCCATGGCCTGTTCCACATGGGTACGCCTGTGTATTCACTCATGTGTTTTCCTCCTGATTCACCATTGTTTGATGTTCTGTGTCTATAGTTCTTATGGGCCAAATGCCAAAAACTGAGGCAAATGCCAAAAATGAGTGGCTTTTTTTAAAAAATAAGGCCTACAGAAAGTCAGCAAAAATGCAAAGGAAGAATATTTTGCATAAAAAACCTGAATGCACCAAAAGTTTTTGCAGCAAAGAGTTGAAGAAAACGCCTCGTCAGGTGTCATATATTTGCTCAGAGGTTGAATGCAATCAATTTGCGGATTTCTTTGAACACAAAAATATTAGCTGTAAAAGCTCATTAGACTTAATGTCCAACCTCAAAAGGAGATATTTTATTGGATTAGCTTTTCCAGAAGTAAAATTGGCAATAACTGAGTGATGAGGACTACGCGTCCCAGGTAAAGAGTAGTAAGCCCTAGGTCTCCGGAGCGGATATCATTCCAGCTAAGGTACATGAACATCTGCTGAATTTGCATCATCATGCCTTGACAATTAACTTGTCATTAGATATTGGTTGTGTCCAAGATGAATAAAAAAAGGCTTGCATTAGACCAATACTAAAAAAAAAACCTGTGGATTCTGAAAGCGCTGATTACTACATACCATTGTCAGAATTACTGTTTGTGGCTAAACTTCTTGAACGGGTGGTCTTCAACTAGTTATCCGCATTTGTGGAATCTCAAGATCTACTCCATCTATTAAAGGCTGCCTTTTTGCCAGCTGTAACACTTAAAGCATTGTGATTGCAGTGTTATACGGATTACACATCCGGCTGTCCCTGCAGCTTTGATCCTGGTAGATCTATCAGCTGCCTTTGATACCGTTTACCACAGGTACAGTTAGAACGCCTGGGAGGCTTTGGTATCAGAGACACTGTCCTTACCTGGCTACAAAATTTCTTGGCTAGTGTGACTACCCTAATTATCTTTGGCACACATCTATCCAAAACAAAAGCATTTACTTCAGTAGTGCCCACAGTTTCTGTTATTCCTCCCTTGCTCTTCAAATTATACATGGTTCCACTGGCATACTTCATTCTGTCCTTTGGTCTCGCTGTCCTGATGTATGCTGACAGCACCCAGATTTTATTTGTGGTTGATGGGGAACCCAGTATGAGGTCTGAAAATATGTGGAATTGTTTATCCAGTGCACAGCAGTGGACGTCTTATAACCATTTAAAGTTGAATGGTAGAAAAACAGTCATTTTGGCTCCATTTCCGCTTACATCAGCGTGGAACCATATGTTCTGGTCACTATTGTTTGGCCAAAGTCCCAGTCCAATGTGTGAAGAACCTGGGCATAGAGTTAGGTGTTATTCTTACTATGGATGGTCACGTAAACTCACTGGCGAAAACCGTTTTATCAATAACTGGTCTTGAGACAAATAATCAGGTTGTTCATGCATCAACAAAGAGTACAGATCATAAATGCTTTCATCTCAGGGAGGCTATATTATTACAATGCTCTGTTCTTAGGTCTCCCAGCTAAATCAAGTAGTAAGCTTCAGCTGGTTCAAAATTCAACAGTTATACTTATTTTTGATGTCATGAAATGTAAGTTTGTATCCCCAGTCCTGGGTAAATTGATCCAAAGAGTGAGATTTGTCTTTTTTGTCTGGTCCATAGATCAATTCATGACCCTTGCATAAATTGTATATCTAATAAAATGTGTTTCCACAAAACCAATTATAGTCTAAGATCTTCCTCCGAGTACCAAAGTATCCTCATATTACTGTGCGTGTCGGAGCCTTTTGTGTAGCAGTGGCAACATTATGGAGTACTATCGCGCTGAACTAGACAACTGTTTCATCCTCACTCGAGTGTAGGAAACCATTGAAAAGCTGGCTGTGTCTCACTGTTTAGCTCTCACTTTTATTTGATCACTTCTTCTACCTGATAAATATTCATTAACAAAATACCCTTGTGTGATCGTCTACTCAAAAAAAAAAAAAACATACAGTACTTTATCAGATGTTATATTTTGCTGCTTCTGCGTTGGTTCTCCGCTCTGTCCCTTCATTGCTTCCTCTGAGTTGAGATGAACATGGATTTGCTGTTTGCCCTCACGCCTCTTGTTTCAGGTCTCTCTGCAATCTGTTTGCCTTTCTTTTCCCCTTCTGTAGGCGCCATTTCTCATCACAGTCCTGCTTCACCTAGTGGCATGTTTGCGTTGATCAGCTAGTTTCTCCTTGTTATTGTCAGAACTCTATGTTGGAGGAGCTAAAAAAAAAAGGGCTACAAGGTACTTGTCTCTTAGGGTAGGTCACCCTCATAGATCAGGACGTAACAAGGAACAGCAGGACTACGTTTGATGAGAATTACCATTAAGTAATCAAGGTATTCAAAGAGTAGTTACAAAAGGTCCACCTTACGTTTTGCGCTATGCTATGGTGAAATGGTGATTTTGACAGTGATCTTCTCTATCAAGTAGGCTGACTAGATCTCCAGCCTTAGATGTGCCCTACAGAATTGCTGATACTCCACAGTATTAATGTTTGTATCTTGGTTGCGCGGTGCAAGCTTGCTGTGAAACAACGGAGCACTGAATAGCGAATGAGTCTATTTCGTGTATGAATGAAGAGTACATTTTGTCAGTGGCGGCTGGTGACATTTGAAAGTGGTGAGGTGTAAAAGTTGTGTTTGAGTGCACCGCGGCGAGCAAGCGTAGCAAGCAAGCCCAAACAACCAAAGGGGGGTTCGGGAATGTTCTCCCCCTGAAAAAACTTTGAAAGAAGAGTGGGAAAATGGTGCATTTTCAAGCAAATTTCAGAAAGCAAGGTTAATAAAGCAATTGTGAAAGTGCAGTTATTACATTAATAAAGAGCTGTCATATAACAACATAGGTACCATCATATTCAGTATAACCGCCGTGCTTCATAACAGACTTTGAGATACAATCCTGTCTGAGTTTGTCTGTGTAATTAGCCACTGCCATTCTCGTCTGCAGTTAGTATACGTGTGTGTGCGACTGCGAGGTCACCTCTAAAGTCTAATGCACATATGGGGCCATGTGACTGTGCACGCGCCTTCTTCTATTTCACAGAGTATTTGCGCGCGTGCCGCCGTGCTGACAGTCTTATTAGGCACCTACAGCTCTGCAGAAACTGCGTGCAACGGCCCCTTGTAGTTACAGACCTAAGCAGTCTGGCGCGAAATGTCTAGCCTTTGTTTTAAAATGACATCCAGAGACCAATATAACGAAATATCATTGTTCGTCTGTATTGGCGAACAGGTGGACAGATTAGCACAAGAATGAGGGTGTTACCCGCAGACACCATTCAACATCGTCACATCAAGTGCGTTTCAGCAATAGTCAGTCAGTGGGGGGCCCGTAGATCAAATCACCACAGGATGGCGGATGAATGACACGCTTGTAATTTCATCACTGCCCATAGTGCATGCTTGTAATTTCATCATGGTCCATGATGCACGGTTCGAATTTCATCACTGCCCATAATGCACGCCTGTAATTTCCCTATAATGCACACTTCGAATTTCATCACTGCCCATAATGCTCGCCTGTAATTTCCCTATAATGCACGCTTCGAATTTCATCACTGCCCATAATGCACGCCTGTAATTTCCCTATAATGCATGCTTCGAATTTCATCACTGCCATAACGCACGCCTGTAATGTCCCTATAATGCACGCTTCAAATTTCATCACTGCCATAACGCACGCCTGTAATTTCCCTATAATGCACGCTTCAAATGTTATCACTGCCCATAATGCACACTTGTAATTTCATCATTGTTGAAGATACACGGATGTCTTATATAGGCACAAAGTCAAACACCACATGGATCTACACTTATTTCAGGGATTTGCACAGAGCTGACATGCTATCACACACACAACGAACGCAGGAAGCAGGTGAACCACAGATATCTAAACATCGGCAGACTTCCACTTACACGCCCAGTAAATGTGAACTACTACACAGGTCAGCAGTTCTGTTCACCCTGTGGCCGCCTTGACGCGGCATCAGGGTGATTGCAGCAATAAAAACACAATAACAAAACGTTATGTGTACAAAACCAGCAATTAACCGGTTGCCCATGCAAGTGTGCGCGTTACGGAAGGGAACCTTCTCCTTCCCACTTTTGCGCCACACGCAGTAATTAAGGAAGCTAAGAGTGAGCCGGCATGACTGCCTCGAACCTGAGACCAACACTACAGTGCAGGTGCAGTAGCAGTTGATGCGATGTAACAACAAGCCAAGGTCTGTCTGTGGCATCCTCTCTGCCTTCCAGTGCGAATAACTAGCTACTAAACACCCAACCGCTCCAGAAAAGCACCAAACACACCAAATATCTACCCCTTAGACCCCATTCCTTTTAGTGCATACATTGACGTGCCATGTGGCGCACAGCCACCTATAGCACACACGGTAACCCCAATGCAAGGACAACCAGATCTCTGCGCATCCACCCTGGCAGCAGGCAATGCACCAAAGCAAATCACCTTCAGAGCTTAATTAAAATAAAATGAAACTTACCTTCCCAATCCCCACGGGTCCCACACCGCCTCAGCTGCTGGCCGGGCCCCGACTCCCGCGTTTTCCTGCTGCTATCCGGAACAGGAAGCAGCCACCCACAGGCAGCCTCCTTCCCTGGCCCTAAACCAATCCCAACGCTGCAATGGCAGCGTTGGGATTGGTAAGGAGCAGCGGAGAGCGCCCCAGCCGGGCCATTTTCTCTATGTAGGCTGCATGCAGCAGCCTACATAGAGAACAAGGGGGAGTGCGCATGACTGCTTTGTTCGGCCCTGGGGCCGACCAAACAGTCACTACCCACAACAGTGGGCAAAGCCACTCCCCCCCTGCCCTCGAGAAGGACCGCCCACCCGCCCGCCCCCAACCAGGCACTCCAGGCATTCTGCTTTCGCAATGCGAGAAGGCAGAAACATAAAATGGTAGTTTTACCATTTTATGTGTCTGCCTTCTCGCACTGCGAGAAAGCAGTGGGGCGACGCCCCTATAGAGGAGCCGCCACTGCATTTTGTACTGGGGTGTGGTCGGACAGGCACCTCTTAGGGTGAGGTCAAGCGCAGGGGCAGTCTTCTGCTAACACTAGTGAATAGGATGTTCGTTCAGATTAATTTTTTCTTTCAGAAATTGCAGGCGTGGTTGAACAGGACTACGTGATGGTTTGGAATTCTAAATGCTAACCGGAAGCTTTAAAGGGCTTGTTTTCTAGATCTGTTTGTTTCTTTTTTGCACTTTCGTTCGAGCCATGGTTGGCTTTGCGGGTAGAGTACACCCAGATTCTTAGACATTCACAGGAGCGTTTGGAATATGCCTACACATGCTGAACCAGAAAGGAGACAAGGCCGTGACACATTATGTCCTTTCAAAACTAAATAATTGTAATTTTGTTAATGAAAAGCATTTAAGCATCAGAGGTTAAGTGTGGAGAAGCATGCAAACCAAAAGCAGAGGAAACATTAAGCAATGCCTGGTGTGTCACTGGCAATGTTATTTGCAATTTGTGTTGAGTAGATCAAATGATCGAGGGAAACATGTTTTGATGGCAAGATTCGTCTGATAGTTTAGAAGCGAATGTGTGATGAAAGATTCGTCTGATAGTTTAGAAGCGAATGTGTGATGGCAAGATTCGTCTGATAGTTTAGAAGCGAATGTGTGATGGCAAGATTCGTCTGATAGTTTAGAAGCAAATGTGTGATGTCAAGATTCGTCTGATAGTTTAGAAGCGAATGTGTGATGAAAGATTCGTCTGATAGTTTAGAAGCGAATGTGTGATGCAAGATTCGTCTGATAGTTTAGAAGCGAATGTGTGATGCAAGATTCGTCTGATAGTTTAGAAGCGAATGTGTGATGCAAGATTCGTCTGATAGTTTAGAAGCGAATGTGTGATGCAAGATTCGTCTGATAGTTTAGAAGCGAATGTGTGATGGCAAGATTCGTCTGATAGTTTAGAAGCAAATGTGTGATGGCAAGATTCGTCTGATAGTTTAGAAGCGAATGTGTGATGGCAAGATTCGTCTGATAGTTTAGAAGCGAATGTGTGATGCAAGATTCGTCTGATAGTTTAGAAGCGAATGTGTGATGCAAGATTCGTCTGATAGTTTAGAAGCGAATGTGTGATGCAAGATTCGTCTGATAGTTTAGAAGCGAATGTGTGATGGCAAGATTCGTCTGATAGTTTAGAAGCAAATGTGTGCCGATACAGACTTTCTCTATAAACCGCGTTGGCAGTGTAGAATCTAAGCAACAGAAACATATCTTGTGCACAAAGCCAAACCTTTTTTTTGTAACACTAAGAAAACCAAAGATCGAGATTTTTACCAGTAAAAAGTAGGACCGCTGCACATATTACTTGGCAGAAGATGAAAACACTGAGGTTGGTTGGCTGCCAAAACGTAATATGTTCTCAGAGCCGGTGACATTTTTCAAATCAAGGATCTAATTTTAATTAGCTTTTTTGGGCAATGAAGTAAAAAAGTGTGTATTATGGAAGGATCTTGCTGTTAGCAAATACATTTGTGGACGTTGGCGAACTCTCTCGGAATGTGTTCACAGCGTCGCCCTCCAGATATGCAACTTTATTTTACTGAAGCTTCAGAGTCAAAGATGGAAAGTGATAATAGTGAACCAGTTACCAAAGTTCAAGACAACAAAACGTTAACACTGCAAGTATCAGGACTTTACTACAGGAATGCAGTGATGTCTCTTTCAGAATGCTTGCTTGTCAGTTGTGATGGAAGAATAGCGCCATTGGCAGGCGCATGTTTTCACACATTTTCTGCCTGTTTTTCATAAGAATCGCCAGTAAAGAAAAGTTGGTGTTTACTTACCTGCTCCTAATAAAGTAATCCATTGGTTAAGATGATTCTAATCTGTTCACTGTTGACTTGGCAATCAGTTCAACTCCCTGCCTAGCCCTCTGTGCTGCAGATGTATTTGTGATTGAGTTAAGTGATGGACATTGTGCCTGCCCACTTGTTATGCTGGGCACCACACAGAGTCAGCTTCCCAGTCCCTCGCCCGCCCCCTTGACAACACGGGCCATTCTTCAATTGTACATTAATCAATTAGCAGTCTTGGGCACGGCCCTCAGTAGCCTAGGTTGGTAGTCCTTGTTGTGCCTGTGCCACTGGCTGGTGCAAGGTAATTTGGATTACAACCTTGGACCCAACAGCTGTTGGTTGGTGCTTTACACATGTAAACCAACACATTTGTTGTGTCTTTTGTCCCAAATGTGGGCCATCGTATGCTTTTGATAATGAGATTCCAAGCTAAAAAGGCAACTTACATTTTGTTTTGGTGTCTTTTTAATACCAAGTGAGCTATTTTGCTTTAAAACTGTTGCAGCTGTAAAAACGTATGCAAAATGCATTGCTTAATATATAGGTCTGTTTTTGTGATTAAGAGGATGTGAGACCTTACCAATGAATTGTAAGCAAAACTTAAACAGGACTGGCCTAGGCTATCCCTAGTTACTAAGTTTGTTTGTTGCCCCATCCTTGTATTTATTTTTGAAGTAATTTTATTATTTTCAATATTGAACATAAAACAGAAGCTGCAAGTCCACAGTAAAAAAAAGAATAAATAGTTTTAAAAGCTATCAAGCAAAAACATACAATAAAAAATAATAAATATTATTTTAAAATGTAACTTTCAAATAACACATATAATAGGTAATACATAATTTAAAAATGTAGCTTTAAAATTGAAAAGTACATAAATACAAATAATAGTTTTAAAAGCTAGTACATATAATAAATCCAACCAGACATATTGCAACATCCCTTAAAGCAATTCCAGCTTCCAACGAGCAGTCAATAACAACTAATACCCCTACCTATAGTTGTCCCCTGTAAAGCTGCCAAATATAGAATGCCCTAATGGCCAGTATTTCAAAGTTCACTGCAGTGGTTCAATGTCCCACCCCTGACAACTCATGCAAGATCAGTTATTACCACCCTCTAAGTCCTCTTGAGATATCAGGGAGTTGTTTGGTGTGATTATATCAGCACCCGGGGTCAACAAACTGTCCACAAGGTGTTCCCATGCTTGTACATTGTCAGTCTTTCCCCGCCCTTTCTTCAATTCCCGAAACAACTCAGCACTCTTCAGTTATGCCAGTTTAACCAGTTCTTTTTTTCATCTAAATATTCTAGGGCCACGCGCAGACTTCCAGTGCATTGTCAATTTTAGTTTAGCCAAAATTAATGCCAAATCAGTAAATCTAGTAGTGATTTTCCTCTTTTTAGAGTGAGGATATCGCCCAAGGAGGCGGGTTAAGGGAGTACAAGTGATCGCCCTTAAAGTTATGTCATTTACACAACCCACAACCGCATCCCAGAACCCAGCTAAACTCTGGCAGGGACAAATCATATGGAAGAATTCTGCCCCCAACTCCCCACATCTCGGACATTGCTCAGCAGCAGTCGCATGGAACTGGTTGATCTTGCCGAGTGTAAGGTATGCTTTATCTAAAATGTAAAAATGAATTAATTTAAACCTGGCATTTCGTGAGACATCAGGTATACGTACTTGGTTCGTCTCCCAGTCTATATCTATAATCTGGAGTTCTAGGTCCGCCTCCCACTTCGCTTTCAGTTCAGCGAGGGGAGCGAGGATACCAGCACGTAAAGCACGATAAAGGCACAAGACCGCTTTGACACGGCCTGTCGTAGTACAGAGTAGTTGACACGCTTGATGCGTTACCGGCTCAGCCCCTCCATTCTCCCAATGACTTAGTCGTGGCAACCACAGCCCTGTGCAACAATAATTGCCCACCAAGAATATCAAACTCTTCTGCAAAGTCATCAAATGAGATTAATGCTTCATCCTGGTATAAACACTTACACGGGTAACTCCCTAATCAGCCCACCTCTCAATTGCTCCCAGTGCACCCACACTAGCCACCGACTTCATCCAACTAAGTGGGAAATCCGGCGAATAGGGCACTGGCACTCGGGTCTGTTTTAAGCAACAACGCCCGCACTGTTGTATTACCAGGAGTTCCTGAGAAGCCACTGGTAGCCATCGCCGGGGAACCAAAAGGACTTTCAATCAGGCCTCAAAGTAGGCGGCTAGCCAACTATACCCTCACCAGGGTTCATTATACTGTAGACCCACTGATTAAACCACTGCAACTGAGCCGCTATATAATAAGACATAAGATCAGGTACAGCTAGGCCAGCCTTTGTTATGGGACGCTGCACTTTAGTCAGGGCTACTCTGCGCCTACCAGTCCCCCAGGTTAGTTCCAATTATAGGGTTTCCATAACCTGGAACAGCCGGCGAGGTACCAACAGCGGGAGTGTTGAAAAGAAATAAAGCAATCTTGTCAACATCACCATTTTAGCCACCGCTATTCTGCCTGCCACAGATATGTAGCTCAGAACTTTATACTACTTTGTAGGGCTCCGATGGCTGCTCCCAAATTACCATCCAGTAGGTGTTGTTGATTATGGTGTATTTTAACTCCTAAATATTTAATGCATCTAGGGGTCCAGGTAAGCCCGCATAGGTTCTGAGAAGGGATAGCATCACCACTGAGTGGAAACAAATAGGATTTTGCCAATTAACGTGTAGGCCAGACACAGGACAATAAACCTAGGCCCATTCCACCCATTGCCTGATCCAAGAAGTCCCAACTTAGACTATCAAAGGCCTTTTTAGGTCTCGGCCTGCACCAGCGCTTGCGCTGGTCTGACCGAGAGTTTTAGTAAGCGGGTTTTGGAAGTGCAAACCCACTGGCTTTCGGCTGGCAACCAGCTTGCGTTCACGAAGGCGTGCACGCGCGCAGCTGCCATCTGAGTTTCCTATCTCTTCATTTCCTCGTCATGGCTCATTAACTCTCTGGACTCTGATGTTTCAATCGCAGCAGCAGCTCACATTACCAACTGACGGCCCTGGACTACAGTCACATGAAAAACAACAGCGATTAGCATTGAAATGCAAGCTTTTTTTGTCTAGTTAGAAATATTGCTTCGGTGGGTTGATTTCACCTTATATCGCTATTTGTTTTATATTGGGAGTCACAGCCTAATTACCAGTATTTTTGTCTCACTCTGTGTTTTTTTTATTTATTTATTTGCGCAAAGCACAAAGCTATATTTAAGGTTACTTTTTCCGCGTCACTTCTTCACTCTATTTAAACTCCACACCCCCACTCTTATTGTCTCTCTCTCTCCCCTCTCTAATTCTCTCTCTACTTAATTAACTCTCCCCTCTCTATCTTTTTTAGCCTTTCATTCTCTCACCCCTTTATCTGTTTCTCTTTCAAACTCCTTCATTCACTCTCTCTCCCCTTCTTTCTCTCTCTCTATCCCGCTCCACTCTTTATTCTATGTACACCCTTTCTCTGTCTTTCTCTCTCACCACCCTCTCTAATTGGGCATTATATCTTCACTCTATCTCTCACTCGGCAACACCACAGCATCACTCCGCATCACCACAGCATCACTCAGCGCAACCACAGCATCAATCAGAGCCAGCACAGCATCAATCAGAGCCAGCACAGCATCAATCAGAGCCAGCACAGCATCACTCAGTGCCACCACAGCATCACTCAGTGCCACCACAGCATCACTCAGTGCCACCACAGCATCACTCAGTGCCACAACAGCATCACTCAGTGCCACAACAGCATCGCTCAGTGCCACAACAGCATCGCTCAGTGCCACAACAGCATCGCTCAGTGCCACAACAGCATCGCTCAGTGCCACAACAGCATCGCTCAGTGCCACCACAGCATCGCTCAGCACCACCACAGCATCGCTCAGCACCACCACAGCATCGCTCAGCACCACCACAGCATCGCTCAGCACCACCACAGCATCGCTCGGCACCACCACAGCATCGCTCACAGCATCGCTCGGCGCCACCACAGCATCGCTCGGCGCCACCACAGCATCGCTCGGCGCCACCACAGCATCGCTCGGCGCTACCACAGCATCGCTCGGCGCTACCACAGCATCGCTCGGCGCTACCACAGCATCGCTCGGCGCTACCACAGCATCGCTCGGCGCCACCACAGCATCACTCGGCGTCACCACAGCATCACTCGGCGCCACCACAGCATCACTCGGCGCCACCACAGCATCACTCGGCGCCACCACAGCATCACTCTGCGCCACCACAGCATCACTCTGCGCTACCACAGCATCACTCGGCGTCACCACAGCATCACTCGGCGTCACCACAGCATCACTCGGCGCCACCACAGCATCACTCGGCGCTACCACAGCATCACTCGGCACCACCACAGCATCACTCGGCGCCACCACAGCATCACTCGGCGCCACCACAGCATCACTCGGCGCTACCACAGCATCACTCGGCGCTACCACAGCATCACTCGGCGCCACCACAGCATCACTCGGCGCCACCACAGCATCACTCGGCGCCACCACAGCATCACTCGGCGCCACCACAGCATCACTCGGCGCCACCACAGCATCACTCGGCGCCACCACAGCATCACTCGGCGCCACCACAGCATCACTCTGCGCCACCACAGCATCACTCGGCGCCACCACAGCATCACTCGGCGCCACCACAGCATCACTCGGCGCCACCACAATATCACTCAGCACCACAACAGCATCACTCAGCAAGACCGGAGTATCATTCAGCATCACCTCAGCATCGTCTCCGCAACAGTCACCACCACCACCACTACCACCTCAGCATCACTCAGCACCACCTCAGCCTGCTCTCGGAATCTGGCATCTGTTGATTCTCCCCTAGCGTCTGGCCGCTGCTAGTGTTATAATACAGGTACTAGTTCCCAACCTTCACCCTCCGATTGTTTATGCCCCCTCAAAAAAAAAGCTTTAACAAACAACCATTGCAATAGGCAGAAACAAGTTGCCAGCATTGCAAGAACAAAAGAAAACTGAGGAAATGTTTTATTGTAAATACTTTTTTTAATATGGTCGTTCAATTTTACATAATGCCTTCTTGGTCATATATAAAGTAACAAAAATGCTTCTGACACTTTTTTATTATAACTTTTCAGCATGCTGCACAGCAGCCACACTTCTCTACAGCACAGCTTGAAGACATTGGCAAAGTCAATAGCTCTGGCTAAACACTTCTAAGGCCCCAAATGCGAGACCTATTGGCTATGTCAATGCTTGTTAATATCTATTGCCATGACAGCTGCTAACCGTTTATCCAAAAACTCTTCATTCAAAAGAGAGATGAGGCTCCTGATATTTAGTGTTGTATTACACCCAAGAATGAAACCTACCTGATTTATTTAAATCAAAGAGGGCATATTAGGTTGCAGGCAAGTCACTAGTATTCGACTTTAGAATTTTATAGTCAACATTGAGCATGGATAATGGCCTGTAGGCTCTAACGTCTGTGTAAGGGCGCCCAGGTTTCAGTAGTGGGATGGCCAGGGCCTTGCTTGCAGATATTGGAAGGCGACCTGATTCCTGAGCAGCAGAGATAAGTTGTACAAGTTTAGAAGCCAAACTCTCCATTTAGGCTGTACAAAAACTCCACAGGTAGGCCATCAGCTCCAGGAACATTTCCCCACGCTATACTTGTAACTGCTGCTCTTAACTCCTGCACAGTAATATCACCCCCAACACATCTACATCTTCTCCTGAAAGTACATGCAGTTGGCCAATGGCCAGAAAATCTTCAATGGCCCAAGAAGGTAACCTAGGAGCTGCTGCATAGAAGGAAGTTTAGTACTCACCAAATCTTGTGTTTATGGCAGCTTGACTATTTAGGGGTTCGCCTGCATCTAGCTCCAAAACCAAGGCTTCCCTGAAATTTGGCTTAATGAGCCACGCCAAAAGTGCATGTTTAAAAATTCCATTGACTTGTTGAGCAAGTCCCTTTGTTTCTACCTCGAGCAGGTTTTCAGAGTCTTCTTATATAGTCACTTTCGTTGTTGTTAGTATCACCAAGCTATATAGACTTCATTGTAAGCTCATTAATTAAAATCACTATTTTTAGGAAGCTATGCTATGGCTTCAATATAAGCATATTGTAATTAGACAAAGAGTTTTTCTACAAGTTCATCTGTAAGGTTATGCACAGAGAAGGAAAAGCTTAATAGACCGTAGCAAGCTCACTTTAATGCGATGGTTGGCTCAACAGATAATTACATGGGAAAGCATGGCCTGTTAATTTAATGTACTAAGTAATTATACCATATTATAGAAAGATAGGTTTACCAAGTGCTTAATTTGTAAACAAATAAGTGCCAAGGCTCCTATCAGGAGACCCCTTCAGCTTGCACCACACATTGTCCCTGCCATGCTGCTAATAATAGTAACAACACAACTACTAACCATCACATTCGTAGAAGTGTGACAATTCGGACTGTTCCAGGCCCCCAAAGCTATAAGAATGACGTGGGCGGCAGGTAATAGTCATTTTAATATATATTGAATTAATAATTAACCGTTATTGTGGTCATCTCTAAATTAGTCAGACAGCGCCACCTTGTGGCAGACTGTCACAAGCGCCGGTGTTGAGCACCAGAAACCACCGGCACAAATTAAGCACTGGGTGACCTCAGCCTTATGAATAGGTAACTGGGGGTGCCATCTCCTATACTGAGATTTGAGGAGGGTGCCAGATGACAGTGCTATCTGGAGATGTTTGTCCTACCACGCTATGGTAGGTTATGCCCCTGTTAGAAATCATTCTTTAGTCACATGTCCAACAACTTCTCTTTGCCAATACAGACCGTCTTTGGAGAGAAACAGGGACTTCTCTGCTCGACAAGAATGAGCCAGGATCTCCCCATCCCTTACAAGGCCTTTACACTGACATTAGTGGGATGTGTGAAGAGGGAGAGAAGCCACCTAACTGCTTCCCATTTGCAAACCTATAGGGGAGCTCTTTGGTTGGCTCTTTGTGTGAAACGCTTTGGTAGTTATTGAGCAGCTAGCAACCAGTCCGAATTCAGCCTTCTGATTCGGCTTGCTGAGCAGATTTGTAACGTGTTTTACTTACAAGAGTGCTAGATTTTTCTAATCAGATTTCCTTGCATTTTTTTTACAAAGATCAAAGTAGTAGGCTCCCCCATCCCAGTGCCTTAGTGATGCAAGTACATACACAGTGTGTAGAACTAACATCTTCTGTTTACAACAGGAGCAAATCGTGTCACATTGGAAGACTCCAACATTCTACAGCCCATGGGCCTGACTGTACTCGGAGACCATCTCTACTGGATCGACCGCCAGCAGCAGATGATCGAGAGAGTTGAGAAGACCAGTGGCTACAGAAGGACCAGAATTCAGGGGCGCATTGCTCACCTCACAAGCATTCATGCAGTCGAGGAAATTGACATGGAAGAGTTTTGTAAGTTGACACTAATTGAATTATATTGATGTCTTTCTTTTATGGAATGGAGGATGTTATAAATGTCAATTATTCATGATTCAGCGTTCGGGATTGTGTTAGCTTCGCAGTGCAGAATCTACTGTAACAAATTGTCCATTCTCATAAGCCTGGTATGACTGGTCTGGCAGACCCGCCGAAGCAGGTTTCAAGCAAAACAGTTGCACGAGAAGAGTAGTGCTGAATCTTGTCTGTCTTCAAAAATTGAGCTCAAGGTTCTGCTCAGTCTCCGGGTATGACGAAGGTCACTTTTGTTTGTGGTCCTAGAAAAAACTTGATTGTATATAATAGTATCTGAAGTGAACGAAGAAAGCTCGACGGTGGCAGAGCGCTGAACTTCCTGGAGATACAATTTAAGGTTGTTTTCAGGAGATTTTTTACAGATGCAGGTCCTAATAAAGTCTTTATATCTCTAAACCATCCTGTCGGAGTTATGAAGAGATTTCTACATCAAGATCAGGTGTGGAAGTCGCCTGAATGTAAATAATCCAAGTCACTAAAGCCAGGTGCTTTATCTTGTGTTCTTTGCTTAACACTGAAAGATGTCAGCTAATCTTGAAGAGTAACGGCATCTCTTCTGGGGTGGCTGTTTTTTCTGAACAGATGGCAGCTAGTCTTCAACTTGTCTGACGAGTGATCCTCCAGTTTTGCTCTTGCCTGTGCTGTTGCTTGTTTGCTATCCGTCTGTCCTCTGCCTTGAAACCTGTAACCCTGGGTGCCAAGATTCCCTTACCACGGCAGGCGGCTGGTGCTGGATGATAGGAGAACTAGGGAGATATTATTCTAAGAGGAACTTGCAGAACCCTTCCAGTTATATGTACCAGATGATTTAAGCATACATTGCCCTAAGTAGTGTTAGAACACGAAAACAGTCCATGGCTCTTTAATTCATATCCCCACCATGATGTCAGTTTACACCTTGAGGCAGTTTATGTTGAGTGTGGAGCTGGCGCCTCCTGAGTGTGCGTAAATCGGTCTTCTCTATGTGTGCGGTGCAAAAGGTGAGGGAAATACACACCCTGAACCCTCCCACAGGACCGTAGGCACGGTCCTCCGGTAGACTGTAAAGCTTGTCCTATGCACACGCTTGTGTATGTCAACAAATTTATGTACAATTATATCGTTTAAAGCTGCAAATGCATTTCAGTAGTATGCAACACTCAGCAAAATTAAATATAATCCTCGTTCTTCAATAATGAGTCGTTAGGTGTTCTTCTGTTCTTTTATTACATACGACTTGCCCAGCCATACGACTTGCCCAGCCAACACGTGTTTCGTCGTGGGCATATAACCCAATCAACTTCTTCAGGGCTACAAAAAAGAGAAAATAGTGTATAGGATCAGCCGATCCCCTGCTATTCTCCCAAGGACACAGTCCAAACATAGTGAAAACCCAGTGACTTTTCAGGATGTCAGTATTGAGCTTTCTGGAATAGTCAGTAGACATTTGGGTCATTTAACCGGCGAAGGGAGGAGCGGGACCGACATCAAGTGTTCGGCTGACGCTCTAGTGTTTTCTGCCATTCACAAAGCGCGATCGCGTAAATAGCCCGGGAAGTACGAGTGGAGCACTTCCGGGTCATCTACACGCATGGAGCGGCTTTAATTTTCAGCAGCGCACTTGCTCAGGTAAGAGTCAGGACTCTGGGGAGATTTCACCCGAGGAGGGGGATCCTTTTGGATGTGTAGAATAGAAGCTGATAGAGCTTGTACTTGTCTTTCTGAAACACACCTATGGTCGTCTTTTTAATTTAAACACGGACTGAGTGTTTTTAGGCACTATGGACAGGATTACCAAGTTGGAATATATGCGAGGAAGACGGGTAAGGACAGCACGAGGCACACACATAGGGGGAGTAGCATTCGGGGTTGCCACACACCGCGATGTCTGTTGACATCTCACGACTAAGTGATTGTTTTATTTATCCAGATTGAATCACAGAGGGGAAGATTAGACACAGATCTGGAAGCACACACGCGTAGCCGGGACGGAAGTAGAACCGGCGGGGAGGTGAGTTACCTCTCACCTGCTCCTACAGGCTATTTTCTTGAATATGGATACCACGATAGCTTCACGTACTTACGGAGGTATTATCCTCTTATTTTTTGTTTCAGAACGGGACAGATACAGTCCATTGTTTGCAAGGTAGGAAAGGCATAGTAAGGATTATCACCTTAGTCCACCAGAGGTACACTATGCTTGTTTAAGCATGAACGACACACTGGGCTCAAGTTATATTGTGGTATATATTTGGAGTTGGGGTCTGATTTGTCCTCCTTCCGCTTCACCATGGTGATCAACATTTCTTTCGGTTATCTCCCTATGTTTGTAAAAATATTTTTTGATGATGAGATCGCGTCCGCATGTTGAGTCACACGTATCTCAAGTCACGGGTTTATGTCACACGCTTTGAACATAGTAACATTCTTTGGATACTTTTCATTGTCCCACCGTTTGGGGTTGTGATGTCTGGGGTAATACCGAGGCTCACAGCGAGAGTTGTATGAAGCAGTCACATTGTGATGAGATGTTTGACATCCTGAAAAGTCACTGGGTTTTCACTATGTTTGGACTGTGTCCTTGGGAGAATAGCAGGGGATCGGCTGATCCTATACACTATTTTCTCTTTTTTGTAGCCCTGAAGAAGTCGATTGGGTTATATGCCCACGACGAAACACGTGTTGGCTGAGCAAGTCGTATGGCTGGGCAAGTCGTATGTAATAAAAGAACAGAAGAACACCTAACGACTCATTATTGAAGAACGAGGATTATATTTAATTTTGCTGAGTGTTGCATACTACTGAAATGCATTTGCAGCTTTAAACGATATAATTGTACATAAATTTGTTGATGTACACAAGCGTGTGCATAGGACAAGCTTTACAGTACACCTTGAGGCAGTTAATCAGCTTCTGTAATGGTGACCGTGCAGGTGGTGGAATCTAAGGTTTAGAGAGCACTGGGGCGTTGTTTGCTCACTTGTTATTGAAGTCTGATGGAGACTTGTCCTTAAGAAGGTTCACACCGCTCCACCTCATTATGCACCATATTTGCAAATTAGGATTAAATGTGCATGTATGTCCTTGTGGGTGACCTTTAAATCAAACTAAGTACCTTGAGTGTATTCTACTGTTCCTTATACTAGTGAAATGTGCATCTACCTTAAAACTAAAAGTTAAGAGGAGTACAGCAATGTTCTAACGAATTTTTATGGTCCATGCAAAGCCAGATCTTTTGAGCTTTGGAAATTAGGTTTTTAATTTTTTTCGGGTGACTGAATTCTTAAGGCTTCACAACTGCTGATGCCTCAACTCCGTTCTGTTTCATTGTTGGATTTATTTTTGCCAGCAGAGTTCTCTTTTGGAGCAAGTCAGTCCCATCTGAAGCTATCCAGAGATTCCTTGTTCTGCTTGAAATGATTTGATCTGAACAGTTTGTATTCAGTGTGGCACTCGTCCTCGCCTTCTTGCATAGTATTAGTCAGTGTGCCTATCCATTTGCATAGCATGCTGCACCAGTACAGTCTTCCAAGCTCAGCTGTGTGTCAACTGACCAAAATCTACATATTTTGTCAGTTGTCAAGAAGTTGCCTTCTGTTTGTCTTTAAGAAAATAAACACTTAAAAGGCCCGTATATTTGTTTTATCTTGTTTAAAAGGAATGAAAGGAAATTAGAGGAAAATAAACACTTATTTCGGAGGTAAATTGGAAATATTTTAGAGATGAAAGTTATGAACAGTAAGGGAGTAATTTATTTATTTTGGTTCCAAAAATGTTCTAGCTTTGTTCTTAGGAACACATGCAAGCAGAAACTACCCTTCCGGGCTGAAAGATGAGCTTATTTTGTGCCTTTGAAAAGTAGACTTTTTTGCTTGCCGTCATTGTGTTGTAAGATAAACAGGATTTAATTAGCACAATCAGTCCAGCGCGAGGCTAATTTAATTTGAGGTTTGTGAATTCTGAGCAGGGCTCGAAAGGAACTGGTGAGGTCAGTGTGTCTGTATGAGGCTTTCAAAATTACTGCTTCACCAAAAGTCCTGTCGTTCATCTGTGTACCCCAGGCCCACCCGCCGCTAGGCAGACCATGTTCTCTCACAGCCGCACATCTGCATTTCGTATCTCTTCACCTTTCTGATCTATTGTGTAAGATTTAACTCATTCATGTCCTTTTTTGAGTTACTATTTTGTTTATTCTTAGTCGGAGCTCAGGACCTACAGAAGTTACGGACAGTCAGTGCCTTTCTGTGGGGTCGAATGTGGGTGTGATTCAACGGTTGTTCCTGTACGGGATCGGCCCTTCCATTTCACCCCTTGGCTAGTCCCAGGAGTCAGTGACGCACCTGAATATACCCACTCCAGTAAAGAGACGCCCCCTCCTCCCTTTAGTCCGCATTCCCTCCTCACACCCCCTGGCCTGGCCGCTGAAGCGCCCTGCATACAGCATGTGGGGCATTTCTCTACCCTCGCATAACCTTCAAAATTCGAAAGTTTTTCTATCTGCTAACCCCAAATTTGATTGACGTAGTGAACATTCATCTTAATTTAAGCAGTAGCCACGATGACGTAATCCTAATCAATGGCGCAGTTATTTTTCTGATCCTTTTTGCAAATGCATACTACACTCCTTTATTGTACGCAGTTAAAGGTTTGTTTGATAACGCTTTTTTATGATTCTGTTCCACAGCGGCTCACCCGTGTTCACGCGACAACGGCGGGTGTTCGCACATCTGCATTGCCAAAGGAGACGGGACCCCCCGATGTTCGTGCCCGGTGCACCTAGTGCTCCTGCAGAACCTCTTGACCTGCGGAGGTAAGTGCTAATGCTAAGACGGCCATTCTTGTACCGTGCTACGTTCTGTTTACATTCCAGAGCCACTACTGCAAATCATGGTCGACCAGGGCTTTAAGTGGGATGAAAAAACTGGGGAGGTCTCTCAAAGGGGCGGGGCCAATGTAATTAAGGGCGTGGTTCATAAAACACGTAAGCTAAAAATCTGTGCTTGGCATAGTGTGCTGCCCGACTTGTATTTTGCTGTTTCTGTCATTGCATCCAGATATATGATACAACAAGTAACATCATACCTGAAACAAGTCAGGACTATTGGCTTTGTCAATGGGTGTTAGTTGGATAAGATAAATAAGCAGCAACTATGGCTTGTATATAATATTGAAAAAGCTTCCATTTAAGGCCCTGGTGACACCACGACAATGTTGCTGCTCCTAAGTTTCAAAAAGAGAAGTGAAATCCAGAGAGAAAATGACTCCCTTTAAAGGATTTCCCTTCTCCTACAAGCTCACCTACCGTAACGTCACCACTAGTGAGGAGTGAGCAGTGTGAGCAGGCGCACATCGATGTGCCTGCTGTCACTGCAGTCCAGAAAAAAACGGACCGCTTGTGCCAGAGCACAAAACAGAGCCCGATAGAGACCCGTTTCGAGGCACCCTTAAAAAAACTGCTGGTGCTCAGCACCGGTGAGACCCGGCCCACTTAAAGCCCTGTGGTCGACCTCATTATTTGCTCATCTTATTTGACCTAATGACCCGCTTGGTTGTCTGTTTTACACAACCTTGGCTGGCCAGGCTAGACTATAAATGTAAACGGGAGTCATTTGAATACTAGGTATCCTGATTTAAGAGAAAATTTCCAGGTCCATCCGCTGGGATCAGTCGATCGACTACTGGTCCAAAGGCCAGTGATACTCCACTCTGCGGATACCATGCTGGTTTTATTGCTTATCTTGTTTGATTTATAATATTTTGGCCTCTTCTACCTTATGAGGATTGTATGAACATGCCTTAGCAGGCTTCTCCTAATTCAAGATTGCAAGAAAGCTCATCCACTTATCGCCTTGAATCGGACACACTTATCCTTTCATAGAGATGACGACCATGACCCACTCAGGGGGTTTCAGGTCTTTTGGGGTCTTGAATGTTTGCAAAGTTTGCCTTCCTTTCGTTCATGTTTTTCGCTTTTGCAGAAGACGTCGCATAACAGCTTAAGATAGGGCGAGGACTGGCCATTTCCAGCTCGAACAAGACTCTATAAATATTTGCTTTATTCTTCTATTAAAATTCCTGTGGCAAGTTATGAATAAACTGTTTGCAGCACTTTGTATTACCTCGAAGAGCTTAGTGTCTGCAAAATCTGATCAGCGCTGCTGAAAGCAATTGTTTTGCTTCGGTTATGAAGTAAGTAAGAGACCCTAGTAACAGTGCATGAAAAAAACAGGCGTAGATTGTCAATTTTCGAAATGGAAAAAACCATGCAGGTTGCTTCCTCTGAGTTCGTTTTTGTTCAATACACCCTTCAGACCGAATCTCCATTAAGTGTTTGAGTGGTTTATGAGAGGAAACTTAGGGATCGTTAGCGGTGCCAGTTAGAGCACACTGAAAACAGAAGCCCATATTCACTCTGCTACCTCCTGCACATCACACATCAGGTGGACAAGAAGGAACAGTACCAGTGCTGAGCTTATCTTTTGAGAAGGCCAATATGTGCCATTAACAGTCATGATTTAAGTGTAGTGGAGACCCCCCTCTGGAAGCTGGTTCTGACAGCAGGGACAATGAGAGAATGAAGTGTCGATCTGCTTGGTGAATGGCTCCTGCTGTGAATCCACTTGACTGGAAGTGTATTCTTAAGTTGTCCTTGAAATAAAGGCCTACATTCTCAAAGCATTTGACACATGTATTACATGAGGGATGGAGGAAGGGTTATCGAGGATCAATGAGAGTTATATCGGCATCTGGCGTAGGCCCAGAAGGTGGAGCAATGCTTGGAACTAGCCTGATTGAGCATATTCCCTTCTTCCAGTAGCTTCAGACTCTGGTATCTACATGAGGAGTAATCCAGAGCCGCTGAGATGCTGCTAGGTCTAAGTTCTGGGTCAGAAATGCAATATAAGACCGAGGAGCCGAGGCAGCCATATGTGAGGGAACATGTAAATGGAGAAGAATAGATGTGAGAGCGGAAGTCCTTACTGACTGCAGCATGTTGATGTGAAGAAGTCTAGCCTGACACTTCACCATTGGAAAGGACAGATGGGGACCATGTGTCCTCTGCCAGACTTATCCTGTCACCGTAAAGGATGACGTGGACCTAGAGCCCTGTCCTATTAAGGCCTCTGCCCTGGATGACACCACAATGCACCATACCATTATCTCAAGGGCAGCAGGCTACCACAAAGCAAAGATTCATGTTGAGGAGAAAGAGGACTTGCTGGTGGAGACACTCTCCAAGACAGAGAGGTCTGTTCAGTACCTGATGATGCTTAAAATATGACCAAGTGCTTTACTGAACATTCTAAGGACCCAGTCAAGGTATTGATTCATCACCCCATGGGTCAAAAGAATTGTAAGCCTATCCCAGGTAATGCCATGTAAAACAGGGGACATGTCCCACCAAATTCCCTGGTTATGTACACAGTCAGGAGGAGAACCTTCATCTAAGTAATTGGGACAACTCGTTGTCCGGATAAGGAGAGCAAAAAGATTGACATGACAGGGAAGCGAGAGGCTGTGAGGGGATTGGGTAGTCACTCCGAAGAGACTTGCCATCTCTGGCGGTCTGCTCTTGTCTCTACAGCAAATACCACTAGTTGGAGAAAGAGCAGTTGCTCAAGCACCTGCCTGAGGTGTATCACTTAAAGAGACACAAACTTGTGGCAGAGGGGGAAGTAATCTCTAATGTGACCATATGATGAACCGTGGATTCAACTGACACTGCCTCCAGTTTGATAAACTCCTGCAATATACTTGGCTGCCATGCATGTCTTGGGTCAAGCCAGAGGTACAACAGCACCTCATTGACGTTCTGTTTGACCCTCAAGTGGACAGTAGGTTTGAGAAGATCAAGAAGTGTACGGACACTGTTATGGTCATGGATGCTCTGCAGTCACAAACACCCATGTCAGGTTTTCGCAAGAGGGGGTGCCAGGGTTGCCAACCAGTCTCTAAAGAAGGAGATACCTGGAACACTAGTCTTTTTTTATGGATTTTTCTAACTACAGATTCAAACTGCATCAGGAAAAATCTAAGGCAGTACTCTTGCGTGCTGGTAGGTGTTGCCCTGATGCTTCACGCCGACTTTGTTCCTCTCTGGAAATGGAGAATGAAGGTGCATGAAAGTGCAATTCATGCACGCTGACGTCACTTCCTTTCTTTAAGCACCTTCAAACGTGGAACCGAAAATATGTTCCTGCATGACTGACTAGTTTTTTTTCTCTTACATTTTCGAGTGTGTAAGGGAAATGTACCCTCCTAAAATGACAGGTTGTACACTTTGTGTGGACTGTCGCAAACAAATGTCTGACAGCTCCCCCACTAGGCGTGCCTCTGGTATTTTGGGTCGGAGCATGACTCCAAGACTTGTGACCAACCGATCTTGCTCTCGAACTGCTGAGGAGCCGATCACGAGTCTGGTACAGATGCACTCCACCTTTCTGGGGCCGTCGATGACGTCGCAGCAAATCAAGGCCTTTGGGAAGGCCATACTGTGCATGTTCTGCACGCTTCGAGCTCCCTCTGGCATTTCTTCGGGCCCCAAAGATCACGAGGGTCGCCAGTCGAGCTACCACCAGAGGAACCGTCTGTGCCCCTCTGCTGGCTTAGGTGCCGACTTCAGTCCTGCTGCCACAATCTGCACCAGTCCCTTTGACATAGACACCTGATCTACAGCCTGTACTGGGTTCCAACTCTGGGCGTCACTCACCTTGGCCGACGCTGTGCCCTGATCCCATTGTGGTAGAAACTGAAAAATATGTGTATTTAGCATTAATTCAATATAATTTCTTATTTTTGTCTGTTGCAGAACCCCCAACATGTTCCCCAGATCAATTCACCTGTGCCACAGGGGAAATAGACTGCATTCCCATGGCCTGGCGCTGCGATGGCTTTTCAGAGTGCGATGACCAGAGTGACGAGGAGAACTGCCCAGTATGCTCTTCCAGCCAGTACCAGTGCGAGAAGGGACAATGCATTGATGCCCGACTGCGCTGCAATGGGGAAGTGGACTGCCAGGACAAATCTGATGAGGCGGACTGTGATGGTGAGTTTGCTTCCATTCTACATCCACACATAAGTAGTCAGTTGTCTCCTTGATGCATTGGCAATTTGTCTGTTGTAGGTTTACTTGTCTTTTAAGTAAAACAAGCAGGGTACATGAAAGAAAGAGTGTGTAAACACAAATAAATCAAGAACGGCTAATGGCAGCCTCCATCTGTCCTTACATTAGTTAAGAGGACACCTTTCCAATGTTCTTCCTCCCTTTTATATGACCATGAGCTCTATTCTGATCCATCTTCTTCTGCACTATCGCCTTCATCTGCTGCAGTAGGCCATCTGACTCATGTAGAGAGCACCTCCCTGGCCCTCTGGCTCCACGCCCTGCTATTTCAACACAGGCTACCTCTGACCCACACAACTCTCCAACCACTTACACCCGGCTGCGGCCTACAACCTCTCCAGGCACAGCAGCAGCACTGAATTACCACACAAGTGGCAGCTACTTGCTTTACAAGTACTTGCCAACATGATACAATATGAAAGGCAGCTTTCCAAGTACTGTTGCCTTTA
Organism: Calotriton arnoldi; assembly: GCA_963921515.1. Taxonomy (NCBI): domain Eukaryota; kingdom Metazoa; phylum Chordata; class Amphibia; order Caudata; family Salamandridae; genus Calotriton; species Calotriton arnoldi. The sequence goes on from CAWUFW010008289.1 coordinate 692,554, forward strand.
GTGCTTTGTCAGAATTACAGCTCTAAACTTTACTCGTAGTGCTTCTCATAAGTATTTGACAGCAGATCTGGTATTTCCTCCATGTGAAGTTGTACATATGAAGATTTTTGCAACCATCCCAGACTACAAACTGCTTCCATCACGAATTTGATCACTAATTCAAAAAGCTCTTATTGCTTTTTAGCAATCTGCCAGCCAAACCAGTTTCGATGTGCCAGCGGTGAGTGTATCCTGACTAAACAGCAGTGCGACTCCTTCCCCGACTGCAGTGACAGCTCAGACGAATTCATGTGTGGTGAGTATTTGTGCTTCAGGTTTAGCCGTGCAAAGAACAAGTTTGTTGCAGGATGTACCTGATCACCAGGTTCTTCACCCCTCTCCTTGTGTAAGCGGCATCTTTTTGGAAAAGCAGGGTATCCCCACTTTTCATCACAGAGTTCATTGGCATGTTTGGTCGGTAGCCTTCAACCCTGAATTGGGCCCAGGGGCACAGTGGAAATCCCTTGCCTGAATAACTTCTACTACTAGTCCTACCTTCTGTGGCCTTTCTGGTCTCCCTGCTACTTGTGAACAATAAGATATTTGGTTACAGATTTGCAAGGCAAGAGTTAAGAAGAGCAGATGACACGAATAACATGGATCAACATTTGTCAGGGATCTTCTAGGTTCGGAAATCTAAAATCATCAGTGATCGAGCACATCTAAAAAAAAAAATTTAAAAAAAAGGATGCCAACAACATGGTTTTTGGCCCGGGTGGCTCCTGGCTGACAGACGAATGTGCATTGGAGTATCTTGATGCTGAGTTCACAGTTGAGCTCAGTTCACCTCTGTGGTGCATGATCCTTTTTTTGTATCCCTCGTAGTCCTCGAAAGACAGCCCAGTACCGCGTCGGATGTGGGCAATATATTGTGCCTATTGTAGTGTTGCCAAGCAGGTTTGTTTCATTCATAGTATTACAGCGAGCAACTCTGCCACAAATTAACCAGTAGATGCCCTGCGTCTAATGCTCTCCAGTCTAAATCTTTCTCATAACACTCGCGCACAAGGTACACTTGAAAGGCAAATTGTTATTTGTGCGTCTGACACTTGATTGCATTTAGAGAGCGCAAAATCACGAGAGCGAAATAAAATGGCCATGCATTTCTTGGCTGGCTTGGGTTTGCTGCAGTATGCCTGTGCACCGATTTGAGTTTAGCGGTCTCTGAGTACACGTTCGCTAGGCTCGCAATGTATGGCCAGGTCCCCTATTGTATGCACAGTATTGCCACCCTCAGCCATAGGGAGAAGGGCAATGTTTACTTGCTCATTAGTACACCTGCCTTTGCACGCATTGTCCTACAGATAGTAGACATTGGCTCAATCCCGCTCTTTAAAGAGAATCTGGCTTTCACCCTGCCATTCACATGTTGGGTTGCGCCCTTGGGTCTTGCCACAAAACCTGTGACTATTGTACTTTCCAACATGGCATTGCTCAAATCCGTGAGACTGCGACAGAGGTCCTCGGTTAGTGGGCACATCTGTTTCTAGTGCTTGGGTGTGTGGCTGTTCTTGCTTGATTATGTACGTGCAGTGGGCCTAGCCTGTAGTTCTTCATCAATTTGCACTTAACCAAATTACGCTGTTTTTCATTTGACTTTGAGGTATTGTTCTCCCCTGTTATCTAACCGAGGCTTATGTTTTCAATAACTTATATAGGGAAGTAAAAATAAAACTATAGATGTTTTGTACTCAGTAGGTAAAGCCATGGCTAGAAAAACCCAAATTAGTTTATTTATATTATCAATTGCATTCTTGCCTCTAATGTATTGTGAGGTATGGGGGTTTGTGAGTTGGGCTATCTTTTGAAGAATTTAGATGCACAACCAATCACATTAGCCAATTCCCAAGCATGGACTTGTAAAATGTGATTAAGAAGAAGGCTATGCGTGGTTACTGCCACTGTGTTCAGAGCAGTTGTGGTTCAGATTCCAGTACTATGTAACACTGGGTGGCTTTGTGTCTTTTTTCAGAAATCAGCAAGCCAGTGGTGGAGGAGCAGCAGTCTCACAGCAGTGCGATTGGACCGGTCATTGGAATAATCCTCTCCCTCTTCGTCATGGGTGGCATGTACTTCGTCTGTCAACGAGTGGTGTGCCAGCGGTACACGGGGCCCAACGGGCCCTTCCCGCATGAGTACATTAGTGGAACACCCCATGTCCCTCTCAACTTCATCGCTCCTGGAGGGTCCCAGCCAGGAACATTTACTGGTAAGATTTCTGCATATCTTTGTCGAGGGGGTGAAAATTAGATTTAAAAAAACTTATAACACACCCCATCACCTCATGCTTGCCAGTTTGTGAATTTCATAGAGAACAATATGGAGAAAAATTGAGTCTAAAAAAGGAGTAGCGTCTCTTAGGTGTACGTTGGCAAACACGCTTCTCTCTAGGTCCAGTCCTCATATTTCTTTTTCCAAATTCGCCACAAAAGAGCTACATTACCTAAAATGTATATGTTTCAGTTTATTTAATTCAAACGCACATCTTGTCTAACTTGCTTTCTGACGATACATTATCTGTAGGCTACAGTTAGGCGTTGCAGAGGTCTTGCTCTATACATGATCCAGTTTAAAGTAAGGAGAATAGGGTTGTTGTAATTTTGAGCATTCTATTTCTGTGTATTGTTGTTCTTGTGCTGTTTGATCGGTAATTACTATATATGGTTCCAGTATCTGTTTATACGTTTTGGCTGAACCAAGGCACCTCTGCCCCTCTGGACTGTAAAGTGAAAATGTTCATCGCTTGCTTGTTAAAAAGCTGATATCTAGGCCCACATATTGGAGCTCTGCATCCTAGGTCGTGGAAACTTACTGAGCACGAATTAAACGGTTATCCGAGAAGAGGTTAATGACACTCAGAATACTGAGCCTGTTAAAATAATTTAATAAGTTAAATAAATAGCCTGATAAACTGACGAGAACAAAAACAAATTGCTTCCTGTAAGTGAGCTGCGTGGGGAAGGAAAATCTCGAGTCAGATTTAAGCCCTCACTTTAAGACCACTCACTCTAACATTGAGCAATTCAGGAAGATGAAAATAATACTTTTCTGTTGCTACAATGTCCGCAACATGGGTGGGAAAATGGCATAATTAGTGTCACCCAGTGCTTAATTTGAGCCGGTGGTTTCCTGTGCTCAGCACAGGCACTTATTTTGCAGGGCCGGGTCTGCAGATTTCTTTTCTTCAGTTAGTGGTGGTCCCGAATCCAAAATGAAATGAAAAATGTACCTCGCAGGATGAACTGCTAGGTATATATTCAGACTGGCATACATTGATCCAGGAACTAGGCAGTGAGTATGATGATGTCATCGCGCCTGCCCTCGTCTCACTCTAGTCTCATCCATTGGTCACTGCGCCTGGTGCACCCTATCCCTGCCTTTGTTGTAGCCTCCAATTGGATAATTATAACTGGGGGCTGGCTCGTGACTGTGTTGGAGCGAGGCAGGTTAGGAAAGCACAGGACGAATTTGGCAGTTACGTCTTGTGCATTAATTTAAACAAGCGGAAATACGGCCTTCAAACTTGATGCCAAACCAGCCCAGCTGTAAACTGCCCTCGAGATCCTTGAGGCGGCCGCAGCCACTGCAACTTTTACTCTTCTCGGACTGAGTAAGTGGCAAGCAGCTACCCGACTGGTGCAAACATTTCCACTGGCTGGATGGGGCAAGAGTCGCATCTTTAGGACTGGTTTATGTCAGTGAAGTGCCGTTTTCGTGCCACTGGTGGCTGTTATTATGGTAAATTCCACTGCTTTTGCACCGTGTTGTCTGCCCCCTGATGTTTACATTGCTATTATTTATCAAACAGCAGCGACAAACACAATATGAAAACACATTGTCGCATTTCCAGGGATCTTTTGGAATCTTATTGGTGCTCACCCTTGTCGTGTGATTAGGATGACCTGTTCGAAATGGAGGGGGTCAAAGGCTTCTGGCTTATTTGTGGCCCGAGGAATCGGAAGAAGAATCTCGGCTTTCCCACTTCAGCAAAACCGTATGATCCTGAACACACACATCTCATTGTGCGTCGGTGCCCATAACTTGCAGACTTGCGAATAGTCCTAACCGGCGTTAACGTTAATGTTTAAAAAGACACAGGGCTAGAGAGTATGGTGGTGGGAGAAAGAGGCATGAGGTGGAATCGAGACGAGATAGCCATAGTATTCTGCAACCCAGACATACAGAAGCGCTGGGTTTCTGAAGAAATTGGGGCCCCAGCAGCTATTCTTTTACAGATTAAGCACTGGTGTAACCTATGGAATGTAAAGACTGAGACGCTACAGAAGTGTGCAAAGGCTTTGACACGATGTAGAGATGTAGACTACTTCAGTACTGGATTAACTCCGTCCTACAAATGCAAGACAAGACCTAGTTGAAGGATGTCCTTCGTTTCGCTCTACTTCCTTCGCCTCATACTTCACTAATATCACAGATCACCTCTCTCTAAACTTCCTGATATGAGATTGGAAGATAATGTATATGAGGTTGCCAGTGGCAATAAGAACACAGGTTGCTGAAGTTGCAATCTTAAAATTGGAAATGATGTTCACAGTAAGACAGATTGTTTCCATTTGACTCAAGACCACAGCACATCATTGTTGGGAGAGAGAATGGGAAGACTCTTTGTGCACAATCATTAGGTTTTTCTTCTGCACTCCCTTTGTGCGGCTCACAAGACAATCAGTGGCAAAAGTATAATAGATATAATCAAACACCATTAAAATATGGTGCGCAGGAGAACACGAGCCAGGACATGGGGCATGCAGGAGAAAGTTGCAGATCAGGCCTCCATGACTAGTAGAGCCCACACTAGGCTGCAGGCAAAGGAATAGAAGGAGAGAGGTAGAACAACCCACAAATGTGATAATTAAGATGAAGCCTTCTTTCACTGTTAAATAACCTTGTCCAGTACAAAGTTTAAAGATTTAGAATCTGATAGATTTTGGTCATCTGTTTTTGACACTTGAAGTAAACTCAGGTGCCAGAGAGTGCAGCGCTTATTGGTGTAATGGATGGAGGAGAGAGAGAGAAAGTGCAATCACCTTTCGGTATTGTACTGAAGAGGTCAGAGTGGTGCCAGAGAGTGTAGTGCATAGTGGTGTAATGGATGGAGGGGAGAGAGAGAAAGTGCAATCACCTTTTGGTATTGTACTGATGAGGTCAGAGTGGTGCCAGAGTGTGTAGCGCTTAGTGGTCCAATGAAAGCATCAGAGTTGAGAGGGCCTGGTGAGTAAAGGAGCTCTCACAGTGGTCCATGGGCAACAGTTTGCAGCGGGAAACAAAAGCTGTGCAAGAGGGATATGGTTTTTAATAGGTCTCGCCTAGCGTTAGCACCGCGCATGCACTGCTCTCGCCATGCGAGGGCTTCTTGGAATCGATATGATTACAGAAGTCGTGTCGCTGCTGCGCCTACAATTTAGATTGGTGCGCGTCGTTTTGCGTCATGGATGATGCAAAACACAGTGTAATGAGTGCACCGGAGGCAATCATTACACTGAGGGTTGCCACCCTGTCCGCTTTTGGCCCCGCCCACCGGGATTCGATCTTTTACTTGCGGCGGGAGACAGTGTCTGTTAATTAGCCGCTAAGCACTTCTTTTTCGTATTACTGCGTTTGCCTTCAACAATGGCTGACGCGCTTTTCATTTCTCTGTTCTCGGCTTGTTTTTTTTGCTGGCATTGTGCGTCCATTTTTTTAAAGCAGTACGCGCACCTCCCTGCTTGCTGGTGTTAAGCACGATGCCAGATGAATGTGTGCTCGCCACTATAATGTGTTCTCTGTCGGGGGTTTACACAGCGTTAGGCTGCCTGGTGGTTCTGTGCACAGTCCCTTCTTGTTGGCGCTGTGCGCAATTAGTGGCCGGTTACACAGTGTCTGTTGGTGAACAAGGTGCTTGATGACCTGTTGATTCTTGATTGCATGTATGGGTAGCTACACAACTAGGTTGCCTGTCTATGCAATGCACAGAACCTGTTTACGTGCTGGAGCTGTGCACTGTGCCTGGTTGCTTCTTGGGGCTGCATACGGTTGCCGGTTCCTGGTTTGAATCCTACACGGTGCTTGGTTGTTTATTTGGTTCCGTACACGGAGGCTTGCTGGTTTATAGTACTGTGCACTGTTCCTGGGTGCCTGTTGGTGCCACGCACGTTCCCTGGCTGCCGTTGGCTGGTGCTTCTCGCAGTTCCTTGCTGCCCAGGGCCGGACTGGGAACAGCAACCAGCCCTGGCAGGTTGCTTCTCCACCGGCCCTGGGAACGGGAGGGGAGGGGGGTGTTAGCGCTAAGCACTACTCCCGCTTTTCTTACAGAGGGCCGATTTTGCAGCACTGCTGCAAAACCGGCACCCTGTAAGAAAAGCGGCCCCTTGCGTCCACAAAACCGGCCCCCACCCCTCCGGCCCACCGGGGAAATGCCCGGTGCCCGCTACGGCCAGTCCGGCCCTGTTGCTGCCTGTTAGTGTACTCAAGTGTACTCAAGCATGTATTTACAGTGCTACGAAACGACAAAAGACATGTAGCACCACTGGTTTATATTTTCTTATAGTGTATCGGGCGCCAGAAGCATCAACTATTCTTATTCCTTGTTTCAAAAAAGGCGAAAAGGGCAAAAAAACGCGAGATACTCCCTGGTCGCCATGCAGCGTTTAGAAAGAACTATTGGCAATGCGGACAGACTGAATCCTGATGGGACCCCCACGGCGGCCCTTGCTCTGTCTGTGACAAGAGATTGTGAAAGGCTCGGAAGCCCCCCAACCCCATGTCACCTGCATCTAACCTATTTTTCACCTCCAGCACTTTCTTAAATTCGGGTACCCCTCCCTGACATTCAAGCCGTCTCTACCTGGCTCTCTCACTTCTGTCCAAATTATGCCATTTTCCCAGCATTCAGTTCGCTATGTCCTCTCTCCGTGGCATCAGTATTCTTACATCTAATCTGATTCTTTTGAAATGGAAATCCAATACAAATGAAATTCATGAAAAAGTTAAATCATTAAAACACTATAATTGTGGGGCGCCTCTCGCAAAAGAGAGGTGTTCAGATAGTGCAGTAGGTTGAAAAACTTGCTAGGAAAATCCGTGCCGGGTCTTTAAAGCTTGACACTGCTCTGTCATTCTTTCGGTGACTTCACCCTCATCGTCACAGTATCGATAGGAGAAGTGCTGTCCAGTTGATATTAGCATCTGATATCATATGGTGGTGACGAGGGTGAAGACCGCGGTGGAAAGCGACGAGCTAAATTGTTTTCAACGTATCCGCATCCACGCAATGTGTAATCTTGGGCTAATCAGTTTGTCAACTCCCTCCTATCTCAGTAGCATTGGTAGCGCCAAGAAGCAGGATACAATATAGTGCTGGGAACTATATATGTACAATTGCAAATGAGCATACAGTGAATCTATATTCAGGTAAACTCTGGTGGGTATAAAAAAAAGTTCCTAGTTTTATAAAAGAGGCCCGTCGGTAATAAAAGGGATCCCATTGCCTGAGTGTTTATTTCCCGCAGAGAGCTGTCAGCTGGGGTGATGTGCTACCTAAGTGGAAGGGACCTCTGCTGGGGAGGAATTACCGTTCCGTGCAGCCGTCATCCCTGCGCGGGAGGGGCGGGAGCAGCTCGTGCTTGTCATACAGCAGAAACAAGCGGATGACACGAAGCAAGTCATTCAAAAGCGGTGTCTACAGCGTCAGGGACGGGAGGTGAGCAGCATGGCTCGGAACACCGAGGGAGGCGGGGGATAATAGCAGGGCGGGGCTAGGGGCTGCACGGAGAACAGCAGGGTGGAGAGAATTCGCGTTGGGGTGGGAGCGACGCCATCCGGAAAAGAGGGGAAGAGAAAGGGCAGGGTGTGAAGAAGAGTAAGCGTGATGTGAAGAGGGGTGGACACGAGCGCCAGGGTGGGGGAAGGGGAAGAGGGGTGAGCAGAAGGAGATGGAACCGGAGGAGAGAAATTGTTGGGTGAAGGAGAGATGGGACAGGTTGCAAAACGGATTGAGATGGGAGAGAAGAGACACAGAACGTAGTGGAAGAGTGGAGTGGATCGGAAGAGTAGAGCGCTAACAGTAAGATGACACTAGTGGTGATGGAGAGGACAGAGTGATGGAAGGGGGTGGGGTGAAGAACAAATTAAGAGGTAAGAGAGAGCGGATAAATTGAGGGTACGAGACTGGAGACCGTGGTGAAGAGTGGGGCCCAGCAGGGGTTTAAGTGGGCCGGTTCCTGCCAGTGCTCAGTACCGACAGTAATAAAACGAGCATTGAAAATGCAATAGGTCTCGCCTTTGATTAAGTTAAAGCCATTTGCTTTGCTAATGGTATAGTATAGCAAAGCAAATGGCTTTAACTTAATAAAAGGCGAGACCTATTGCATTTTTAATGCTTGTTGCCATGTGTTGCTAGAGGAGCAATGCTAGCTGGACTGCAGGGAGACAACATAGTACTGCCCTTCTTTCGATGAATAACGAGCCTCGCCAAGTCTGAAGACTGCCAGAATCTAGATCTTGGATTGGCTGACGTTTACTGTCCTGGCACTGTCTCGCTGACGTTCATCTCGTCATTGAATACATGAATATCTGTATCGAATGAATTTAGTTAATTTCTCATGCAGCCTCAGCCTTGTATTGGCAACCCAAGAGGCGAGGAATCCCAAAACAGCTGCCGAAAGTAACATTTTCAAACATCAGCCAGACCACCCAGGGAGATGCCACTTGAGGGATTTACGCAAATTGGGTGGGCGGGGGAGCGGGGGGGGGGGGTTCACTGCACTGACTGTACGTTTAGGTTTCATTGTTTTAGGCCTGCGTCTGTGCGAAATATCCAGGACTCTTAAATCAAATATTGAGATGGGGATATCATTCTGGAAGGTGGGTGTAGATGTTTTAAGGGAAACATTATTTTCATTACTGCATATTTGATGAGTAATACAAATAATTATTATTCCTGGCAGCGATAGCCTGAACCAAATAAAAAAATTAGTACAATATAGGTATTTTGTGCATTTTCCAGGTAACTACCAAATCACAAAGGATTTTAAAGTGTTAAATTGGCTAGTGCGATGTTTATCTCGAGCCCCGGGGGCACCCAACCTTCTCTCCACCGCAGTACTCTCCTCAGCAGTCCTCTGCATTTAAAGTGTACCTCCCTGGGTGGAGGGATCATTTTACTATTAGGGTATTGTTTTTTTTTTTTTAAGGCTATCTTGGTAACCTGGTGCTCGAGTTCCGATGTGCACCAATAGGAGTTTATAGGTTTCATTCGACTCCTTACGGCTGTCTCAGTGTCACAACATAAAACAATAGGTGATATGTAATCACTCTGAGAACAAAATTCTAATGCTCTGTTCCTCTCCTTTTACATTGTGGAGGGTATGTCACACTGACAAGAACTGTGGCTGTGCTACGTACGCAGAGAGCCCGTGGGAAGTCACAAGCTAGAAACTTGTGAGTTGTGGTGATAAATTCTCAGTTTGTTCTCTCTGGGCTTCATTGCATCCACAAGAGGTGGAATGAGGACCCACCACAAATGGGAGTAAAATATCCCAGGCATGGAGTCGTGTATATCCAGTTGTTGAGCTAGGTCTGTGACTTCTGTCCTGCATTCCCATTGTGAGTCGGCTGAATCTTTCTGAAAAGATCCCACTTTTATAATAGGAGGCCGTAGAGCAACACCAATGCTTTTGATTTACAAACCTCAAAAGAAAGTGTAACAATAGTCTCCGAGGTGGCAAAGAAGCAAATAAAGCTGTGTCTCTTCCTCTAGGGATCTCCTGCGGCAAGTCTGTGATCAGTTCCAAGAGCCTGATGGGAGGCAGCAGCGGTGCCCCGCTCTATGACCGAAACCATGTGACCGGCGCCTCGTCGAGCAGCTCCTCCAGCACTAAAGCAACGTTGTACCCACAGGTAAGGTGGTAAGAGATCAGGCTTCTCCTGCACCCAAGGCCAGGATACCCAAAAGTCATTGTCTGGCATCCTGATATGGTCTATTCCGAAGAAATGTCCTGGTATGGGTGGCGTGATGCCGCTGAGAGTATTAAGATGTGTGAATATGATATAATTTGAAACATGCAAAGAAAGATTGACCAAAGAGTAGGACTTTTGTGGGAGTCTGTGGTTGGGGTGAGCATGGTGCTATGTTTAGGAGTAGAGAAGGAGAGCGGTATTGATGTGCCCCTTACAGGAAAGATGGTGAATGTAGGTTGGGGCAGAAAAGTAAGGCATGGTTGCTAAAAGTGTTTTAGATAATTGTGTAACCTTTGATGCTGTTCCTTTGGCATTCTAATTCCCTCACTGTTCAATGGAGAGTAAGAGGTGACGACAGGCATGAAAGTACCCTTATAGCGTGTTAACAGTAATAACCCATATAGAATATTAGACATAAGCATGTATCTGATTGTCTCTATCGCATCAGAGATATGGTGCAGATGAAACACATTTTGTTCATTTAAGTACATTCACTGATGAGGTGTAAAAAAGAGGTTCATTGGGTGTGGCAAAGAGGATGAAAGTCAACATCAGTGTTTATTTGTTGGGAGTTGAATAAATACGTTGTACGATTTGCAAAAAATGAATATTAAAATTAATATGAGACCGTTGTAAAAATGTTTTTTTGTGCTTTTCTGAGTATTTTTATATGTACTAGGTTGTAATTGCATAGTTAAAATTTGAAGTTTTTACACCCTCCTCTCTCTGTGTGTTAAGTGTCTCATTTCCGGCCACATCCGTACATGGTGACAAGTGACCACACCCACTTACTCTCCCTTCTTCACCACTGATAGCACACAGGAATTACGTTTTTTATGTAGGATTCACCAGCCCCAATACATCTTGGTTTTGCTATTGAGGCATAAGCTAATTCATTTTATGGATGTGTTGAATTTGATGGGTCATTTGTGGGTCTCCCGTGCAGACAACTTTACCTGTCTGTTGTAGTAGACCTATTATGAACAAGTGAATACGTCGAGTGGGCTTGGTGCAGCCCCTTGATTATGATTGGATGGTTTTCTTGCTTGTTTGAGATGAAGGGGAACAATCCTGTTTAACCTTAAGATCCAGACTGATGCACCAGACAAAAAATATTCTCACACAGTACTTGACTATATGTCCAGTGATGGAGTTTATATAAAAGCGAGAGGCTGGTATTATAAAAACCAGTGCCTGTTAAACCATCTCGGTTAGCTGCTCATGAGTAAGATTTGCTTAAAAAGAGCTTACATTCACAGTCGGCATCTGCAGAAGACAACATTTGGGGTGGATTGGACTGAGATATGAAAGGAGATACTGGGACCTGTACATCAAACCCTCTCTCCTACTCTTCTGTTTCCCTCCGCCCTCCTCCCCTCAGACTTCTAAAGACTCACTTAAAACTGCTTTTTTCACAGATCCTGAATCCGCCTCCATCACCAGCAACTGATCGGTCACTATACAACACTGAAATGTTTTACTCCTCTAACAGTCCTTCAACAATAAGATCTTACAGGTAAGGGGCCATTTGCACAATTGCAGCCTTCTTTATGTTCCGCTCTAAACCTTTTGTTTTAAGTTGGGGTTTCTAGTTAATTATATTATTTTTGTTAACATGTCCTACCGAGCTTTTCCTATATTTTTCTGTTGCGGGAAGAACTTCAAAGGGAAGACACTTAGTCCCTTGTTAGGAGTGGCCTCTTAATTCCGATGGGGTCAGTGACAGTAGTTATTGGCCTCATCGGAATTATGAGGCCCATGGGAACACCATAGATCTGTTTTGTTTTTACGACGAGTTCAGTTGCCGAAAACTGTAATCCATGTTAACTACCCAACATTTGCCTTCGCGCCCCAGAGTCACCAGCACCATTGATATCCCCGGGGAAAGGACAGACTTAATAACGCCAAATCTGGGCCACTCATAATGAGGGCTTTACAGTTTAAAAACAGACCCACTGGATGCTGCCCTCCTCAGATCTTGCTGCATGCTTATTGTATTCTAAGTAGAATATCTTTGAAAAGATACATTCTCAACACCCCCTCTTCCATTCACAGAATTGCTTTTTCAGACTTGCCCTAACATTGGTTAGAGCTGCCGTTGGGCTGGTATGGTCTCTTTCGGACCATTTCTTCTAAGAGTAGTCATACATGAAGTTCTGCTATGGCGAATGTGGCAGCAAGGAGTTTTAAATCATGTTTTTAAAACTGTAAGAGCGACCAAAAAAATAGAATGGCATTTGAGAGTTTGAGGGAAACGGTAATTTCAGCCTAAAAAAGAAATCGTTGCTTGTTGGCTTTTATTTTTATTTACCTAAGCTGTAAAGATAATGAGAAAGTGTAGAAACTAAATTGTTTACTGTTGAATTCCAGGCCTTACATTATCCGTGGGATGGCTCCACCTACGACACCATGCAGCACAGACGTGTGTGACAGTGACTACACTACGAGTAGATGGAAGTCCAACAAGTACTACATGGATTTAAATTCTGACTCTGACCCATACCCTCCTCCCCCGACCCCTAGGAGCCAATACATGTCTGCAGAGGAGAGCTGTCCCCCATCTCCTGCCACAGAGCGGAGCTACTTCCACCTCTATCCTCCCCCGCCGTCACCGTGCACGGACTCGTCATGACCCCCGTTTCACAGCCTTTTAGAAGGAACTTGTCATTTTTTGTAAATATTTTTAAATATGAACAAAGGAAAAATATATTTTATGAATGAAACGATGAAGCGGGACGTGATTTCAAAATAAATGTGAATAAAAATGGGTTGGGTGGGACTGTGAAAATTTGTACAGTGGAAAAATATTTATAAAATTTGATCATTTTTGTAATTTAATTCCAGTTTTTAATGTGCCATAATTGCCTTCAAATTGAACTTACAAAATTGAGCCTTTTATGTTTTTTGTTTTGTTTTCCAACTCACTCTGCAAAGCCTTTTAGGCATGCCCTGCCTGTTTAGGTATTTCATGTTTTGTAAGGTGAAGAAAAATGTTCAAAAGACTCTGGTGCCTGTAATTGAAATGTTAAATTAAGAATGGCATTGAAAGAGAAACAAATGAAGTCAACGAAAACAACATTTTCATAAAAAGTTATTTTCTTTTTAAACCCGTGAACTTTTTTTGTCTTATTTGTTGTGCAGGTCTAACCTTCAGCTCCTCCTATTGAAATGCTGATCTGTTCATAAGTGCGCATAAACAACTAGCATCTCATTTCTGATTTTAGCTCTTGTCAGTTACCCATGAAACACGTGGCACGTTTTGCACTAGGTGATTGGCCCCAGGCACCACAAGCAAATTTGGTGAGGATCTGTCATGGGCATTTGTTTGCGACTGTCCTTACAGGGCATAAAACCTGCCGATTTGTGAGGTGACATGCCCTTTGTATACTGTAAAACAATTTTTTTGAGCAAAGTAAAGGTCTCAAAGAGACGAGAGGTAGCTCCAGATCCATGTCTATTGTCGGGGAAAGAAAGGAACTGACTTCAGCATGTGGGAGTGGTGGCCTTATAAGAGTTCCACACGTCATTTCTGGAGCAGAACGGAGTCAGTGCAGAGCTACTTGGTGCAACATCCTGGCATTCAGAGGTACTGGTGAAAAGATTCCCAGTGAACCATAATATTGTCCATAAATGTGTAGGCTCTTAGCGGTTGTGCTTGTGTTTATTTGAAAACCAGATCTTGACCGGTCAGAAAAGGCCTGTCTCCTTTTTAGGTTTAATGTCTAATGGCCTTGCTCCATTCATGGCAAACATATTGTCTTCAATATATACTCTCTACATTCAGAAAGGGTCTTTGGGCCAGCCTTCTGTAGCCGTTAGACTCTTTAGCTTTGAAACCATCAGCCATTGGATTGAGACCTTGTCAATCATGTCTTATTGTAATCTCACCTTGTTTGTATTGGCTGTTTTCATGCGTCCTTCCACCTCCAGTGGAATTCATGAGGGACTATTTCACATCTGAAATGTTCACTGTCATTACACATTTAATTATTTGTCATCCATGCATTGTCCTTTTAAGTGTCTTGCACTGCAGCGGCCATTTTTATTGCTTTTGTCGTCGCACAAGTATACCTTTCAAATGTATTGGCTTAGCCATTGCTTATTTTATCACTTGATCCTACTAGCCCAGATTTCTGTCTACGTTCTTCTAGCCCAAGCCTGTGCCTGAGCTTACTTTCGATTTTGTTGGAACAGATGTCTGCGGATCAGTGATTTGTTCTGCGTACCAGTGTGTGCCCAGGGTCTTGCTCTTTTTGCTGCCACCTCGAGATTAGTTAACAGAACAAGAAGACATTTGACTTGGGATGACGGTCATCCCTTCTGTGGGATCATCTGTGTGGGAGAATGTGGCCCAGGGCGCCCATGCGTGTTTGACAGGACCTAAGAGGGACACATGATCGGCCTTGGAGCATGTGCTGCCGGCACAACTGCCACCCCCAGCTCAGGGAGGCCTCTACACACCCTCATAGCAAGGGTTATTGGTGGTCGTATGTAGGGGTCTGAGAGGAACTAGGCAGGGGATCGGATCGCGAACCCAACCTAACAAAATGTCTCTCTCTTTAACGCCACAAGAGCTTAAGTGGATTAGATTTTGAAGCAGTGAAAGTGTAGTGAGTAATGGATCCAAAGAGATACTGGGTAAACCCCTGCTTTGGGTCCCAGCGCAGCCAAACATACCTGCACATGCAAGCATTCATAATATCAAGACAAGCGAGAGGCGGGGGCATATAGAAGAGAGGGAGCTCACGCCTGTGCTAAAAATATAGAACGCCACTGCAATTTTTTCTCCTGCTAAAACCCCCTATTTATCATCCTTGACTCCACTGCAACCAGTGGTGCTAACAGATGCAGCAGCTTCACATCACGTTAGCTTCACCCACATCTGCAAACATATAAATGAAGCCTCCTGCCATATAATCGTTGCCAGGTACATATGGACTTGCATTTTAATTGGTTATAGGCGCTCCAGCGGTTGTAGGGCTGCGTGAGAAACCATTGCAAGTTGTGGCTGTCTCGTTGGTTTGTAAGGGGTTAATGACCTCGTCCGTGTACAAGTTGTCACCTGCAGTGATCATCTAGAAGTCAGGTAAAAGGCAGAGACAGCGCGTAGCAAGTGATCTGAAAGAAACAGTTGTAGATTCCTTACCTTAGAATTACCCCCAGGCGTCAGACTGGATCCAGAAAGTTTTTCGTCAGCAGTACCCCTGTGCGTCGGAAGGTGGCGTTGGTCAACTCCGCGTTCGTCGTGGTCGCCGGGATGACGTCGCGGTAGCTACATAGATGGTGCCCTCGCGCGCTGTCAGTTCTTTCTTTTTCCGCGCCAGCTAGCGCAGATCCGGAGAGAGCGGTACCCCCAGTCATTTTTTTGACTGAGCTTTTTTCTCGACTTTTGTCGACTTCGTTGTTTTCTGAGTCCATCGACTCCTGGTGCACGAGGGATGCCCGGCCTTAAGGCTTGCGGTGTCCTGTAACCAACTGATGCCGGTGACGGATCCGCATCGCGTGTGCCTCTACTGCCTAGAGCGCGACCACGACCCCAAGTCGTGCCCCGACTGCCGGACCATGGCCCCGAAGTCTTTGCGGAAGCGGTCCCGAAACCTCCTCGAGGCCCGGCAGTCGGCTCTGCGTCGCTCGAGGTCCCGGTCGCAGAGGAGGTTGAGGGACCGATCGCAGAGCCAACACCATTCTTCGTCGAAGTCTTCGCACTCTGGGTCAGGTAAGTCGAACCACAAAAAGAAGTTGAAGAGGCATCGTCGCTCTTCGACTTCTCCCCGTCCGTCGGCCGACGCGACAAGGGATGCAGGTGGTGCCCTCCCGCGGCTCCGCGTGCGGAGCCCGTAGGGTCGACTCCGGGTTCCCCCCTCCCCCCCCCTTCCCGGGACCGGGAGCGACCCCCGCCCAGGTTTGTCAGTTTTACAAAGCGATGCACGCCATCTTGGGTCAGCCCGACTCCGCCGGCGCGCCTTCGGGCCCCGCAAACTCGGCTGGGGGCCCTGGGCCGTCGGCGGCTTCGGCGCCGCAGGGTCCCCCTGGATCTGGATAGGCACCGGTCGACCTCGTTACGCCTCCCCCGGCACCAATTCCACCGGCACCATGTCCGCCACCGGCGTCGGCTGTGTCCCGAGCCGACGTCGACCCCGGCCTCCACCTCGAGGTAGACACGGAGTCGGACCGGCGTCGACCGACGCCGGCGGGTACTTTTGTGCCCCTGTTCTACCCTGGCTCTTTGAGACCAGATTGGCAGCCAGAGGAGGGAGAGGAGGACTGGGAGGGGTCTGGGGACCCTTTGACCGACCAGTTGGTGTACGAACCGGACTGGCGAGAGGAACTGGGGGAAGCCAGTGGTCTGGATACTTTACCAGACCTTGGCATGTTGTCTCCTCCTACCGTGTCTACGGAGGAGGGAGCGTCATACGCAGTGGTGTTGCATAGGGCTGCCGAGGCTCTCCACCTCGAGCTACCTACGGTGGCAGTCAGGACTAAGCTCCTAACAGAGGTCCTTCAACCGGCAGCGAGCTCTTCGGAGCCCCTGCTGCCGTTTAATGAAGCCCTCACGGATATCCTTTTGGGCACGTGGTCCAGGCCCAACACAGGGGCTCCTGTGGACAGGATGATTGCCCGACGCCACCGCCCGGCCCCGGGTGACCCCACTTAACTCTCCCAACACCCCACCCCTGAGAGCTTGGTGGTCCAAGCCTCCACTTCAAAAGGCGCCTTCCCTACCGCACCACCGGATAGGGAATCCAAAAAGCTGGACCACCTTGGGAAGAAAATGTTTTCTTCCGCCAGCTTGGGACTGCGGTCGGGAAACACCGCATGTCTGTTAGGCCGTTACACCCACTCTGTGTGGGATACGGTGGCGCAGGTGCTGCCCCAGTGCCCGGAGGAGGCCAGGGCCGTACTCTCCCGTGCAGTTGCCGAGGGGAGAGACACAGCAAAGTTTACCATCCGCTGTGGGCTGGATACCGCCGACGCACTTGGCAGGACGATTTCCATGTTAGTAGCCCTTCGACGCTACGCCTGGTTGCGTTCGACTGGTTTTTCCTGGGATGTCCAATCCACCCTTATGGACATGCCTTTTGATGGCCGTCGCCTTTTCGGCGATAAGGCAGACAACGCGCTAGAGCGCTTTGAGGACTCTCGGGCTATGGCCAGGTCCTTGGGCCTCTCCACACCCGCCCTGCGCAGTCTGCCTTTCGCCACTTTCGTGACTACGGAAGGGGTGTCCCGCTATGTCCCGCCCAGAGCCACTGGCCGGCGCACGCTGTTCAGCCCCAGCACGGCCGGGGACGTGGGAACCACCGCCGTGGTACTGGGGGCGGGCCAGTCCACCACAGCCCCCTCTGCAGCAGCCTCCAAACCCTCCTAGTCTGACCTTTCAGGGCCACCAAACGCCAGTGGGCGGCAGGATCCACCATCACCTCCCCCACTGGCGCACCATCACGTCGGACAGGTGGGTTTTGCAAATAGTCCAAAAGGGGTACTCCCTCCCCTTCAAGACTACCCCTCCCTCCATGCCACCTCAGTACCATTGCATGTCAGAGGATCACCTGGCCCTTCTCCAACAGGAAGTATCTGAAAGAGACACGTTAGTGACAGATTCCTTACCTTAGAATATCCCCAGGCGTCAGGCTGGATCCGGAAAGTTTTTGCGTAGCAGTACCCTTGCGCGTCGGTAGGCGGCGTCGTGCGGCTCCGCGTCCGTCGTCGGCGTCGTGATCGCCGGGATGACGTCGCGGGCAGTACTTAGACGCCGCCCCTGCGCGCTGACGTCAGTTCTTCTTTTTCCGCGCCAGCAAGCGCAGATCCGGGAAGAGCAGTGCCCTGGTCATTTTTTGACCATACTTTTTGGTGAATTTTTTCACTGTTTTTTCATCTTTCAAGGTGTCGTAGGGATGCCCGGCTTCAAGCGATGCGGCGCCTGTGCGCGGATGATGTCCGTCACCGACCCGCATTGGGAGTGTCTCTTCTGCCTCGGCTGAGGCCACGACACGGAGTCTTGTACCGACTGCCAGGCCCTCAACCCGAAAGCTTTGCGAGAGCGGTCTCGAAAGCTCCTCGAGGCCCGGCATTCGGCTCCGCGGAAGCCCCGGTCGCGTGAGAGGTCCAGGGGTCGATCGCGGAGTCCACACCGGTCGTCGGCGTCGAAGTCTTCTTCGTCCGGTAAGTCCAAACACAAGAAGTCCAAAAAGCATCATCGCTCTAGGACTTCGCCTCGCCGGTCTCGCGACTCGGCTGAGGCCCCTCCCGGCACCGTCCCCGCGGCCCCGGACATGCCTGTGGAGTCGCCTCCGCCATACCCGCCCTTCCCGGGTTCGGGGGCGGATCCGGCCAAAGTGCAGGAATTCCTGACGGCCATGGCCCGCCTCTTCGGGCCTCCAGGCCCCTCCGGTGCGCCTTCGGGCCCGCGGGCCCTGATGGGGTTGCTCCGGCGTCGCCGACTGCTCCGGCCCCGGCGTCGCCCGTGCCTCCAGCCTCGATCCCGGCTCCGGCTTCGGCCCCGGCCTCGATCCCGGCTCCACAACCCCCATCGACGCCGGTCAACCTAACAACACCTCCGCCGGCGCCGATGTCTCCGGTGCCGTTCTCGACGCCGCCCTGGGCTCCGGGCGGCGTCGTCCCCCAGTTCCTTCCGGCTCCGGACATGGATCCGGACCGACGTCGCTCGACGCCGGCTCCGGCGCCGATGGGACCTTGGGTCCCAACTGTCCCTCCTCCTCCTTATTTTGAACCAGAGGAGGACCAGTTGGACTGGGAGGGGTCTGATGACCCTCTGACACGACACTGTCAGTACGATGAGGACTGGACAGAGAGTCTAGGGAGGCCAGTGGTCTGGATACTTCCCCTGACACTGGCATGCTGTCTCCTCCCGTGGCTACGGAGGAGGGAGCCAATTTTGGTACGGTGTTGCGTAGGGCAGCTGGGGCCTTACGTCTCCAACTCCCTACTTTGACGGTCAAGCCTAACATCTTGACAGAGGTGCTTCAGCCGGCAGCCTCCTCTGCGGAGACTGTGCTGCCGTTTAACGACGCCCTCACTGACGTTCTTTTGGGCGCCTGGTCCAAGCCCAACACAGGGGCTCCTGTGGATCGGAACGTATCACGACGCCATCGCCCAGCTCCGGGCGACCCCCTGTTTCTCTCTGTCCACCCCACTCCTGAGAGCTTGGTTGTCCAAGCCTCCGCTTCCCAAACCGCCTTCCCTACTGCTCCTCCGGATAGGGAATCCACACGCCTGGATCAGTTTGGGAAGAAAGGTTTTTCTTCCTCCAGTGCTGGCTTGCGGTCCGTTAACACCGCTTGTCTTTTGGGCCGATATACCCACTCCCTGTGGGATTCGGTGGCGGATGTTTTGCCCCAGTGTCCTGAGGAGGTCCAGACACTGCTTTCCCGCGCCATTGCGGAAGGAAGGGATGCGGCTAAATACACGATACGTTGTGGCCTTGACACCGCCGACTCGCTGGGCAGGTCTATTGCAACGACGGTGGCGCTCAGACGCCACGCCTGGCTGAGAACCACTGGTTTTTCAGGGGATGTCCAGAATACTCTCATGGACATGCCCTTTGATGGAGTCGGTCTTTTTGGGTCCAAAGCAGACCATGCGTTGGAGCGCTTTAAGGACTCACGGGCTACTGCCAAGTCCCTGGGCCTTTCTGCTACACGCCCTCCGCTGACTTCTGCTTTTCGCCCCTATCGTGGCCACGGTAGAGGCGCCCCTTCACGTCAGCAGCCCAGCCACCGGCCCGCGCAGCAGGCGTCTTCGCGTGGCCGAGGACGTGGATTCCGCCGTGGCGGATCGGGCAACCAGCGTGCGGGTCAGGCCACCACCTCCAACCCGTCCGCGGCCTCCAAGCCCTCCTAGTCCCTCCTTTCAGGTGCACCGCACGCCAGTAGGGGGCAGGGTCCGCCATCACCTTCCCCACTGGCGTACCATCACCTCGGACAGGTGGGTCTTGGACATTGTCCGAAGGGGCTACTCCCTCCCCTTCGACACCACCCCCCCAGCCATGCCACCTCAATTCCACCGCATGTCAGGGGATCACTTGGTGCTTCTACAAAAGGAAGTCACGGCCCTCTTGACCAAGAGGGCCATCGAGCGTGTTCCGACCCCAGAAGTAGGGCGTGGTTGCTACTCCCACTACTTTCTGGTGCCCAAAAAGGACAATGAGGACATGCGTCCTATCTTGGACCTCCGGAACGTCAATCGCTTCCTCCGGAAGGAGAAGTTCAAGATGCTCACCCTAGCTCAGGTCTTGACTGCCCTCAACCCTGGAGACTGGTTGGTAGCGTTGGACTTGCAGGACGCATATTTCCACATCCCCGTCCTGCCGGCCCATCGGCGTTACCTTCGGTTCACGGTAGGCCCCGAGCATTTTCAGTTCACCGTGCTCCCCTTTGGCCTTATAAGTGCCCCTCGGGTGTTCACGAAAGTGATGGCGGTGGTCGCAGCTCATCTGCGCCGGGCAGGGGTTCCAGTCTTCCCCTACCTCGACGACTGGCTGCTGAAGGTGGGCTCGTCCCAGGCAGTCGTCTCCCACCTCCAGACTACGGCCGAACTCCTGCACTCGCTGGGGTTCTCCATCAATGTGCCGAAGTCGCATCTGGTTCCTTCTCCACAGCTCCTTTTCATCGGAGCAGTTCTGGACACGACGCAGTTTCGGGCCTATCCTCCCGAACGGCGAGTCCGGGATATTCAGGCTATGATTCCGATCTTTCAGCCTTTATCCTGGGTTTCGGTACGGATGACCCTGAGGCTGCTGGGCCTCATGGCCTCCTGCATCCTGCTGGTCAATCATGCCAGATGGCATATGCGGGCTCTGCAGTGGGACCTGAAGTTCCAGTGGGCGCAGCACCAGGGCAACCTGTCCGATCACGTCCAGATCTCGGAGGGGACTGCAAGACAGTTGCAGTGGTGGCTCTCGAAACGGCAATGGGTCATGGGCAGATCCCTCTCCCTTCCCCAGCCAGAGCACACAGTTGTGACGGACGCGTCCCTTCTGGGATGGGGCGGTCACTTGGGAGAGGCGGAGATCAGAGGCCTCTGGTCTCCGGCGGAGTCCCGGCTCCATATCAACCTTCTGGAGCTACGGGCGATCCGACTTGCACTCAAGGCATTCCTTCCCTCTGTCAAAGGGAAGGTAGTGCAGGTGTTCACAGACAACACCACCGCCATGTGGTACTGCAACAAACAAGGCGGGGTGGGGTCTTGGACCCTTTGTCAGGAGGCTCTGCACCTCTGGACATGGCTGGAACATCAGGGCATGTTCCTGATGGTTCAACACCTGGCAGGTTCCCTGAACGCCAGGGCGGACGAACCTCAGCCGCAGGTGCATGATGGATCACGAATGGCATCTTCACTCGGAAGTGGCGCAAGGACTCTTTCTACAATGGGGAGAGCCTTGGTTAGATCTATTCGCCACCGAAGAGAACGCGCAATGTCATCAGTTCTGCGCGTTGGAATTTCCAAGGCGGCACTCGCTCGGCGACGCTTTTCGTCACGAGTGGAGTTGCGGTCTGTTGTACGCCTTTCCGCCTATACCACTTCTACCCAGAGTGTTGAAGAAGATTCGGCACGACCGGGCCCAAGTCATTCTTGTGGCTCCGGACTGGGCTCGAAGAGTTTGGTATCCCGAGCTACTCAATATGAGCGTAGATCCCCCGATCCGTCTGCCTCTTCGGGAGGATCTTCTGTCGCAGCAGCAGGGGACGGTCCTCCACCCGAACCTGTCCAGTCTACACCTGCTTGCGTGGAGATTGAGCGGCGGCAGTTGATTCCTTTCGACTTGCCTCCCGAAGTTTGTGATGTGATTCTGGCAGCCAGGCGTCCCTCCACTAAGGTGGTATACGCCTGCAGGTGGAACAAATTTGTGGCATGGTGCACAGCAAAGGCTGTGAATCCCCTCTCTGCCCCTCTTTCTGAGGTCCTTCTGTTCCTTCTTTCTCTGGCCCAACAGGGTTCTGCCCTGGGTACCATCAAGGGTTATCTTTGTGCTATCTCGGCCTTCCTCAGGCTTCCTGATCAGCCCTCCCTTTTCAAGTCCCCTGTTGTTAACAGGTTCTTAAAAGGCATTACTCACTTCTTCCCTCCTGTTCCGTTTGTGATGCCTCAGTGGGACTTGAACTTGGTTCTTACCTTTTTAATGTGCGCTCCCTTTGAGCCTCTACATAACTGTCCTCTTCGTCTTCTGACTCTAAAGACAGCCTTTCTGGTGGCCATCACCTCCGCTCGGCGGGTGAGTGAGCTCCAGGCTCTATCTTGCAAACCTCCCTTTCTGTCTGTTCATCCGGACAAGGTTGTTCTTCGGACGCGTCCGTCCTTCTTGCCAAAGGTGGTTACTGCTTTCCATATTGGGCAGACCATCACTTTGCCCACCTTCTTTCCGCCTCCGCATCCTTCCAGAGAGGAAGAGAGGCTCCACCGTCTGGACCCAAAACGTGCGCTCTCCTTCTATATTGACCGCACAAAACACTTCCGGGTGGATGACCAGCTCTTTGTTGGCTACGTGGGCGCCAAAAAGGTCGGGCGGTGCACAACAGGACCATCTCCCGCTGGGTTACCTTGTGCATCAAGACCTGCTATTCTTTGGCTAAGAAGGAGCCTCCTGTTGGGCTGCGGGCCCATTCCACCAGGGCAACGGCTGCTACCACGGCTTTGGGCCGCGGTGTTCCGCTGCCGGTTATTTGTCAGGCAGCTACGTGGGCCTCGCTGCACACGTTTACAAAGCATTACTGCCTTGACAGTCCGGTCCGGAGGGACGGCTTCTTTGGCCGTTCTGTCCTCCAGGACTTCCTTGTCTGATCTTTGTTCGCAGACCCACCACCGGGGTTGGTATTGCTGGGGTATCTATTCTAAGGTAAGGAATCTGTCACTAACGTGTCTCTTTCAGATGCACAAGTTACTAACTTGTGTAACGATATATCTGTAAGAGACAGTAGTTAGTGACAGATTCCTACCGCCCACCCATCCTCCCCGTTCTGCGAACTGATTTCTAGGGTTAAGGACATCCCTTTCAGGGCCCTAGTATTTTTCAGACACCTATGTCAGCTTCTTGCATGGCTCTGCGTTCCTGGCGCGGAAAGTCGTGTACAGAACTGACGTCAGCGCGCAGGGGCGGCGTCTAAGTACTGCCCGCGACGTCATCCCGGCGATCACGACGCCGACGACGGACGCGGAGCCGCACGACGCCGCCTACCGACGCGCAAGGGTACTGCTACGCAAAAACTTTCCGGATCCAGCCTGACGCCTGGGGATATTCTAAGGTAAGGAATCTGTCACTAACTACTGTCTCTTACAGATATATCGTTACACAAGTTAGTAACTTGTGCTTCGGCACTCTTGGCCAAGGGTGCCATCGAGCGCGTTCCTGCCCCAGAAGTAGGTCGTGGTTGCTATTCCCACTACTTTCTGGTGCCCAAGAAGGACAAAGACCTGCGTCCTATCTTGGATCTCGGGACGTCAACCGCTTCCTCCGGAAGGAGAAGTTCAAAATGTTGACGCTCGCTCAGGTCCTGTCTGCCCTCGACCCTGGAGACTGGATGGTAGCGTTGGACTTGCAGGACCCTTACTTTCACATCCCCGTCCTGCCGGCCCACCGGCGTTACCGGCGGTTCACGGTAGGCCACAAGCACTTTCAGTTTACCGTGCTCCCCTTTGGCCTTACCAACGCCCCTCGGGTGTTCACGAAAGTGATGGCGGTGGTCGCAGCTCATCTGCGCAGATCAGGGGTTCCAGTCTTCCCCCTATCTCGACGACTGGCTGTTGAAGGCGGGCTCGCCCCAGGCTGTCGTCTCCCCCCTCCAGACTACGGCCGACCTCCTGCATTCGCTGGGGTTCTCCATCAACGTGCCGAAGTCACACCTGACCCCCTCTCAGAAGCTCCTCTTCATCGGAGCGGTTCTGGACTCGACGCAGTTTCGGGTTTATCCTCCCGAACAGCGAGTCCGGGATATTCGGGCTATGATTCCGATCTTTCAGCCTCTATCCCGGGTTTCGGTCAGGATGACCCTGAGGCTGCTGGGCCTCATGGCCTCCTGCATCCTGCTGGTAGATCATGCCAGGTGGCATATGCGGACTCTGCAGTGGGACCTGAAGTTCCAGTGGGCGCAGCATCAGGGGAATCTGTCCGATTGCGTCTAGATCTCGGAGGGCACTGCACACCAATTGCAGTGGTGGCTAACGAACCAGGATTGGGTCGACGGCAGATCCCTCTCCCTTCCTCAATCAGAGTTCACAGTGGTGACCGACGCATCACTTCTGGGATTGGGCGGCCACATGGGGGAGGCGGAGATCAGAGGCCTCTGGTCTCCGGCGGAGTCCGGGCTCCACATCGACCTTCTGGAGCTTCGGGCGATTCGTCTTGCACTCAAGGCAGGTACAGGTGTTCACAGACAACACCACCGCCATGTGGTACTGCAACAAACAAGGCGGGGTGGGGTCGTGGACCCTATGTCAGGAGGCCCTCCGCCTCTGGACATGGCTGGAACATCAGGGCATTTCCCTGGTAGTTCAACACCTGGCAGGTTCCTTGAACGCCAGGGCGGATGAACTCAGCCGCAGGTGCATGAATGGTCAGGAATGGCGTCTTCACTCGGAGGTGGTGCAAGGTCTCTTTCAGCAGTGGGGAGAGCCTTGGTTAGATCTATTCGCCACAGAAGAGAACGTGCAATGTCAGCAGTTCTGCGCGTTGGAATTTCCAAGGCGGCACTCGCTAGGCGACGCTTTTCGTCGCGAGTTCAGTTGCGGTCTTCTATACGCCTTTCCTCCTATACCACTTCTGCCCAGTGTGCTGAAGAAGATCAAGCGCGACCGGGCCCAAGTCATTCTTGTGGCTCCCGATTGGGCACGAAGAGTTTGGTATCCCGAGCTGCTCAACATGGCCATCGATCCTCCGATCCGACTGCCTCTTCGGGAGGATCTTCTGTCGCAGCAGCAGGGGACGGTCCTCACCCGAACCTGTCCAGCCTCCACCTCTTTGCTTGGAGATTGAGCGGCAGCAGTTGACGTTGTTTGACCTGCCTCCCGAAGTCTGTGATGTTATCTTGGCAGTCAGGCGTCCCTCCACTAAGACGGTATACGCCTGCCGATGGAACAAATTTGTGGCATGGTGCACAGCAAAGGCTGTGGATCCCCTTTCCGCCCCTCTTTCTGAGGTCCTCTTGTTCCTCCTTTCTTTTGCTCTGGGCACTATCAAGGGCTACCTCTCGGCCATTTCAGCCTTTCTTAGGCTTCCTGATCAGCCTTCTCTTTTCAAGTCCCCTGTTGTAAATAGATTCCTTAAGGGCATTACTCATCTTTTTCCTCCTGTTCCCTTCGTAATGCCCCAGTGGGACTTGAACTTGGTTCTTAACTACCTTATGTGCGCTCCCTTTGAGCCACTACATAACTGTCCTCTCAGGCTTCTCACTTTGAAAACTGCCTTTCTGGTGGCCATCACTTCTGCTCGAAGGGTGAGTGAGCTCCAAGCACTTTCTTCCAAGCCTCCTTTTCTGGCTGTTCATCCGGACATGGTCGTCCTAAGAACTAGACCTTCCTTTCTTCCCAAGGTGGTTACTTCTTTCCACATTGGCCAAACCATCACTTTGCCCACCTTCTTTCCGCCTCCGCATCCCTCAAAAGAGGAAGAGAGGCTCCACCGTCTGGATCCAAAACGTGCGCTTTTCTTCTACTTTGATCGCACAAAACAATTCCGGGTGGACGACCAGCTCTTTGGTTACGTGGGCGTTAAGAAAGGTCGGGCCGTGCACAAACAGACCATCTCCAGGTGGGTCGTTCTGTGCATCAAAGCCTGCTATTCTTTGGCAAAGAAGGAGCCTCCAGTGGGGCTGCGCGCCCATTCCACTAGGGCGACAGCAGCTACCACTGCTTTGGGACGGGGAGTCCCCCTCAATGACATCTGTCAGGCAGCTACGTGGGCATCGTTGCACACGTTTATCAAACAATACTGCCTGGACAGCCAAGTCCGGAGAGACGGCTTCTTTGGCCGTTCTGTTCTCCAGGACTTTCTGGTGTGAACTTAGTTCGCAGACCCACCTCCGGGGTTGGTATTGCTGGGGTATCTATTCTACGGTAAGGAATCTATAACTAACTGTTTCTTTCAGATGAACAACTTACTTACCTTCGGTAATGATATATCTGTAAGAAACATAGGTTAGTTATAGATTCCTTACCGCCCCACCCATCCTCCCCGTTCTGCGAACTGACTTCTAGGGTTAAGGACATCCTTTCAGGGCCCTAGTTTTGTGCACCAGTGGCCAGTGTCTTGCATGGCTCTGCACTTCTGGCGTGGAAAGTCGTGTACTGAACTGACGTCAGCGTGCGAGGGCGGCGTCTATTTAGCTACCGCGACGTCATCCCGGCGACCACGACGCCGACGACTAACGCGGAGTCGACCGACGCCACCTTCCGACGCGCAGGTGTACTGCTGACGAAAAACTTTTCGGATCCAGTCTGACGTCTGGGGGTAATTCTAAGGTAAGGAATCTATAACTAACCTATGTTTCTTACAGATATATCGTTACCGAAGGGAAGTAACTTGTTCATCAAGGCGCTAGATAGCTATAATCGTGGCACAGTGGAGCCCCGGGCCTGCTGCCCTTCATCTGATGCCTGCACGAATGACCCTGCTCCCCTCGAGGACGTCTTGAAGGTTTTTATGAACGGGTGTGTTCATAAGTGCATTGTGTGCACGTTAATGTCTGCCTGGGAACTTCAAGTTCCAGAGACCTGTGAAAGTTGTGTCTCTCCACCCGCTTCCGCGCGCCCTCCGTGACTTCCAGGGTCTTGGCTTTAGCTCAGTACAATCCATGCAGCCATTAATCCGTTCGCGGCAGATGCTGTAAACATGTGCCAGGCCCAGCGACTTCTGGGGGCGGGGTGCAGCACTATGATTTGAAATGCCCTCGCGGGGGCCAGGCCTGCATGGGGATGCCTCGGTAGAAGCCTTCTTGAAAGTGAAGCCATCTGATAAGCATGCTGTTTTTGTGTAACCGAGACACATGAGAAAAGGATTGAATTCGGTTGCAGCTGGGTATTTTTTTATCTGAACAGCTGCTAAATCGCTAATGTTGGGCTAGCTATCAGTCATACTCTACTCAGTAAGTACGGAGCTCTGCTTGCTCGTGTTTCTTCGGGAGAGGAGGACTTGGACGCTGCAGGAACGGCCTGTACAGGTTGCGGCTTCCAGCGTTTGTTTACTTGCAGTGTTTTCTCGATCAGAACCTGAATCAAATGTATCCTGGCCATTGGTTTATGCGCTAGGAAGACTCTTCCAGTTATTGTCTTTAGGATGGCTTCTTTTGCTTTCCGTCAGTTTTCGTACTGTGTTAATGTCGTCTTGCTCTCATATGTAACTTTTTGTTGTTGTAGTGTGTGCAAACAGTGCCAGCATGTGGTTAGGATCGGAACTTGTGTAAAATTTAGTTTTGTTATTTTATTTGAGAATATTTTTGATTTCAACAGATTTCCTTAAGCTTTGTATCGAAAAGGGTACTTCGACGAGTCAGATACACATTGGAGAATACACTCAAGGAGAGAGTTTTGATCCCTTAACGTACTGCACAGCCGATGTACAAATTTCAGACACAGAAATGATGTCCAAAGAGAAGTACACATCAAAATAAGAAATACAATCCTACAGAAGGGGGGAGAGAGTCGGTAATGCAAGTCTGCCAGGATCCTGTATCATGACGAAAAAGTACAGGGTCCCACCATGCTTTCTCAAATGGGGGCTGAACAAATGGGCACTTTCGTAGAATCGCAGCAATAGGCTTACAGAATGTAAGGGATAGTGTTGATTTCGGGGGCTGCATTGCTGTCAGTATACATCAAGGCCATCCCCTAGTTGCCTTGAACTATGAACTGTCATTTCAAGCACATACGCTATCCGCACTTCTAGTAGCACAAAGCAAAGACCACCTTTTTAAAAAAAAAATGAGATCATGAATGTTTATTTCCATTCCATCAGTGCCTAAGGTTAGAAAAAAGAAGAGAAGTAATGGGTTTTGAACAGATAGGGTAGATGAGGTTGAGTTTGGTAAGATTCCCATCACAATCTTGAGGAAGTCCATAGTAAAAGGTACTTCAAAAGTGTTAGGTCATCATAAGTTGTATTTTAATCCAAAAGGGGTGAACCAGTTTACAGGAATAAAACATGTGTTCCAAAGATCCCACCACCTCTTCACATTTCCAGCAGCTATCAGGAGTCCATTATGTTTTGTGAATTGACCAAAATCTGGCTTGTGGCAAAGAAGGGGTGATTTTGGCCAAAAATGAGGAGTGCCAAGTCTTTTACCATGTTGCGTCATTAAATGAACATACTATGTGTAATTTGTGTATATTAGCTCCATTTCCTTTGTAGACCTTTTATTAACTAGTTTTTGTTAGGTTCAAGATGTTTCTAGATATGTGAAGCCCCTTGGCCAATCTTCATAAAGTTACCCTGTAAACACAGGAGGAAGGGGCATGAGGGTAAATCATTTTTCTAAGTTCACTTTTCGGTATCAGAAAGTTGTAAAATTGTATATCAGGGAGTGCGAATTTTGAGCGTAGAGTGGAAGACGGTAGAGGATTGTCCCATGTTTCCAAATTGCCTATAATATTTGGCTCTACTTGCTCGATGTTCCCAGTAAATCGTTCTATGGTCGACCTTGAGTCTAATATTGTGCCACAGAGAGGCCATTTTGGAGCCGCACATCCTTCTGTCTAGCATCTTATCTGTCTGTTTCAGGGCGTGGCCTGTATCCAGAATTATGGACTTTGAGTGCCCTAGTTTTAATTGGTACATGTGACAAATGGTGAAGGTTTCGATGGGGGGGCATGGGGTGTAGTGATTGGGATTCTATTGGTAACCAAAGTGGGGTTTGACTTTTCTGGTTCACAAGCCACCATGCACCTTGGGCTGCCAGAGATCCAAGATAGTTTCTTGGGAGGTCGGGGAGGTTAAGGCCGCCTTTAGATTTGTTGAATTTAAATGTGTTAATGGCAATCGCAGCCTTTTTGCCCTTCCATAGGAAATCAGAAATTAATTTGTTTACTGATTTAAAGAAAGAGAGTTTAGAGTGAAATCGATAGCATACCCATTAGGAAGTTAAGTTGTGCCACCATCATCTTGATGATTTCCGTCCTTCTTCACCAAGTGACATTTAGAAGACCATGCGGCCAACAAGTCCTTAATTATTTATAGCATTTTAATTTCGTTAAAAGCTAATGAGCTTTTTAAGTCTTTGCCAAACCAAACACCTAGATATTTGAGGGCGGTAGTTTGCCACCTCAGGCCCGAGGAACAAAGCACTGTTGACGTGCAGTGAATGTGGAGGGGAAAAACCTTGGCTGTTTCCCTATCAAGCGAGTACCCAGAGACAATCTAGTATTAATCTCTCTTGCATGATGATCGGAATGGCTTGTTTGGTCTCTTCTGTGAAAAGTAAGGCCTCAGCATAAGCTGCAACTAATTCTATACCAGAATGGAAAGAGACCTTTTATATCTTGGTTATTTCTAAATACTGAAAGCAAAGGTTCAATGACTAATAGAACAAGCATTTGCAATGCAATAGGTCTCGGATTTGTAAGAGTTAGAGCTATTGGTGTTGTAAATGACAATGTCTTTTACCCATGTGTTTTGGTTTTGAGTGGATGTATGTGGTGTAGAGTGGAATTATGTGGGTTGTATTGGAATTGTTAGTTGTGGAATTGTGTGGTATGTAGTGGATCTGTGTAGTAGAATTATGTAGCATGGTGTGCAGTGAAATTATGTGGATAGTAGTTATGTGGTATTGAATGTATTGGAATCATGTGAAGTGGGATTGTGTGTCATGGAGTGTAATTATGTGGAATGGTATTTTGTGGAGTGGTATGTAGTGAAGTTTAATTATGTGGTATGCTGTTGAATTTTGTGGCATGATGTGAAATTCTGTGGTGGATTGAATGTATGTGTTGTATAATTATGTTGAATTATGTGGTTTGTTGTCAAATGATGTGTGGAATGGAAATGTTTAGAGTTGAATTGTGTGGTGCGTAAGTGTGTGGGTTTGAGTGAAAATATGCTGATTGGAATGATGTGGCAAGATATGGAGTGTATTTGTGTGGATTGTGTTACCAAGTTTAAAAAGGATGAAACCATTACAAAGAAAGGAGGCCTTTCATTGCGCACAAATTCACAAAATTAGCTAGATGTCAAGGTTGAAAGACACGCTAAACACTGGTGAAAAGAAACACTTCACTTTCACTATAAAGTTAATTTAGTAACTGTCTGGAGATTTGCATACGGATGGCTGAATATGAAACAACCCAGAAATGAGTTAAAGAAATAAGTTATGAAAAGGCTTCAGTGCCATGAAGAGATGTTGAATAAATGCTCCCTTTATTATAGAAGGCATGATCTGCATTTTGTTTGTGCGTGCGCCATGAAATACCACAGCTTAAACGTATAAAAAAATGGAAAACGATGTAAAATATATCATTTAGCAGCAGGTGGAGGGCAGAGTGAAAGCAGAAACAAAAAAAATGTTTGACCAATCTTCAGTATAGTGTATGTACTTTTAGAATGTTGTTCTATGCTTATGCGAAGTCTAGAATTCTGGAAACAGATCAATAAATTTGCCAATTTATAAATGCATGACCTTGCAGCGGACTGGGCCTTATCATGAGTAGCTGCGCTGACTCGGCGCAGAGCTGACAACCTGTTGGTTGAGTTTGAGGTGTTTAAAGTTCATGCATGTAACTCAGAATTTCCCAGAGTTACTGCATGAACTTTAGACAGAACCAGGCGGAAACACAGCGAGGCAATCTCTGCTCACTATTTTCGACTTGTACTGCCTGCATTTCATGCACAAAGTAAGAGAAATTTCGAGTTGTGTACAAGAGCATACTTACCACACAACGTTGTTCTCATGGGACCTAGAATTTCCCAAGCAATATTCACCCATAGTCCAGAGGCAGGCTCCCGGACAACCATGGGCTGCACCCTACCTACATTTTAACACCTTATCGCTACACACACACACACCACGCAATCTCTCACAATTCTCTCAACCATCAAATCCATTTCAGGCCACCAATACCCCTCCCTGACTCTTTCCTTAGCATTGGATATACCCAGGTGACTCTCATGGATATTATCTATCATCTCCTCCTCAATCCACTCAGGGGTACCAACTTGTTGCCTGACATAACCAATCCTTACAAAACACAAAGGCAGCCCTTACTAAACAAGAACCAGGGCATAACGTATTATAGAAAAAAACGGTTCTCATTAGTAATATACTGGAGTAAAGCAACAATGGCTGGGTACATGTATACTGTTCCAAAAATATATGCAAGTTATGTATTATTTTTATTTCTAGCTAATTACACTGGTATTCTTTGATATATCGCGACTTGATCGCCACCAATTTTAATATTTGCTTTTCCTAACTTTGTAAATGGAATCCAAGTGCCATATCTGATCATCACTAGATGGTGCTAAAGCCTTGGCCTTCAGGGAAAGTGGTAGCAGTTGTAAATACAATTTGAAGTAAAAAAAGCACAGATAGTGTAAATACAACCTAGCCAACAGAAGCCCCCACTTTTCAGCAGTTAGACGCACACACGGGGCAGAAGAAATACAATGATAGTGTCTCCGCTTATGCGCTCTTTTTGCAGAACAGGGCTTCCCCATACTTTTATGCAAAGATGTAACCATTAAATTGATGGAACACCAGCACAACATTACCTAAACTTTATAGGCGTGGATATGCAAGGCGGCAGTCCCCATGATAATGAATTTCAGTCTTATATGAATAAATGAACAGACAAATGAATGAATAAATGGATTTGTGAAGTGCTATGGCTTTCTTCATAGTTTGTTAAACAAGGATTTTTATATAGCGCGAACTTGACCCAAAGGTATCGGGTATCACAGCGCTTTACATGAGCACCAGTTGCTTACACAGGGACACATTCATTCAAAGCTATTTCGCTGGTTGGGAGGTATCTGCGAAGTGAAGCACAAAAATGCAAAATAAACTTGTGCGAGATCAGTGAAAATCCAACATAAGCACGGATCAGCTTCAAAGGAAATGAAAGCAAGAGACTAGGGGAGGGAGAGAGTATTTGCTGCCCATCCCCGGAGGGCTGCACAGATAGCCTAGGAACCCCGATGGGGAAAGACCGAGACATGGCGGCCTTAAGACCCTAACGAGGATGGAGATACTACCCGTCCAGGTCCATGTCACTGTGGAATGGTAAAAGTGTTTTTCAAAACAACTCCAGATTTCCCAGCATGTATAACAAGGCCATCTCATCCTTAGTTTTAATTGATGTTCGACCAAAGACAAGTTGCTAAAAATGCTATTTGAATCTGTTCTAGATAAACGCATGTATTTAGGTGAAAATATATGCCCAGCACATCATATATACTGTTGAACCCCCAAAACGTAACGTTTAATCTAAATCTTATTTGTTTACATATGTTATTTGAAGAACATCTCAATGTTATAAACCTGCTAATACTGCAAAATGGAACAGGATGAACTATAACTTTGAAGTTGCAGAAACATAAGTGTTATGGTCAGCACCCTCAAAATTAGCAGTATTGCTATTAGCACAGACCAGAATGTCTTACCTAGTGCTTTCAGATACTGTGCCGGAGCGTAGGTCGGAGAGACTTGTAGTGGTTGAAGTTAGAAGCGGAAGTAGAAAGCAAGGCAAGCTCCAGCTTCTTGTTCTCAGTGTTCGGCTCTGCCGCTCCAAGGCTCTGTAAATTTAAAGTGGAACCGCTTGTTCTGTTACTGGCTGTGGACGGAAGACATTTTCTGCAGCCTGCTCTGTTTGTGCCCTGCTTGCTGGGGGTTTTGCAGTGGTGGGGAGAGACCTTTAGTTCAGAGGTGTAAGAGGCTGAAGGCACTGTGTGTGCAGAAATAAAGAAAGCCACACGGCCTCCCAAAGCAGCCGCCATTCTGTGCGATGAAGCGCAGCAGCCGTGAAGTGGGCGAAGTGCTGTAGCTGCAAGATAAAGCATGGCGGGCACCGCACTGAGCATAAAAAGCAATAAAAACAAAACACAAGCACTGATGGGAAGTGCTTGCAGTGGCTGTGAAGCGGGCGCTGCACTGCAGTTCCAAGATCAAGTGCGGCTGGTGCCGAGCTAAGCATAGAAAGAAATGAAAACAAAACACGAGCACTGATGGGAAGTGTTCGCGGCGGCCATGAAGCGAGCACCATGCTGTAACTGCAAGATGAAGTGCAGCGGACGTGAAGCGGGCACGCTGTGCATGAGTGCAAAACACAAGCAATAATTGGAAGTGCTCATCCCACAAGATCGGGTGAACAAACAGCACAGGACCAATTCAAAGAACAAGCACGGAAACAACGCAGGAATCGAAACCAGTGGTGCGCGTGCAGCACAGAGGAGCGGGGGGGGAAGGGAGCACGGCAGCGAGGTGAACGTGCGCTGCTGCGCGTGCTAGCCACCGATGGGAATGGGCGGAGCAAAGGCGGGACATGCACCCGCCTTTGGCCAATTGCGTGCATTCCTTTAAAAAATAAAAAACACGCTAAAGCCAATGGCAGCCGGTGATGCAGCGCGTACAATAAAAACTATTCTCCTCCCAGGTCACTTATAGGTCATCCAGGGGCAAACTATATTTCTCATATCCACATGACGATGGGGCCCATAAACATCGCCTAACACACACGCACACTCCTGGATTTCCTTTACACCTTTATGAAATTCTGTACTCCTAGGAGAAGCATGAGAACTAAATGGAGAACACCATTTTATGTACCGCTGGAAGAGCCAGGATATCAAATTACCTTAATTTGTCACTTTCTTTTAGTTATTTCTTAAGATATTCCTGCTCATTGTTTTGTCGATGAATCATTCATGTAAAAAATTAGTTCATAGTGATTAAGACCAGCTGAATCACAATAACCAATTTCTGATGTCACAATCATTTAGGAAAATAACCACTGAGTCATTTTGGGTTTAAAGAATCTTACATTTTATATAATTTTAAAAAGCATGAGAAAGAATTTAATACTTTATTCAATTATTCATTCTTAAATTCAAATATTTATTAAGCATAATCAATTTATTGCAGAAAGGAAATTTTTGTCATGAAGCCAAAACCCTAATTACCTGCCTAGCTTCCTAATTTAGCCTAATGATTTCTAACCTAAGTTAAGAATTAGAAATAGCCTGATTCTCATACTCAACTGGAAAATTAAGACAGCAACAGCAACTTCAGCTCGTCAGCATCAGCTACCTGCAACCCGTCTCATCTAAAAGTCTTTCAGCATCTCCCGCTCAGTAAGGGATCGATCAGGACCACCCAGCACTGGAAGCCACCAACACGACTCTCCAACTCCTCTCCTGACTGTGACTGCAACCGCGACTGACCCCCTCCCACTAAGAGTAGGCCCTCTTATACCCTAATTCTAACTTTGCTAACTAACTGTTGCAACATTAATAATACGCTTTTCTTTCATTGGTCCATGCATGTCATCTTATTCATTCTTTTAATCAAGTTCTCTTGGATTCAAGGGTCCTTGGATCATTTCCTTTCCCATACGCTCAAACATTTTTCATCCGTTTCGATCAGTACATTTGTAACTTCTTTCGATACATTCGAGAACTCCGCAGTCATTGTCCTTTCTCTTAAACTTGTTTCCCACGGGTCTTCTGCTGATCATCACGGCACACTATCAGTTCAATTAGGTCACATCAGCCTTGACCATTTCTTGCATTCTAGCGTCTCAGTAACCTCACGAGGTTCAGTTTTTCTCCGATTTCATCCCGTGTCATGTGTCCCCTTGCGCCTGCGCACATCTTCCCACTGGCGGCCATTTTATATCGCCACTCGGTTATACTTTTAGAAGCACTAATTTGAGGCAAACAAAACATAATTAAAATAGAGAAAAATAGCCCTTTCGTTTCCCTCCCGTCATCTACGTACCCCAATTAGTTATTACCTAGCAGAAAGCAACATTTAAGCTGTTCCTTACTTACCATCACTATTATTTCTGCAACGACACGTTTTATTTCTATGAAGCACAAACATGCATTTATTTTTAATTAGTACGCATTTATTTTTACGTTATAATTAGACACACAGACAATCATTAATAGATTTGGCACACATTTTAGCATGTTACCATTCCCATACATACAGTGTTGATTAATACATTTAAACGAACATTTTATTTAATTAATTATAAAATTTGTTAGGGGTTAAAAAAAATTTATTTTCCCTGCTCCATTAACTCCCCCCTTTGGTGATTTTTAAATCACCACATAAAACCCAAGTCATACTTCTTTTCAGGCAGCATGTCTTTCATCCTTTGCTTTCTGTTATCTACACATCTGTTTCTTCTTCATCTTGCCTTTTAGTCTCCTTATACATGCTTTCTTTCATTTTCTCCAATTCAATTTCACCCATCTCTCTCTCTCTCTCTCATTATTCTGTTATTTCTTTTTATCTTATTTTGTCTTACTTTTCTTTTTATACATGTTATTACTATTTTCAACACCATGGCTAACAGTATTACTATAGTTGCTATTATTATAACTTTCCCTATCACTAGTCTACTCATTCTGGTCAACCAATTTGCTACTGAAGAAAACCCTCTACCAAGTTTTCCCAAAACACTTTCAACCTCCAGTGGAACTAGTTCTTTGTGCAAATTTGTAATATTTGTAATATACTTCTGTATATTTTCACTTTTATCAGGAATGTAAGTACAACAATGTTGGACTTTCAACATTCCACAGACTCCACCCTCTTTTGCCAAAAGAATATCAAGGGCAAGCCGATTTTGCATCACCATAGCTCTCATGGCAACCATTTCGGTATTTACCATTAAGAACCCTCCCGCAGTATCTGTAGACAAACGATCTACTACTGTGGATAACTTCCGAATTTTAAATGCATTCAAAGATATTCCCACTGCTGGTATCAATGCTCCAAAAATATCACCTACAATTTCTGAAAAACTTTCCCTCTTTCTACGTGTAAATCTATTAATCATCTTGTATGTTCCCTTTTCTTCTCTGTCCATGTGAAATTTTTTGGGAAAGACCAGGCCTACATAGCAAGTTCCATACCAATGGTCCGGTAACCTGTAATAAGCTCTATTCCCACAAATATAATAGATACCTGGAAATATTGGATCTTTTCCACCTTTGAATCCCCAACCTCCCAGAATTTGATAATTGTCATGGCAGATACTGGAACCTACAAAGTAATTGTCATAGACTGTCTTATTTCTCCTAATACACAACTTTCCTGTTTGCGGCCAATCTAATGTCATTGCTGCATTTATCTTTTTTCCTTCATGATTTCCTTCCTCAAACGTCCATAAGCGTTTTCCTTCCTCTTTACTGCTTCTTTTTGAAATTTCATTCTTCTGTCTTCAACCATTTCTAAAAATACTTTTTCTTCTTTCTTTAACTCACAGGTAAGGTTGTTACTAATTATTTCTTCTAACGTTAATTTTCTATGTTCTAAAAAAATTCCCCTAAAACTTTTGCTGGTTTTACTTTGTTAAGTTCTGGTACTACTGGAATGTTTGCAAAAATCTTATCTATATCAGTATAATAAGATTCTAATCTACCTGTTTTATAAAATAAACTCGCTATTACACTACATGTTATTCCATAAGTCAGAGGTAGGTGATGATAAGTCACACCTTCTGATACTGATGCAGGCAACTGCATACAAACATAACAATCTCTCACATCCATTGTCTCTACGTATTCATACAACAATTTTGTAAAAACATTCTTTGAAAAATCTGTTACTGACTTATCCTTATGCAACTCTGCACTACTTCTTAAAATAACTGGTTCTTTAATATTAGTTTCTTTTTCTGGTTTAGTATCATTTTTTGCTTCTATCACAGCTATACTAATAGGAATTGTGATTGCTAAAACTATCCATATGGTCATTAATAACCCTGTACAAAAACAGCACATTTTGCACCATCTTTTTATAAACTCACATTTATCTCTTCCATCCCTATTATTTTCCATTTTCTTTTTCTATTTGTTAAGTTTCAGAAAATTGTGTCACTACACCTCAGAAATGACTTAGATGCCACTCTGCTCTCAAAAAGTCTTTGCTTGGTACTTTCTTTAATTCTCTCCAGAATTCTTTCGTTGTCACATGTGGTGATTTGTCACATCCAGTAAATTGTCATGTCCGGCAGAAGCACTATAAGTCTTCACTTCAAGTTTGTTGCATCTCACCTTTTCCCATCCGACTTCTCAGTCTCTGGTTCTCGTGAGTGTTCTCTTCTTCTTCTTTGTAATCTGTTAGTGCAATATACAGCCACTCAGGTGACTTATACTTGGCATTCACTTTCTTTGTCCTTTTGGACTTTTGTAATCTTTTTCCACTTGGTTTTTCTTGTCCCTTTTGACTTGTTACTTCATTTACTTGTTCAGCACCTTCGTCTCCCGCTCTTATTATTCTATATCTCAATTTTCTTATATAGCTGTTGGGCCAATTATCTCCTTTTCTTGGCCTTTTGGCTTCACCTTCTCTTTCTTCTCTTTCTGATTTCCAATTTCTTTTTCTTGATTCAGTTTTTGCTTTTTCCTCTTCTCCACTTTCTTCTGTTTCTGTTTCAACTGTTTCACTATTGTCTCTTATTTTGAAACTTGTAATCTCGTCATCTCCTACTGGTGGATCTGTCTTCTCCTTCTTGTTTTCCCTTATTACTGTCCCTCCTCGGGGTTCTTCCGATTTGGTGTTTTTCTCCCTTTCTACTTCTAAATTTCCCTGTTCTTCTGTTTCTCTATCTGTCCCTATTGCTCCTCGGGGTTCTTCTCGATTTTCTAACTTTTTGTGTACTTCTTTCCCTACTTCATCTAGTAATATTGTTTCTGAAGGATTTCCACCATAACTTGTACTTGGTTGTTCATCTAACTCAATTTCTTGCTCAGTTTCTTCTCTAATTGGTTTATAACCCCAAGTTTTCCTTAGGAATTCTTCACGGTTTTCAACTGAATCATCAGATTCTGAAGTTGTGTCCGATATTTCCAGATGTCGACTTACAGGTCGATCTTCAAGTTCTGGAATTTCTGAATTTCTTTCTTCTTCTTCTTCTTCCTCTCTAGAGGTACTCGCAGTTGGGGTTTCCAGATGTCGACTTTCAGGTCGATCTTCAAGTTCTGGCACCCTTTCTTTTATCTTTGTTGTCCCAGCCGTTAAACTTTTATCCCACACTTCCAGACGCCGACTCACATGTCGATCTGTAGGTTCTGGAACTCTGATTGTGTGGCTGGCATGAACCCAGTTTTTCACTCCTGCACACTTGACGGCAGTCGTTGTCACCAGGATTACCTGTCGTGGCTCGTCCCAACGAGGAACTAGACAGTTTCTTCTCCTGTGGACTTTTATGCGGACCCAGTCTCCTGGATTCAAGTCGTGGGCTGGTTTTCTTTCAAGAGTGGTCGCATCCGGTCCAACCTGATGAAACACAGAACGCACCACATCAGCCAGTCCCTTGCAATAATCCAGTACTAGATCATCAGTTATGGTTAATAACTTGTTGACAGGTACGTGTGCTTGTCTCATTGCTCGTCCCATGATCATCTCATGAGGACTGAGTCCAGTTTTCTTTTCAGGGATGCTTCTGATGGTCATCAGAACAAGAGGCAGTGCATCCGGCCATTTGAGTCCTGTAGCTTGACACATTTTTCCCAATCTGTTTTTAATTGTTCCATTAATCTGCTCTACTACCCCAGAAGCCTCTGGTCTGTAAGCACAATGTAGTTTTTGCTTAATACTCAATGCTTCACAAATCAATTGGATCAACTCATTTTGAAAATGTGTTCCTCTATCTGTCTCAACCGTGACTGGAAAACCATACCTTGGAATGAACTCTCGCAGCATAAGTTTTGCCACTGTTGTTCCATCATTCCTTCTTGTGGGGTATGCCTCCACCCAACGAGAGAACAAACAGACGACCACTAGAAGGTATCTTAGTCTGTTACTAGGGGGCATCTCGATAAAGTCTAACTGCATTCTAGTGAATGGACCTCCTTCTCGTCCTATTGTTCCTAGACTCACTACTGTTTTTCTTCCTGGGTTAAACTGTTGACAAATAAGACATCTTTGACAAAGACTTTCAGCAATGGCTCTGAATTTTGGGTTATACCAAGTTTGTCTAAAAAGTCTGATCATTGCATCTCTCCCAATATGAGCTTGTCCATGGTACATCCGTGCCATGTCTGCATTCATGCTATCAGGCATAACTGGTCTTTCATCTCTGTATACCCACACACCATTATTTTCCTGTCTTCTACATCCTGCTTTTATCCAGTAATCTTTTTCCTCATCTCTTGCGGTTTCTTGTAACTGCCTTACTTCATCCCATGTCTCGACAGTATTAGTGAAAAGCAAAGGACAAGAGACATGCTCCCTTTCTCTATTTTTGTTCATGGACGCCATGTTCTCCGCACAATATTTAGCGATCTCATCAGCATAATTATTGCCGACCGCTATGTAATCTTCGTTTTCTTATGCGCTTTGCACTTCACTACAGTTATTTGTTTAGGCAACTGTATCGCCTCAAGCAGTTTTTTAACATAATCTCCATTTCTGATAGGTGTTCCTGCAGATGTCAAAAATCCTCTTTGTGACCAAATCTGACCAAAATCATGTACGATGCCGAAACCATATTGGCTATCGGTCACAATCGTGATTCGTACATTTCCCCCCAATTTACATGCTTGAATCAAAGCAATTAGTTCCGCAACTTGTGCAGACCTAACTCCTTTCAGACAAGACGCTTCCATCACAGTTGCCACTGTGCATACTGCGAAAGCTGCGCTTAAAACTCCTTCTTTTGTACGCAAGCATGAGCCATCCACAAACATGACATAATCAGATTCCTTTAACGGTTCATCTTTTATGTCAGCTCTTGGTTTTGTGCAATACTCCAGCACGTTCAGACAATCATGATCTACTTCGTCTTGTTCAATTATATTTTCTTCATCTGGTAATGATGTAGAAGGATTTACATTCATGCATCTATCTATGGTCACATTTTCAGCGCTCAAGATGACTTTTTCGTACTTAGTCAGCCGACTATGTGTCATGTACTGTGTTTTTGTTCTTGTCAAAAGAATTTCTACTGAATGGGGAACATATACTCTCAGTGGATACCCCATCACTATACCTTCACTTTGTTCCAGACTTACACAAGTAGCAGCAACTGCTTTCAGACATCCAGGCAATGCTTTTGCTATAGGATCTAAAACAGCTGAAAAATAAGCGATTGGTCTTTTCATGGTCCTGTGTTTTTGTACCAGTACTGAAAATGCACATCCATCTCTTTCACTGCAATACAATTCAAAATCCTTCTCATAATCAGGCATGCCTAAAGCAGGGGCCTCACACAGTTTCTTTTTTAATTCTTTGAAAGATTTCATTTCTTCTTTGTTTAACTCAAAAGGGTCTTTTACATCTTTCTTGGTCAATTTTTGTAATGGTTTTGCAATCAAAGAGAAACCACTTATCCACTGTCGACAAAATCCAACCATTCCCAAAAACATTCTTACCTCTCTCTGAGTCATTGGTGCTCTGATTCCTTGAATCATTCTTACTCTTTCTGTCGCTATCTTTCGTACTCCTTTCTCAATTTTATGCCCTAAATACTGGACTACTTTCTGACAAAACTGTAATTTTGAAGGAGACACTTTATGTCCTCTTTTCTCTAAATGGTTCAGTAAAGCAATTGTGTCACTTACACATGCTTCTTTGGTTTTCGATGCCACCAATAGGTCATCGATATACTGCACCATCACTGATTTTTCTGGCATTTTCAAATCTTCCAGAGATTTCTTTAGAATCTGATTAAAGATTGAGGGGCTTTCTGTATACCCCTGAGGAATTCGGCACCATGCCAAAATACGCTCTCCGAACCGGAACGCAAATAATGGCTGGCTATCTGGATGCAAAGGAATAGAGAAAAATGTGTGAAACAAATCTATCACAGTATACCACTCAGCTTCATGTGGAATTTGATATAGAATTACTGCAGGGTTTGGCACTATTGGACAACATGGTACAACTATTTTGTTGATCCTTCTCAAATCCTGTACTATTCTATATGTTCCATTTGGCTTTTTCAGTCCCATAATAGGTGAATTACATGGACTGCTCATGATTTCTTTTAGAATTCCCTGTTCAATCATCTTATTTATCACAGGAGTTATTCCTTCAATTATTTCTGGAGTTAATTTGTACTGTGGCGTGTTCGGGTAAGTTGTCCCTTCTTTCACTGTCACTTTTACGGGATCAACTTCTCTCATTAATCCAATGTCTTCTCCTGAAAAATCCCACACACTTTCTTTTACTGCACCTTTTAGTTCTTCTGGAAGTTTTTCTGCATCAAATGCAGGAAACAAACCATTCGTTTCAGGTTCCTGATTCATCAAAGTTACTTTATACAGAACATCTGAAGTCTGAAAACCTATTCCATCTGGCGTACAATAAATTGTGCAATTCATCTTGCATAAAGGTCACGACCTAAAAGATTTACAGGACTACAATCGCACACTACAAATTTATGCATTTTGCTAAAAGAACCAATTTTACTTCCACCAATTCAGTAAGTGGGGTTTTAATCTGCTGATTGGCTACTCCTACCACTTGGATGTATTCACCTGAGAGAGGAAGGTTTGGAATTTCCACTGATCTAACAGTAGAACGGATAGCTCCAGTATCGACAAGGAATGTTACGTTTGCACCATTCACTTCTCCATCCACAAAGGGACCAGACTGATCTACCTCTAGAGTTGCGCCAAGCACGCACTCTTTCCCCTCTCCTGCGCACCGTCAGAATCTTTCATCCGGGTCATCCTCACTCTGACGCAACAAATACTGAGAAATGTTAGCTGCTCGCGGCAACTGTGTTACCTGCTCTCCTCCGTAGAATCCTGTTTCTGTACTGTATCTTTGCTGGTTAACAGTGTTGGGAAGTGGTGGTTGTGGCACCTGACTTTGTTGAACAACTACCTCATTCTGCACCTGTGGAGTTAATGATTGATGTTCCGCATTAGGTTTAGGTGGGAACTTACACTCCTTTCTCCAATGCCCTAATTTTCCGCAATTATGACATGGCCATTTCTTCTTTGCCTCTTCTAGACTCACTTGACCCTTTCCTTTACCTATGTTTGGTCGCATTTTATTTTGTCCTGATTCGTTTCCATTATTATTGTCCAATTGAGCTTCTTGTTTTTCTGCCACCTTCACTTGTGCCCACATTGCCTTCTCTTTCAACTTACGCTGTTTACTCTCTATTTCATCACTACAATACTTAGCATATCTCAGTACTTCATCTACACTTCCATTCTGCCAGTTTATCATGTGTTGCTTAATCATATCACTTATTTCTTGTTTCAGGCCAAACACAAATCGGTATACAAAATGACTCATGTCTTTTTCACTCAATTCTTCATAACCACTATACTGCTTGAAAACCAATAACAATCGCTCATAATATGCATGTACAGACTCTTTACTTTCCTGTGTAGTTCTATCAATTTTTACCCAATCTGTCTCTTTAGGAGGAATCTTATTCTTCAAAAAGGTAATCACCTTATCGTACTTCTTCATCACATCAGGACCTGGAGCTCCTGTCTTAGGATCTCTTGGATATTCTGTAGTTGGCCAGTCAACTGTAATCTTACATTCTGACCACAAATCTGTTGGTACCACTATGTCAAACAATCCATCTAAATCTATCCACAACACTTTTGAGACTTTTACAAACCTCTACTTGTCGGTACCACTCAACTGGCTTCTCTCTTAACTTTGGAAAGTCATTGGTAAATGACAGTATGTCCTGCCTAGTCCAGGGAACATGCACGTAACTACCACCTGGAGTTTCTCTCATGGGGTATTCTTTGACAACAGATTCTTTTTCAGTTATCATAAAGGCCAATGAACCTTTGTCTGTACTTTTCTCATTCTTCTTTGTCCATCTAACCTTCCATCTGTCCACATCACCCCATTTTCTCAACAACACAATTAACTCCTTTATCTGTGTTAGCCTTCCTGCCGTGTTCAAATTTTCAATATCTTTTTCACAAAAGTCTAATCTGTATGGTTTCTGCAACGTTTTTACTCTTGCAAAATCTATTCCAATCTCACTAGCCACTTCTTCTAGTTTGTCATGTAAATTCTTTGCTCTCCAT
The DNA here is from genome assembly GCA_963921515.1 of Calotriton arnoldi. Lineage (NCBI taxonomy): Eukaryota > Metazoa > Chordata > Amphibia > Caudata > Salamandridae > Calotriton > Calotriton arnoldi. The sequence continues at coordinate 735,725 of CAWUFW010008289.1, forward strand.
GTTATACTTTTGCACAGAAACATTATTTCATCATCCTGATAATTTTTATCTTTTCGGTACCAATCGTTCCTAGAATTAATTCTTCCATGTCTATTTTTAATCTGATCACATCTAATGGTTTTTCTTCTGTTTCTTTTATTTTAAATGCTTTCATCCACTCATTTAACTCATCAGGAGTCGGACCTATGGGTGTATTATTTAGTTCTATCCAATTACCACTCTTTTCAGGGGTTTCTGTTGCAGATTCTGTTACCATATGCATTTTCCTACCATTGCACTCATTCACCGTCAAATTTGTAGGTGGACTTGGTCTGTAAGTACTAGCCAAATTACTTGTACTTGCACTTTGTTCCATCCTTTCTTTTTCTCTCTGAAATTGTGAACTCATGGGAATCACCAAAGATCGTTCATCAATTTTCTGATTCTCAAAAACGGGTATTACTGGACCTATTGTTACAGGCACAGTAACTGCTTCCATATTTTTCGTTAATTCTCTAATCTTCTCAGTTAGTTCTTTTGTTGTCCTTGCCAATTCGCTTGCATTGTCGCTTTCTATTCCTTCATTTTGAGAAGTTCTCATTTGTTCTTTTGACCTATTTACTTCAATTCTCTTTTCCGGGCTTTTATTTTGCATAGTCTCTATTAGCGGCGCATTTGGTGTCACCACTGTAGAACTCTGCTGATACGGAGGTGGATTTCTATTTAAAATATCTTCCAGCAACTCGTCATCCGTTTCGCTCTCATGCATATACTTTTCTCTCTCTATATGTTTCTTTTTCTCAGTCCGCTTTTTCTTAGTCCCTTCCTCAACTGTAAAAGCTGGAAACAAACCTCCTGTCATGTTAGCACATCTCCATCGTTTTATTCTGTCCTCATGATTTACTCCCCACAATCTTCCAGGCATAAACTCATGATCTCTCATTCCTCTGAATCTCTCTCGTTCATACATCTCATCTTCCCATTCCGTCAAAGCCTCAAACTGTGTTGGTCTAGGTTCCAACTTACACATTTTTTCTCGCAAATTTCGCAAAACCGCTACACTATAAATGATCCATTCTCAGGGAAAGCCAAAGCACCATCATTCTTCGTATATTTTGCCCAATTTTCCAACCATATGCACGTATGATATCCATATTTCAGCATCATATGTGAAGCTGCTGATTTCGGCGGAGGAATTACTTGTCCCTCTCTAGTCACAACCTTTTTGTCTTTCTTAAAGAAATTCTTCAATTTCGTCGTCCATGACGTTCTCTCCCTTTCATACTCGTAATACGGCATGTTTTCTATTTGTTTTCTCTTTACACTAACGCTGTTCTGTGTACGGAACTTCGACCAATTACAGCGCGACTCACACTAACGTACCAATCAGAACAATTCCCTCCGTCCGCAAACCAACCAATCCTAGCGCGGCACTTTTCTACGTCACTCCTGCTCTGTGTTCACGTGACTAGCGCACTATCCAATCCTAGCGCGGCACTGTTCCACGTCGCTTCTACTCTTTACCCCTCCTTTACAAAATTTATCGGCAATTTTTCTTTTCACTGTTTTCTTCGTTAGTTACAACAATTAAAACAATTCCATAGTCTGATTCGCTAAACAAAAGTGACAGCTTTGTCCTTTTACACAAGAATCCTGTATTTCCAGTAGGCAGCGCTTACCTCTACCCTACCACAGAATTATGTACTCTCGCCGATAAAGTAGCACTTCCCTCTACCTTACCCTTCTTTCAAACAAACAATCTACTCGTTTCTCTGGGGATAAGACACATGTGGAGACTAGGCTCCTGAGAATTAAGGCCAAAGTTTCACAAGTAAACGTGATTTGCTATTTCAATTACACACTTTTCGCACAGAAATCCCTAACATAACACAACCTGCGTTATTACCAAAATGAATTCAGACCATGTACCAAATTCCATGTGACTTCTCTTGCCACACGTGTTCCACTTCCTACATCCCAGAAGCGTGAAAACTCACATATAACATAACGCGACTCAACATATAGTGTTAGTCATCAAAAATAATCAATAATCAATAAACAATAATCACTAAACTAATCTATAGAAAACCATAACTCTGCTACCAAGAAATCTGATGCAGCGCGTACAATAAAAACTATTCTCCTCCCAGGTCACTTATAGGTCATCCAGGGGCGAACTATATTTCTCATATCCACATGACGATGGGGCCCATAAACATCGCCTAACACACACTCCTGGATTTCCTTTACACCTTTATGAAATTCTGTACTCCTAGGAGAAGCATGAGAACTAAATGGAGAACACCATTTTATGTACCGCTGGAAGAGCCAGGATATCTTATTACCTTAATTTGTCACTTTCTTTTAGTTATTTCTTAAGATATTCCTGCTCATTGTTTTGTCGATGAATCATTCATGTAAAAAATTAGTTCATAGTGATTAAGACCAGCTGAATCACAACCAATTTCTGATGTCACAATCATTTAGGAAAATAACCACTGAGTCATTTTGGGTTTAAAGAATCTTAAATTTTATATAATTTTAAAAAGCATGAGAAAGAATTTAATACTTTATTCAATTATTCATTCTTAAATTCAAATATTTATTAAGCATAATGCATTTATTGCAGAAAGGAAATTTTTGTCATGAAGCCAAAACCCTAATTACCTGCCTAGCTTCCTAATTTAGCCTAATGATTTCTAACCTAAGTTAAGAATTAGAAATAGCCTGATTCTCATACTCAACTGGAAAATTAAGACAGCAACAGCAACTTCAGCTCGTCAGCATCAGCTACCTGCAACCCGTCTCATCTAACAGTCTTTCAGCATCTCCCGCTCAGTAAGGGATCGATCAGGACCACCCAGCACTGGAAGCCACCAACACGACTCTCCAACTCCTCTCCTGACTGTGACTGCAACCGCGACTGACCCCCTCCCACTAAGAGTAGGCCCTCTTATACCCTAATTCTAACTTTGCTAACTAACTGTTGCAACATTAATAATACGCTTTTCTTTCATTGGTCCATGCATGTCATCTTATTCATTCTTTTAATCAAGTTCTCTTGGATTCAAGGGTCCTTGGATCATTTCCTTTCCCATACGCTCAAACATTTTTCATCTGTTTCGATCAGTACATTTGTAACTTCTTTCGATACATTCGAGAACTCCGCAGTCATTGTCCTTTCTCTTAAACTTGTTTCCCACGGGTCTTCTGCTGATCATCACGGCACACTATCAGTTCAATTAGGTCACATCAGCCTTGACCATTTCTTGCATTCTAGCGTCTCAGTAACCTCACGAGGTTCAGTTTTTCTCCGATTTCATCCCGTGTCATGTGTCCCCTTGCGCCTGCGCACATCTTCCCACTGGCGGCCATTTTATATCGCCACTCGGTTATACTTTTAGAAGCACTAATTTGAGGCAAACAAAACATAATTAAAATAGAGAAAAATAGCCCTTTCGTTTCCCTCCCGTCATCTACGTACCCCAATTAGTTATTACCTAGCAGAAAGCAACATTTAAGCTGTTCCTTACTTACCATCACTATTATTTCTGCAACGACACGTTTTATTTCTATGAAGCACAAACATGCATTTATTTTTAATTAGTACGCATTTATTTTTACGTTATAATTAGACACACAGACAATCATTAATAGATTATTTGGCACACATTTTAGCATGTTACCATTCCCATACATACAGTGTTGATTAATACATTTAAACGAACATTTTATTTAATTAATTATAAAATTTGTTAGGGGTTAAAATTATTTATTTTCCCTGCTCCATCACCGGCGAAAGCAAAACCACACGCACAAGCGTGTGGTCTGCTTTCAAAAGCCCATACAAGAGGTCTTGGGCTACGCGAGCAGTGCTGTGCACTGCAACGCTAGGCCCGAGATCTAAAAAGAAGTGAGGACAGAGGGGTGTCCTGACTTTTGCCCTGAGATAACGGAAATGGTTGGGATTAATGACCATTCACCCTGACCTTCGCTACTGGGTTCCAGTAGAGAGCCATCACCATATGTATAAAGCCCCGCCCCCCCACAAACAGTATTTTTGTAGAGTTGAACATAGAATAGTCCAAGGAACCTTATTAAAGGCCTTTTCCACATCAAGTGCCAATGCAGCTGATGGGGAATGGCTGATTTTAGCCTTGTCAGTTATATGGCATAATAATGTGATGTAATCAGCGGCCAACCTAATTTTGAGAAATCCAGTCTAGGAAAAGGGGATAAGTTTTTAAGTATAACTGTCAGTGCTATAATATTCGCATATAATTTTCAGCCAAGATGAATTGGTGATATAGGTTCAAAATTCTTAACATTTATCTTGTCTTCCCCTTCTTTCAGAATGACAACTAAAGTGGCTGCGGTGGCTATTTTTGAGATCACCTCCAAGTTTGCAAATTGATGAAAGACAGATTTCAATGGATCACAAATGAGTTCTGCAAATGATTTATAAAATTTACCAGAGTAGCCGTCTGGACCAGGGGCGTTCCCGATCTTAAGACTGTGGATAGCTTTCAGAATTTCCTCATTTGTAGTAGAAGCATTAAGACGTAACCTGACCTCATGATCTACACGTGGAAGAGCTATGAATTCTAGCTATTCTGCACACTTTTGAGGAGATTGGCGTATTGGAGCTAAAGAGGTTGGAATAGCAGACTCGAAAAACTCAAGGATAACTTGTGCAGAAGTTACGAGTTCCCCAGTGGCATTCCTGATGGTGCACTTAAGATACTTGTTAGTGTATTTCAAGTAATTCACTAATGATTTCCAGGCTCTATTTCTGGCACACATTTGCTGTAGAAATACCAATTTTTGAGCTGCCTTATGAAGTATTTTTTTGTAATCCTATTGTAGGTTGCGTAGTTTTGTTAAATCTGCAGAGCATTTCGTGCGTATTAGTTTCATATCTAGCTTTCTAATTTCATTTCCTATAAATTGCAGTTATTTACACACAGTTTTATTTTTAATAGTCATTGCTTTTATCAACATTCCTCTGATTGTGACTTTCAGTGTGTTCCATCTAATTATCGGGGAGGTGTCCCCAATCATGTTTTCATTTAAAAACTGTATAATTGCTTCTGTACTTTTGTTCTTGGAAGTAGTATCCTCAAGGAGCTCATCATTGAGTCACATTGTTGGGCAGTGGTATGCAGACTCCTAGTGTGAGATCTAATGACCCACAGGCATGATCAGAAATTACTATAGGTTCTATACCCAGATTTGTTACCATAGGGAGTAGATGTTTACCAGCCAAAATATAGTCCATTATAGAGGAGGAGTGATGTGGATTTGAGTAAAACATATAATCACTACCTGAAGGGTTGTATAATCTCCAGACATCCATCAAATATTTTCATTTGGGAATGTGATTTACTGCCGAAGAATTTATTCTTTGACAGTCTATCTAGGGCCCCATCCATAGGGAGATTGAAATCATCCCCTAAAATCGCCTCCAGGTTGTTGAGCAGTCCAGATAGCGTTTTGTCAAGCTCTTTCCAGAACTCAACAGAGTTGTCTGTAGGGGCATAAATGTTCACAATGAAAACTTCCTCATTATTTTTCTTAACTCCAGTCATGAGCCATCTGCCTTGATGATCATGGGAATGAGATATTACAGTAATTCCGGATTTTTTCTATGTGATGGTGATTAGTCCATTCTTCTTAAGGATAGCTGGAAATAAAGTAATCTCGATCCACAAGCAATAAAATTTTGCTTCATTAAGAGAAATGAATCTTGTTTCCTGTAACATGATAATATCCTTTTTCAGCCTATGACAATAGGCTGCAATCTTCTTTCGCTTAACGGGATGGTTTAGGCCTTTGGATGTGAGTGAAAAAAAATTAATTGGCTTAATCATTGTGAAATAGAATTATTGGGTTTAATGTGTTGGGTGTTAGAGAAACAATAGGAAAAGCAGTGCACAGTGTGCCCTCACCCAGCCCTGTGTACAAGTGTAGATTTGCATATAGATATATAATCTCTGGGCATCTATATTATCAGCATAGGACCTATGCAGCACAAGGTACATAGGTAGATGCATTGGTGGTGCTGAAATCTTGGGAGTACCGAAGTCAGGCATTATTGGTATATGGAGCAAGGCGGCTTTATTTCTGTAGAACTGCAGTGAAAAAGGAGAGAAGCTATAGACTGGCAGAAAAATAGAAGAAAATGAAGAGGGCAAACATAATTTCACAACAAATAGGCAAAATATTATCCCCCCCCCCCCTCGAGCTGCAGAAAAACCTTATCTCCCCACACATAAATATATCGGAGCGGGTGGTGTCCACAAGACGGCCAACCAACAGCAGCCAACCCCGCCCTCTAAATTAACTAGATGTATAGCACAGCTTTATGCATAATAACTTTTAAGTAACTGGTAAAAATTAACTAATAGGGCTGATCCGCACTATAAGAACACGGTAGAGACTTGCTTGGAGAGATAATGAACTCTTATACAAACCTTTAGTGTTCTGAAAAGGCAATATTAGGCCCCTCAGTTAAACAGGAGTACAACAGCAGGAGGTAAACTTCAAATCCCGTCCTAACGTATCTCATCTAGTAAGTCATCCCATATGAGAGCAAATAATTACGTTACCCATATTTGAGAGAGCACAGCAAAGCTCAATTTACAGAGAAAAATCCACAACCTGAACTCAAAGAAGCATTACATATAACATTGAACTAGGCAACATATTTGGAGGAGCTGGGATCCAGCAGAGGTGGGTATGTTCCAGTTATCATATTGGACTGGACAGAAGTAGAGATGAAAGCTTGTAAGTCCACTCGATCGAAGAAGACCATTGGATTCCATTTTTAAACTATTCAAAATTTGGCCGACCTACAAACGAGATATGGAAATGTCACTTAGCTTTTGACGAAGTGCCACAAAATCTTCCCTTCTGTCTCTTTGCAGTAGACTTGTGCAGTCATGATCCTTGCGCCGTTCCATAGAATGTGCTGAGCCTTTCTCATGTGTGATAGAATAATCTTGGTGTGGAGGTATTGTAAAGACTTAAAAATCATTGTCCTGGGGGATTTTCAGAGGGTTGTCAAATTGACCATTGTTTTGCCCGAAGAGATTCTGTGCTCTTTCTATCTTGAAGTATTTTTCTAAAATTAGGCCCAGAGATTGGGGTATACGGGATTCCAAAACTTCAGCACATGAGTTCACATCATGTTCCGCATTCTCTGGTAGGCCAAAAATTCTTAAATCACTTCTGATATTACAATCTTCAAGTTTGGACATTTCTCTTGTCAACAGAGTACGCTTTTGAGCTTCCATGCCTGCTTGTTTCTTCGTAGATGTATTGTGTTTTCCGATATATTTTTATTCTGGAGTCAGCTTCCTTTAATTTTATTTGCCAGGTCTTTGAAGTCATTTTGGAGAGCCTGAATATCATGGTGCATGGCGCTGGTATTTGCTATTGTTTCGTTTCTTGAGCCAGGTCATGAAGTGCTCCGAGCCTTTGTATTATTTATAATGTCAATATTCGCCAGACTCCGATTTCGTGAGTTTCAAGAAGGATTTGGTCTATTAATTAATGTAGCACACGAAACAAGCCACGGGTCCGGGTTAGGAGGAGGTTAGTGTGTTATGCAAAGGGGAGGAAAGGAAGATTCCCTTTTTAGGACGGTTCCCCTCACACATCAGAGGTGTCATGCTTCATCATGGGGGTACCTCCTCACACGGAAGACCTAGTCTTCGTGTGGGCTACAACCCCCTCTCTACGAGGGAGGAGCTCAGGGATGTTTTTATTTGGTCAGGCAGGGTATACTAAACCCCTATGTAAGCCGGTGTGTGTGTATGGAGCAAGAAAGTGCAGTGCTGTAAAGTGAAAAGTTAAAACTGGCTACAGGGTTAGCTATATTGTGACTTTATTCAGCTACCCGGTGTCAGGATTAAAAACAATGAGGAGCTGATGACACACGTGCCGACATTAAAAGCACATGTGTGGCTAGACCAACATGTTTCGGCCAGGAGGACCTAGGTAGTATCGCGGCCTTCTTCAGGGTCAATTTATTCAGCTACTGCAGTTATACAGTGTGTGTACGTGAAAAAATAATTTTAAAAAACACGTGAATAAATAAAAAATTTGATACTGGACCAGTAATCTGACTGTTCAGTATGGACTGCATACAACCTATATTGAAGACATAAAGGCATGTATGTAAACATTGTGTATATAACCAAAAACTCAAGTACATTGACTAACCTCCTACATTCTAATTTTTAGCATTTTTTAAAGCACATATACATTTGGTATCAGATGTGTCAAATACAAAAACGTGTGACTCACCGCAGTGGGTTGTACAGTTCACTACGTCTGTCCAGGCATATTAGCCAAATGGTACGTACACCAGAGCCTGCAGAGAGAGGTAAATGGTGTTTCTTTAAAAACAAGAAGCCCCAAGGAAGGGATTAGAGATGGAGCTAAAAACGACTTAAGAATCTAACAGATGACGTTTCCCTGTCATTGGGCGTCAGAGGTATGGCCGAAGGCACAAAAACGAAAAAGAGAGAGCCAACCAAACGAAAGACCAGGGATCTGTCAACCCTGGACAACATGCATAGACCGGTGAGATGGATGCAGCAGAAAAAGGAGCACAGTTCAGGGAGCTCATTGAAATTATAGCAGAAGGATAAGGTGGTCAAAACACTTATGGATGATGGCAAGGGTGCGCAATGTAACACTTGCCAGAGCAAGGCAGTGTGGTTACAACGGGCACGCTGGGTGAGGTGGCGCGCCCGATGAACTCTGGCTACAGCCTAGCAACCAGTAGATGGAGTGGGCTGGTAAAAACGAGTAGGCGCATTGGGGCTGGTGGTGTTAATCCACATATGTCTGCCCTATGAAAGGGGTGATCCAGCAGGCCGGATGGTCTAGAGGTCAGCCTAGGTGACATAGTGTGTCACAAGGCATGATCCGGTAGAACCCAAAACCTAGCATGAATGGGGGGAAGAGGGGAGAAAAAAGGGGGGGGGGGGAGAAAACTACGGCAAACATATGCCTAATGGACAGCCCGCAGAGAGCAGTGCGATGCCTGGCAGGCGGGGAAAACTACGGGAGAAAGGGCGGAATGTCACCTGAAATAGCAAATAGCAGCGTGATGGCGTGGAAACAAAAAAATTGAGAAAATGCCTGCTCAATGGGAGAGTAAGGCAGCTGTCAATCAGGAAAATGCAAAGAAGTGGGGGTGCCGAGGATTGTGCAATATCGCCGTGGTGGATAGCGCAGTGTTGAAATGCCAAAGCAAGCGGGACTAATAAAGAAAGAACCAGATGGCATCCTCCTCAGTAGAAGAGTACTAAATTAGCCCAGCGATCAAGGCACTTACCACAAGGGATGTGGGTCCTATTCAGTCGAGCACGTCCAGGGCAGGAAAACGCTCACCGGGAAGGCTCGCGTTTAAATAACGTTGCGTGCAAACAAACTCAGTTCAGCTGAGTTGCGCGTACCCGGAAGCCCGAGGCTCATGGAAGATGTAGTCTTGGAGCCACAAGCCTCGCGTGCATTCCGGCTCGGGACCACTGTGTGGCGCGTGACCAGCTGAGGCAAACTCATAGGAATTGTGGTCAGGGGAAGAAATACAGTCTACTAAACAGACAAAGTGGAAAACAAGCACGATGGCTGGAGGCACTTGCACATGGCCTGATCATGGACAAGCTGGGCGCATGTATCGTCAGGGGGAATGGAGACTGGCAAAGACGCTCACTTACATACAAAAACAATTGCTTGCGGCGACCAGTGCAGCCCGTGGGAGACGAGCTCCCACACGGTAACTGCAAAAGAAGTATGACAGCAGCGTTGGACGGTATGCTGACAGCTAGTTGATGTGGTGACAAGTTGTTCAATTTACTTAAATAAACGGACGTCTTCTGACTCTGAACCTCACTTCAAACTGGTGAACCTAGCCAGGGCAGAGTGAGGGATAAGGTAAACCAGACAAAACAGGTGGGCCACTCTGAAGGCATGGGGTAGTCAAGGTGATAAGGTGGGCCCTTGAGGTCTGTCCGTTCCGAGGATGTCATGGTCAAAATGAGACATGAAACCAGGGGGGTGAATGTATTAGAGGTGTGATCTGCAAATCAAGAGAGTGCCAACCACGGAATCTCATCATTGAGGCCTGTTTCTGAGGTTCCCAATCTGTACACCCATCTTTGTTCCAGTCTAAGCAGTTTGGTTGTGAGATCTGGTGTATTGGCATTCAAATTCGGTTTGTCTAGGACTGTCCAGCTCAAGGAGTCTGGACCATGTTTCATATCAAAAAAGTGTTTGGTCATCTTAGTCATTTGTTTCGCACATCTAATTGTGCTTTTGTGCTCTAAAATCCTAGTGCGTACCTTCCTGGTGGTCATACCAACATACCTCAAGCCACAAGGGCAAGTGATAAGGTAGACCAACCGCTCGCTATTACAATTGGTGTGTTTCTGTAAAGTCCACGGTCTCAATGTGCCTATGTCAATGCTTTTAGTCATGCTAGTTTGGGCACAGACTGTACACGACCCACAGGGATGATGGCCTTGGACAGGAGGTAAATTCCAAAGGGTGTTTTGTCTTGTTTTTTCAAAAACGCCGGTCTTGTGTGGATCAAAGTTTCTTTTAAATTGCGACCTCTTTTGAATGCAAAAAGAGGTTTCTCTAGAGTCAGTTGTCCTTTGTTCAAAATGTTCCAATTGTGTAGTATAGATTTCTTCACTACATTGGACAAAGAACTGTAGGTATTGACACAGAAGAGTTTGGATTGTGATGGTCTGGCAAAGGGTTGGTCTAGGAGCGCCTCCCGGTTAGTGTTCAATGCTCGTTTTGCTGATTGCTTAACCAGTTTCGCAGGGTAGTGCCTGTCCAAGAGGTTACTTTTGAGTTTTGTTGCATGTATGTTATACTTCTCCGCTGTAGAGCAGTTACGACGGATTCTCAAAAACTGTCCATATGGTAGGTTATCCCGCAATGACTTTGGATGGTAGCTCTCATATTGGAGTAGTGCATTGCGGGCCATTGGTTTTTGATAGAGTTCAGTTTGTAGAGTGCCCCTTGCTGGGTAGATCAGAAGGTCCAGGAAAGCCAATTTCTCTTTACTATACTCGCAGGTAAACCGAAGGTGTTCGTTGGCGTTATTAAGCCAATTATGAAAAAGGTTAATAGTGACATCATCTCCTCGCCAGATGCAAAAATGTCATATATATATCTCCTCCATAGGAGTATGTGTGTGAGAAAAGGGTTCTGGCCTCCCAGGACAACACCTTCTTCGAACACATGCATGTAAAGGTTCGCTAGACTCGGCGCGAAGGTGCTGCCCATGGAAGTGCCTGATATCTGGAGATATAAGTCAGTCTCAAACTGGAAGAAATTCTCCTTCATGGCCATTCGTGCGCACTGCATTATAAATGGGATTGGTGTGATCGTGTCGGGTGAGTGCTGAATGAGTAAAAGTTCAATTGTCTCCAAGGTTTGATCCTGGGGTATACAAGTATACAGCGACTCCACGTCGAACGAGACCATATAGTCGGTAAGGGGGTTAAAGGTCACATCATCATTAATTAATGCTCCTCCCATGGCCTTTTGGTGTCTATTACGCGCTTGTATTATTTTACTGAGAGGTTAATAGAACGCCTTCTCATCTCTCTTTTAGCAGGCAATAACTACAGAGAACGGCTGGCGGCAGGGGCGCAACGCCCATTGGGCTCAAAGGGCTTCAGACAACCCCGCCCACCCCCGTCGTGTGTGACAGCTTCCCGGGCACACGACACAGCCGCACCCGAGTACTTCACAGGTCTTTAAAAGACCATTTACTTGTTAACGAGGCTTTGTTGTTCCTTCGCCCCTTTCTTAGAGCCCCTGCATCTTCACTCTGCCGATTGCTTGAAGAATTAACCCCCGAGATTTTTATTAGCCCCCCTCCCCCCGAAATTTCACACTAGTTGCGCCTCTGGCTGGCAGGCACGTGAAATGGCAAAGGTTATGTTTTTCATCTCTGCATGATGAGTTTTTTTAATAAGCGCAGCATGGCTATTGATTAAATCTTGAAAATGCAGCGCTTTATAACGTGCTTTTATGTATGTATATTTTGTGTTTGGTACACGTTACTTCGCCTACACGGAGTCGTCATCTCCTTGCAGAAAGTTTTGTAGCGGAAGGATCCTCGGTAGGGCGTTGTGCGTCGAGCACCGTGGAGCAGGTGATGAATTCCAATAAAGAGTATGTTTTACAAACATGTAATATAGGCAAAACAACCGGCATATTATTCACATAACACCTAAGACAATCTGAGGCACACTGATCTGCCCAAAACCACAAGGCATCTGCTTGAAGTGCCGGCGCCGGATTAGAAGTGCTCGTATGCTCAGGTTCCTTCAAAACTCAACAATTTACCCACTGCACACTAGGATTTGGTGACACCTGTTGCTTGCAGACACAGGAAGCTGCTGGTGAAAAGCGAAGGGTCACCCCTGCACATTGTGAAGTATAAACTCCTCCTCCGGATGCGGCTCCGATCTCGTGCGCACCTGCCGGTAAAACAACACCCCCAAACAACGAATGCCCACCGCGAAGCGAAATCATTACTGGGCGGGCCACTTTTTGCCTGCGAGTTCACACTTTGAAAAAAAATGTAAAAAAAAAAATATATATATATATATATATATATATATATATATCAGAGTATAGACTCCCTCCTACTTCCTGTTGTTTGGAAAGAGAGTATATATAAAATCTAACGTCACACACAGTTGTATTTCCAAAATAATTTCCTCACGGAGACGCGCTTTATTTTGCCCATGGCCGCAGATATATATGAAAGGTGGAGAAATTCGAAAAGTGGTCGCAGGTTCCAATGCCGACATTCGCATTTGATTATAAAAATATGCGATTCTTTGCAAGGGGCTTTACCACCTCGAGTGGTTAAAATGAAGTACTGGTAATAAAAAAAAAACCACTCGAACAGCGTGCTATCTAGAATTGTCCCGCTTTATTTATTTTGCAGTTTTATATGTCCGGAACTCACCCGGAAGGTACTGGAGCGCTTTACATGAGAACCTGTTACATTACACGAGTATATTTTTTGAGCATGCGGAGATTGTTATTTGACCAGAAACACAAGAATGTTAGAAATGGGGGTCTCTAGTTGGCAATGGCTGGCCACTGTCCAAGTAGGGACCGTTCTTCCTAAGTCAGAGTGAGAGGGCTCCACCCTTTGATAACCCCTGCTCAACCCTGTGGTAACTTAGCACGAGCAGCTAGGCTTATCTCCAGAGGCAGTGTGTGAAGCATTTATGACCATACACAGTAACACAGTGAGGAACACTACAAAGGGACACCACACAAGTAGTTATCAAAAATAAGTATCTTTATATATAGACTTAACACAAGACCAATAACGATAAAAAGCCACAATACTGTCAAATAGGATTACTCTTGGAATGCTGCGAAAATAGTTCAAGTGTGCAAAGAGGAGTTCAGTTCAAAGCAGTGGTCTCTGCGACCCTTTTACCTACAAAGTACCTGGATTTCGTAGCAAAATCAACAAATTGTCGCAAAGTAGCTGTAGCGATGAATTTCTGCACGCGAGGCCGGCGATGCGTTAAATCCTTGCCGCGAGGGAGGATGATGCGCCCGATCTGCTGATGCGTGTAGAGACGATGCGACAAACTTCTGCACGCTAGACCGTTGATGCGATGACTCCCTGCCGCAAGGGAGGAGGCGAGGCGACTATCTTGTTGCGTGTGCGATCGGGTTGCGATGCGAAGAAATGGCGCTCCGCGAGGAGCGACGATCCTGATGCGATGCGATGAAAATGGCGGACGCTCGGCGTCCGCGCTGCGATGTCGTGAAGCGATGATCTCGGTGCAATGACTCGATCTTTGGTTGCGAGCACTCGGCGGCAGCAGCGCGATGATTTTTCGGGCGCTCTCGGCTGCGGCGGCTTGCAAACGTGCGTTAGTGACGATTTCAGCACTCTCTTCTCTGTAGTAGAACTAGAGGCCCTGGAACTCACAGGAGCCTCACCTGCAGATAGAAATCCTCGCTGGGAGGAATCAGGAGGCTGGTGGTGAAGTCTGATGTGCCTGAGACTTCAACAGGAGGCTAGCTCTCTCCTAGCCCTTGGGTGATTGCTTTAGCAAGATTAATAAAAGTTCTCCAAAAGTCCTTTTCCCTCTTCTTCCAAGTCCAATGGTAACCACTGCAGGCCAATCCAAGAAACAGCACACAAGCACAAGGATAGTCACCTCCTGCAGATTCCTTCAGTTACACGGACAGAGGTTCGTCTTGACATCCAGGAGCAATACACCTTGTAGGGGTTTCAGCACAGATATTTATACCCCAAAAGTCTTTGTTCTCAAAAGCTACAAGTCACTGAGCCTAGCCAGAACCAGTTCTGGTCAGTCCTGGAGCACTTTGTTTACCAGGCTGCATCCTTCCTTTCAGAAAGAGGGGGTCTGCTATCAGACACACAGTAGGAGAGTGGAGCCAGCATTCACCTTGCCAGGCACAGCCCTATTCAGGTCAAGGAGCCACCCCTCCCCATACTCTAAATGCAGATCTCTCTATTCAACCCAGGTGTGACTCAGCCTGCCCTGTCCCTCCAAAACCAGACAGCCAATACACATAACAGCAGAGCACACTGGAAGGCTTAGGCAAGAAAATACCTACTTTCTGAAAGTGGTATTTTCAAACACAGAATATAAAAATAAACTTCACTAAAAGATGCATTTTAATATTCTGAGCTCAGGCATACTAAATTCGTTTTTCTACCATGTTCCTGGGGTCAGTTAGGACTATAGAATGTAATAGTCAAACTGCCCATTCTAGCCTATGGGGAACAGGTAGCCTTACAGTAGTGAAAAACAGAAATTGGGTGTAATTCACTACCAGGACATGCTACACACACCAAGGCATGTCCTACCTTACACACACAATGCACCCTACCATAGGGGTGACTTACATGATGCCAAGGGAAGGTTCAGGGGCTGGGAAGTGGGTGCACTTCACAGCCAAAATGGCAGTTCTGGACTGCACACAGACTCTGCAGTGGCAGGTCTGAGACACACTTTACAAGCTTCTTCTGTGGGTGGCGCAACCCAGCGCTGCAGGCCCACCAGCAGCATTTGGTTTACCAGCCCTGGGCACACACAGGCCACACTACTAGGGACTAACAGGTAAACCAAATAAGCCAATCATGGATATACCAATTCACATGTCATATTTACACAGGGAGCATTCGCGCTGTGGCACTGAATGGCAGTGGCACAGCGTCCAGAGCATCTAACACCAGCAAAAACAGAGGAGACAACAGCGAAAAAAGGAAGGGAGACCCACACCAATGGTGCCAGGTCTAACAAAGAGGTTAAGCCAACACCTGAGGTAGGGAGGCGGAAAGGGGAGAATGGAGGATGTAGTGAGAAGAGAACAGCGACAGGGAGAAAGCAGGGATGAAAAGAAAGCGAAAGTGAGGTAAAGAGATAGGAAGTGTAGGGTGATGGAAGACAGTCACCCCGTGGATGGCATTTGCACCCCTGCATTCTGCTTTTTTGTCAACGGACTGCCACAGGTCCTGTACCACGTATCCGATTTATTATTCCGAAATTTATTTTTTGAGCTTGTTTCTTTTCATTTTCTTGTGTGTGTGTGTGTGTATTTACGTCACATGCTCGCTTTCAGGGGGGTGTGCATCTAACTGGACCAGTTTGTTTGAAAAACGCGCCTCTGTCCCCTTGTACCTGCCACTGAGCCGTTGCTGCTGTTCCCGTATCCTTAAACAACACATACTTTTTTGGATACAACAGCAACTTAATGTAATTTTTTTATTTTGCAACATTACGAGAAAGCACTGGCAATGCCAAGGGCTATGGCTTTTGTGAAGTAAACGTGCTTTTGAACGATATAGTCGTTGCTTACGAAAAGCAAGGTGGCAGTAAAAGAGGGGCAGGTACTGCCAGCATTGCTTCTCATAAGCAACGACTATAAGTACAAAGTGTGTGTTTATGCACTGCTTGCAGGTTTTCAAAACATATATATATATATATATATATATATATAAGGCATTGTCATTTACAATGCCAATAGCAAAAAACTCTTGCAAATGCGAGACCTATTGCATTGCAAATGCTTGTTCTCACCTCCTTCCAGCACACCTCATGAGACAGCTACTCAATCGCGTGCTCTCGTGAGGGGAGATAAGTGAAGGCTGCAAGGAGGTGTTGGGGGGCAGCAGAGCGTAGAGAGGTCTGCCCCCCACGCTCGGCTGCCCCCCGGGGGTGTTTGGGGAATGGAAGCGGCTCAGGCTCCTGCTCCGCCCCTGTTGGGCTGGTTGGGCTACTTTATAGCCCAAAGGCTATTTATCTCTCCATTTTGTTCGACCAGCCACCATTTTGTGGTATTCACGGTGGCTGGTCATAGGCATCCTGGAGCTTTTTTCCCCCGAGATATAGTGAGGGGTTTCCTTACCTGTTATTAGGCTCAGCGCACACACGTTTTCCGTGCCTAGGGTCATTCCTTAATTTGCCAGCCGGGTGGTCCTGGAATAGCCATGGGGGAAGATAGGGCGGGAGACTCACGTATGTAGGGAGAGTCCCTTAATGGGTATTTTGTCCACAGGTGAGGATCGGGCCGCTCTCGCCTTCGGAGAGCGAAACCGACTGCGCAGTGGCGGTCATTAATGCCAAAGCCATCAGGTTAGCGGATGTCACATCTTCCGCCGATGGGACGAGAAATAGATTAATCTGCCAGTCTCATGCTTTTGAGGCTGATAAATTGAGCCCTTTGTCGCTAGAATTGCACTGCAAGTTTCTTTAGCTAACGAAGGCAGGTCAGGGAAGAATTACTGCACATGGTTTTTCCTTGCCTTCCGTGCAGGCGATTGCCCGGCACGTGCGTTATGTCCCCCTTTGTGAAGCGCCCGCTGCCGGTACTCAGATGCTTGCAGATTTATCGCGCGGGCAGCCGGGAGGAACTGTTCCGCTAATGACTTTAAGGTGGGGGGGGGGTGTTGCGGAAAAAATGTGCTGTGTGAATTAACTTGCCGCTGCATACTAAGTGCGTCCTGTAATAATAGAACATTAGGGAAGGAATAAAAGGAAATAGGGTTTTCTGGGTTAAAGCGGTGCTTGCTGTACGACTGGCACTTGGGCTCCCACTTTAGTAGCAATAATTTAGGAATGCTCATCATCATCGGGCCGCTCTCGACTTCGGAGAGCGGAACCGAAAGGGCGGGGAGCAGCTCGAACCTGGGAAGGCACAGGGAATAGATATGGGCGGGAAATTAGGACGAGCACGTAGGGGGTTTAAAAGGTATTTGGGGAAGGGATACGTTCATCGGAACGGGGGTGTAAGGGTCAGGCAGGATATAGGCAGTGACCAGCACACCGGACCATATGTTTGCGGCGGGATTACTTCGGCAGCGTTCCAGACACGAGAGAGCACCAGGCGGCTCCCCTACCCTGTGGGGAAGAGAAGGCCGGGCCCAGTGCGGCCAGGCTGGAGCGACGGGGGACCCCAAGATCACCGCCCCACGAAAGCCCCAGGCGGCTTCGGCGGTGCAACAAGCCAAGGGGGACAGTGCTGTCCCTGGCAAAATCGATTCAGAACGCAGCTTTTAGACTATGGTTCGGTGAGGAAGATATGGTACGGTTCTTCAATGTCGGCATGTGGGTATACGGATAAGAGTGAAGCTGGGGGAGGGAACTATGGCGCAAATGGTAAGTCCGGGCCTTTTGGGAGCACAGGTGCTCAAAGGTCAAAGGTTTTAGTTTTCGGTCTGCTGTTAAAGGTGTATTGAGGACGTGATTTTAAGCTCGAGGGTGGGTGGGAAAGGCTGCCACACATGAGGGACACGGGGATGTCATGTCACGGACGACGAGGGAAGTGTTTGGATGAAAATGATCAGCGGGAGGCACTGACTGGGGCGGGTGGGCACGGGGGTGGAGTTTCACCATTTGTGCATGACATTTTTCAGGCTAATACATCAGGCAATCAGCGACAAGAAGGACAGCCGTGGAGGGTCCGACAGGAGAAGACCAAAGGGGGACAAACGGCGGACTCCAGAATGGACATCGTTTCTAGCACCAGGTAAAAGTGCAGCGGCTTAAGCTAGGTGTGCAACTGCAGCAAGTGTCTGCAGGGACACAGCGACGCAAGCAGCCTTAGGGGCTAGAAGGGGGGGGGGAATGGGTGGACTGGGAGCAACAGTTAATACGCCTAGAAACTTCGTCCTTTACATGAGTTGGAGTGGGGACGTATAGTAACAAAGATGACGTCAGCGACCCGTGGTTAAGGGAACTTACTCGCGGACAGACGGTTTCCCAAAGAAGGAAGGGTAGGCACTGGTTTCTCTCCAAGGGTATTGAGCAGGTGGTGCCCGCTTAACAGCAGACCGCTGGACCCGTGGGGGGCTGTCTTTTTAGGACATTAAGAGTGACTCGGGGGCCAGTGATGGCCTGTCTAGCATAGTGATAACGGTGACATGGAGGTGGATCATGGGGGTTTAGGTACATAGGGCACCAGAGCAGACAGCTGGACCTGTTTTGGGGCCTGTCATTCTAGGACATGGAGATCCATTCTGGGGCCATTTGTGGCCGGGTTCCGGTGATAAATCAAACTCGATATGGGGATTATTGGGTGTCTTGTTGTACATTGGGCACCAGAGCAGACAGCTGGACCCAGAAGGGGGCTGTCGAGACAGGGCAGTAAACAGCTGGACCCGTGTTGGGGGCTGTCATGCTAGGACATTGAGATGCATGTGCAGAACCTATCCCTTCGTGTGCTGCTAGAATTAAACCTAACCTACGATCCATGTTTGGAATTACTTTATCCCCCACTCCAGGAATCTGAGCAAATGGAATGTTATTGGCATCTAACTTGTAGGAGTACTTGAGTGGAAACCTTTTTGGTACTGCTCTGCTGTTTTTGCAGGTTGCATTAATAGCTACCATAATCTCACCGTCTATTCTCGTTTTAGAACGAGTTATTGCAGCTACGGAAGCCGTGCGTGCAGCCCCCTTTGCGGCTTCATCAGCCAATGAATTCCCTTCAACGTGAACGCCATCACGCTGATGACTCAGTGTATGTATCACGTGAGCCCTCAGTAGTTCGGTTTTCAACTCCACTACCTATTCCCATAGCATTTTATGCTTAATTCTGCCACCTTTTGCTTCTTTGAACCCGTTTTGAACCCAGTACTGCAAATATTCATTGTATGACTGCACACAGTAAAAGGAATCGCACACAATTAGTGTGGGGAATTCTCAATCCGTATTTACCAGTGCCAGTATCGGCGCTTTTAACTCTGCCAACTGCGCCGTGCAGTCTCCTAGGGACTGCGTCTTTGTGCAACTCGGGTGGAACTTTCCATCCCGCATGCGACCTTTAACGATTGCACATGCTGTGCTATATTGTTGCTTACTTCCTATGGCCGGTTGAGCAGATCCGTCAGTGTAAATGATATATTCATACTGATCTAGAGGCATTATTTTGTTTCGAAGAGGATATTCTTGTTTGTATTGCAGAAATGCTTGTGTCTTTAAATTTGGGTCGTACCTGTGTTCTATATCTGTTGCAGTGAGAGAATCAGCCCATTGTATCCATCTCGGATGTAAAGCGTTAGCATTAGGAACGCTTGCCTTTGTCGCAGCCTCTAAGGTCGGAACTGGAGTCACTACTATTATTCGTTTCCCCTGAGCCAGTGTTCTTTCTCTCACTACAGCAGTCTGTACTGCTGTTAGAATTTTTTCTGTGTACAAATGTGATTTGTATGCAATTGGTACTGTTTCATCTTCATTATATGTTAGATAGGTGTACCCAGATTGACCCGCAACTATACGGAAGCTATCATGTCAGCTTGTAAGGAACGAAGTGTATCTGTATGTTCCTGTGTCCATTGTTTTACTGAAAAATCAGGTTTTATTAAATCGTAGAAAGGTTTCACTCTTTCTGCGTAATCTAAAATGTATGTTATACCAAAATTTAGGAATCCCAGAATTGACTAAATTTTTTAATGATTTTGGAGGTTGGAGCATCGCACATTTTCTAAAAAATTAGCTGCCAGGCTTTTCCCTTCACTTGAAAGCTCATATCCTAAAAACAGGACACTGAGGTGGGCAATTTTTGATTTTTTAAAGTTGAATTTGTAGCCCTCAGATGCACATCCCATAATTATGGTATTTACTCTGTTCAAGTGCTCCTCTAGGTCATCGTCCGTTAGATAAATATCATCCATATAGGACAATGCCTCTTCATCCAAATTTTGAAGTAACTCAGTTACCCTAGCCAAAAACAACCCCGGGCTGTTCTTATACCCCTGGGGGAGTCGACAAAATTGACGCTGGGTCCCTAGCGCTGAGAAGGCTGTTAGATGCCTGCTTTCAGGCGCTATATTTTGGCAGAAAAATCCATTTGAGATATCAAGTGTTGTTTTATATTTTTTCCGCCCAATGTTATTCATTAATGCGGCACTGTGTGCATTTTGGACTGCAAATGTCTTAGTGCAAGTGTTTAAGTGTCTGTAATCTAAAACTAGACGATATGTGTTGTCATGTTTCATGACAGGAAACAAAGTATTGTTCATTGGTGAGGTGCAAGTTTCAATCACCCCTTGGTATTCAAGTTGATCGAAGATCTCCCTGACCTGTTTTTTAGCTTCCTGCTTTATTGGATACTGCCTCTGTGCAGTTGGAGTATTTTTTAAAGGAATTATGTGGTGGGTTGAATCCTCATCCCATCCAACATGGTTTTTGTATAATGCCGGAGCCTGGGCTACCGCCCACTCCTGCGCATAAGTGTGTTGCAAGTGCCTGGGAATATGGTCTGAGAAAGCCGGAAGAATTACCGTTTCTCCTATAGGGCAATCCATGACGAATGCTGGCGGCCAATCTTGTTCAGCTAATAAAATATCATAGCCAAACGTCAGGTTCTCCCAAAAGAGACCTCTCACTGGTCTACATTTGTCCCCCTCCATTTGGAGCGTTATTTCATATACCTTATGTGGGACGCTTACCCTAGTATCGGGTGTTTATACCGTGATATAATCATTCAAGTCCGCTGTCGCCAGAAATTCCTTCAGGTTCTGGCGAGCTATTGTTACTTCTGCCGCACTGTCTAGCATCGACCGAGCCCATTCCCCGTTCAGTAGTCGAGTCCTCAGAATTCTGGGCATGTCTGATCTTTAGACCTGCAACTTTCTTCTTTTTGAACTGTGGTTTATGCTTTGGTTTCTCTTTTTTTTTTTTTAGAAGTGTAATCTTGAGCGTGCTGCTTGTCTCTGCAATTTGTACGCTCTTCTTGTCTTTCTGACCGTCCTTCCCTCTCGGAGTTTTTCGATGAACCCTGAAAGGAACGAGAGGAACGTGTATCAGTATCCTGATACCTGTCAGGTTTCCTAATATTATCCCTATTCCTAAGGTTATACCTCTTTTCGGAGGGCTCCTGTGGAGGAGATCTACCTCGGGATTGAGATCTGTTTCCTTTAAAATGTTGTTGTTTTTTATTGGCCCACTTCTTCTTAGTGGAAGCAGGTGTCTGCTTAGAAGTGTCCTTTTCAGGACTGCCCATCAGTTGTGGTTTTAAAGCTTTCCCACCCAAACTGTCTCTGCCTAATTCTGCATACGCAGTTTCAATTATTTTGGGTAGTTCGTGTTCCTGTTCTAAAGGATCGAACTCCCTCAGGCGTTGGCGGATGGCCACTGAAGCTGCTTCCCCCTTAATGTTAGCTAGTATTATGGCTGATACCTGGGCATAGTTACCTAGTAACTTCATCCCTAAGTTTAGGGCAGGCTCTGCTCCGTACTCATTTTGTATCTGTCTCAATACATCAGGTACTACTGCTAATGATGGGATACCATGAGTTCTGGTATAAATGGCAGCAAAGACTGTACCCCAAGTGGTACAATCCTCTAATTGTGGTGTTCTCCCCATGGGCAAGCAGATTGTTAGCATTCTGTGTTTTTCATACGGGGTAGTATTCGGGAATACTGCCTCTAGCTGCGTTATTTTCTGAGCTACCCAGAATGGTATTTGTTCACGTTTTGTGGGCATTTTACCCATCACTGCGTGTAATGTTTGTGGTGTAATTTTAGTTGGTTGGACTGTAAGTGTCCTCATGACGAATTGCGTCAAGTTCCTATAGATTTTAATTAAATCTTTGTTGTATGAGTAAGTCTCCTGGTGGCATTGTCTCAATGTCAGGATGTGGTGTGTAGGCCGCTAATATTGGCCATGTAGCCCCTTCTCTTCTGAGCGGGCCGAGTCTTACTCTTCTTCTTATGTGGGGTAGGGCGCCTTTAAACCAGTATAAGTGTTCCTTGTACGTGAGCGGAATCTCTATATCCTCGAACGGATAATATTCCGCTGGTGCATCTCCTTCCGCGTAGGAGTGAAAAGTTTTTGTTCTTGCATTTGCTGCTGGGAATGTAGCCCATGAATAAAATACCTCTGTTTTGTTTGATTCGTGTGCCTCAATCACGAAAACTACTATGCCACCCCTAGCTGATAAACCATGCGCTAGTAGTTTCAGGGTGACTGTATTTCTAAAATTTGGTGCAATTTGTGTTGCGTCTGCATCGTCCTCATCTGTGAGGGGCAGATTTTGTTGCATTGGGTCTAATTCTTCTTTATTTCTGTCCTCAGTCATTTTGTAAAGAAGACGTTTTTCAAGGGAACTAAGATAAGGTGTTTTTGCACAATTTAGAAACAATGTGTCCTTCAAGCTTGATTAACCAACAGCCAATAAATAGGATTTTTTAGCCTACTCAGCTGTGGCGGAGTTTGTGCCCACCCACTCCAGACGTCTCTGGTGTTTTGTGAGTAGGGGTCTCTGAGAATAGCACGACTGAACTACTCAGATTCTACTGTTAAATAAGTACCCAACCAACGTTGGCGGCGCCATGTCGTGAAGTTCCTATATTACCTACACAGGATCTGCGCGTTTGGATAACATAAACTGTGGGTTTGGTGGCGGACGGATTCCGTGCACCCCCACTGGATACGTTAGCCTGTCTGTATTAGCTAGCTCACAGTGCCACTAGAGTCTCCTCTTATCGGGGAGAGAATAGTTCTTGGCAACCTCAGAACATGACAACCCTGATCCCCCAGGATCGTGGAAACAATATACTACTTTTTGCTCAGTCACTCGTGCTCACTTAGTTTGCCTCAGAGAGATGCACAGAATCAACAGTCGGGGCGTTTCAATAAGTATTTATTGAACAGTTGTTATTCTAGTGTAGAATAGATGAGCTGCAACAACCATTAGACAGTAGCAGAGATATATGATTAGCAATACTATGAAAGTAAAGGGATGGTACAGTTCTACCATCTTGCAGAAATCATGAATATATACATGTACATAAAACACATGATAAAAGTGCGTACTCCTACGATGCCTTCCTAACTAGATGTACCTAAATGTACCTAGCATCTATGTAGGTGTTATGCCAAGAATCCCTCTAGGATCTAGTCCACCCATTACCTGAGAGTTTAGAGAATGTGGGACCCCGTCCTGGTCTCGAGTTGGACACCCCGCGAGGGATGTTAGACCACTGCTAGCTGGAGCGTCTGCATGCAGGAACCTCAGCGTCTCTGGTCAGTGTGTCAGCCGGAAAGTCACGGTCTCCTCTATCATCCTAAGCAAGATGTGCTGTATATATACACATATGTCTCCCCAGGGGCCCTACCTTGCTGTGTTACACTGTTGGCCTAAAGGATGACGTTGGGCCTGAACTTTATACAGAGATATTATACAGGAGATGGTAATCCTACTGTTAGTCCTGCTGTGCTTCCAAGAAACCTCATGCATAATGTATGCGAATCGAACCAGGGAAAAACCATCGTTCTGAATGCAGTGTCATATCTAGGTAAAAGGTCAGTGCCTAAGAACCGTTATGTATGTAATGTAGGGACGGATGTAGGTGAAAGGTTGCGATGTTACCTGCGCCCATATAGGGTACCTATATGGAATATAACAGTGGTATCGTCTTAGAGCGGATTTGAAGGTGTCTTTGTCAATGGTGTCTCAGCTTATTCTCCACTTGCGTTCCAGCTGCTTGCAGTTATGCTTCGTCAGCCTGAGCTCCTCTGTGCACCAGCTGGCTTGTGGTCAAGTTCTTGCTGTTTTGTAGCGCGTGAGGGGAGCCAGGGTGTCGGTGTTTGTGGTGATCCAGCTATTTAAGTTCTTGATGGCTTATGGCAGGCTCCTGGAATGTTTGGGCTGGTGCATGGAAAGTCCAGACTTCCCTTTTGATGTTTTTCTAGCTACGACAAGCAGGTCCAGTGATGGTGGGTCTGTGGTGGTGATCCAGCGGTGTACTAGCAACAGATACTCCACTACCATATACTCATCTGGGCCCATATAACTTCTCACACTAATACCAAGTAGACTGCTGGAGCTTGTAGTTTATAGATTTCATGTCTCAGGATTAGTTATATTTCTGTTCTAACTAAACCTTTCACTGATCAAAAAGTTCTTTCCTCTGGTCGATGGACCATTAGTTGGAACTAGTTGATGGTGATAATTAACATAATTTATGTAACTTTTCTTGATTAAAATTGAAATAATCACAGACTCGGGAAGTTTTAAAATCTTTAATTGCATGTGAACCATCTCAAAATTTCAGTACAAACACCCTCATTCGCAAGAGTGTCAATTCAATCAATACTCAATAAGTAATAATTCAGATTCACACAATAACCATGCTCAGAAAGGAGAGGACAGAGAGAGAAGAACATCTATCAATATGATATATTTATAGTTACCTAGAATGGTGTGAAGACCAACCCCCTGGCCAAAGGGCTGGTAAGGGTCCCCCGGGATAGATCGGGAGACAAAGACTTCAGGACAGGAATCAGGACAGGATACGTCACCTCTCTAAATACCGACAACTGCGTCGCACCCCTCTCTGACACTCTCTTCCTCCTTGTGGTTCTTCCGCGATATTCTTTCCAACCCAATTAAATCAAAATAGATGGTTCTGCATTCGATTTTCTTCATCAGCGTCTCACAGCTTCAGCACCACCCACAATACCGAAGGCATCCCGAGCTCTGCTTCTGTGCTCCCGTAAAGCGCTGCTCATCATCTGCTCTCCCAGCTTCCGCTCACTAACTAACTAAAACTACCTCAATTATACCTTTCCATAACCATGTACCACCCATTAATGTTTCAATTTCACAAAATACTAACTCTGATTGGACAGGCGAGGGGGGATGATCGTCACACCATGCTTACATTTCACTTATTTCATTAAACCATTGTTTTCAAATCCCTCCCCTCAAACTTTATTAAATCATTTCCTTTCCCATCCATCTCCAAACTTTATTAATACAAAATGTTGCAATGTCATGAATAAAGCTTCTTCATAGGAACTCTTCACCCTCATGTTCCCAGGGCACATCTTCTCTGGCCTGGGACGCGTGACAAGTCCTTAGTCATCCTTTCGTATTCTCTCTCTGGTACTCATGCATGGGGTTAAGTCAGTCAGCTCAATTCAGACAAGTTTGGAAGGCCCAAATGCGCACTAATAATAAAGTCAAAAGAAGAAATGTTATTCTCAAAAATAAATGATTTCACTGTATACCACCAACCTCTACTCTAACCCACTTTAATTATTATTACCCTTTTCTGCATTTGCGTTAGTATAAAACTTATTTTCTATTCTGCGAAGCAGGTGCCATGCATGTGAACTTCCAAGCGGCCATTTTAATCTCTTTTACGCAGGCGCAAGATTTTCCCTCCAAGCATTAGTACGTCATACTACGTAGATGCAGTAGACGCATGCGCAGTAAAGATCCCTTGTTAGAGTGCGTTTTAGTCCTTCGTTCATGTTATTACAGTTAGTAAACACATAGGCAAGCATCACTGTCCCGCGTGTCTTTTTCTAAATGCGAATTATTAATTACAAACACGTTGTTAGTAATTAGTTAATGAGTTAAACGAAAGGATTGCTTTCGAGCAAGTCTCATTTACGAGTCTTTGCTCCATCAATCCCCTCTCTGATGGCATTTTAAGCCATCACAAAATTACCCATCCCAGATACCAACTTTAGCACTTCTCAGTTTTCTCTATTTCTCCTCTCAATTTTCCATCCATCCACTCGTTTCCTTCTAAATCCTTAATTTTCTTGTATAATTTGCCTTTCATCTCTTCCAGCTGTATTTCATCATATTTTCTTTTTCGTTTCTGTCCCTTTCCTTTTCTTTCAAAATGTATTTTCTCTTTCCTTCCTCTTCTACAACACTTATATGTAATCATTATCATCATCACTACGGTTATTATCATGACTAATGGTATTATTATTTGACCTAGGAAACCTTTCCCAAAATCAGCAAACCATTTCCCTATTGATGTTATACTTTTAGTTAGTCTTCCCCATACACTGTCAACCTCCAGTTGGGTCAAGTCTTTATGCATTTTCGTAATATTTTCAATATATCCTTTAATTTCTCTGCTCTTGTCTGGAATGTAAGTGCAACAATGTTGAATTTTCAACATGCCACTAACTCCACCTTCCTTTGCCAATAATATGTCAAGAGCAAGACGGTTCTGTAAAACCATAGACCTAATTGCAACCATCTCTGTGTTAATCATTAAGAATCCTCCTGCAGTATCTGTAGAAAGACGATCAACTATGGTTGATAACTTACACATTTTCTGTGAATTAAGAATGACTCCAACTGAGGGTATCAATGCACTAAAAATATCTCCTACAATTTCAGAAAAACTAGCCCTTCTTCTACATGTTAGTCCATTAGAATTTCCATTGGTTCCACTGATTCTATCCACATGATAGATTTTTGGAAAAACTATTCCAAAGTAACAGCTCCCGTACCATCTTGCAGGTAACCTATAATATGCATTGCTCCCGCAAACATAATAAACTCCTGGAAATACAGGATCAGTTCCCCCTTTTAGTCCCCACCCTCCTAAAATTAGAAAGTTGTGTTCACATTCACTGGAACCAATGTAATTATTGTTATAATCTGTCCTTAATCTATGGAGGCAGAATTTTCCCCTTTTCACAAAATCCAGGGACATCGCAGCATGAGCCTTGCCATTTGCATAGATTCCCTCTTCCCCAGCCCAATGAGGTACATGGGTTTTCTGTTCAGTCGCTTTCTTTATTAAATCCTGTCTCCTTTCTTCTACTAAATCTAAAAAATCTTTTTCTTCTTTTCTCAATGTACATGTTAGATTATCTTTATGTGCTTGAACTAAATCTATTGAACTCATTGTTAAGAAAAATTCGCCCATAAACTGTGCATTTTTACTACTAACTACTGGATTCATATTCTTTCTAATAGGTAAATCTGAAAATACTACATCTAGATTTGAATAAAATACTGAAGTCTCCCTGTAGCATAAAATAAACTTGATAAAATTCTACATGACACACCATATGTTAAAGGTATATGGTGATACGTCATCCCTTCTGATACTGATGAGGGTAACTTCATACACACATAACAATTGTTAATCTCCATAGTACTAACATATTGAAATAACAATTTAATAAACACATTTGAGGACGTATTATAGTCTGATTCATTATGATAATTTGCTTCATCGTCTACCCCTATTTCTATTTTAGTTTCTTTTATTCTATCTACCTTAACATTAGTACCTGTATTATTCTTGTCACTTGCCTTCATTAACAAAGGTACTCCTACTGTTAGGAATAACCATACCAATGCTCCTAATAAAATACTACAAAAACAAAATCTAAAACATTTTCTTTTCAATCCACGTTTTGGTCTTTCGGTAACTTCAATTTCTGCCATTTTTACTTCCGAGAAAATTTCTTTTCTCTTATCCTTTCTTTGTCAATTTGACTTTCTTTTTGTTCTTAAGGAGGCCTCAATTTGCTTTCATCAATCTGTGCAATATGAACCTCTTCTGTTTCATCACTCAGACATAGAGATTCAAATTCTTCAAGTATGACATAGGTCCATTCAGGAGCCTTATATCTTCTGTTTAAATTTCTCAATCTTGGACTTATTCCAGTTATTTTTGCTAGGGTTTGTTTAGATCGTGTTTGGCTTGTGATTTCATTTACTTGTTCTGGTTTCTTTTCTGATTTTCTCAAATGATATCTTAATTTCTTTACTCCAGTAGGCCAATTGTCTCCCTTTCTGACTCTTTTGATTTGTGCTGCACTTTCACCTTCTTTATTTCCTCTCAAGGTTCTTTTAATTTCATTTAATTTAGGCACAATCTGTTCTCTTTCTCGGTTTTCTGTACTTGAACCTTCTTTTGCTTCCACCTTCTCAGGTCTTATCGTACTTTGTTCTTCTTCTTCCTGAGCTTGTTCTTCTAATTCTATCTGACCCTGTTCAGGTCTTACTTCATATTGTCCTTTTTCTGCCTGAACTTGTTCTTCTAACTCTATCTGACCCTGTTCAGGTCTTACTTCATATTGTCCTTTTTCTGCCTGAACTTGTTCTTCTAACTCTATCTGATCCTGTTCAGGTCTTATTTCAAACTTTTCTTCTTCTGCCTGAACTTGCTCTTCTAATATTCCCTCCTGAAAGTCTTTTTCTATTTCCACCTGAGTGTGTTCTTCTTTCCCAGTCTCTTCCTGACTACTTTCCTGTCTTTTCAATTCTGTTCTTCTTGTTTCAATAGCATCATCAATTACTTCAATCACTGGTATCCACTCTTCCTGACTTGTACCTGGCTGTTCGTCATATGGTTGTCTTTCAGAATCTATCACTCTAGATTCTTCAATTTCACTGCTTACAACTCCGGACGCTTCAGCCTGTTCAGTCAGTTGTTGCTCTTGTTGTTCTGATGGGCTCGGAACTCTTCTGGTATGACTGGCATGAATCCAATTGGGTAAACCTGCACACTTCACTGCTGTGGTAGTGACTAGTATGACTTGCCGCGGTTTATCCCACCTTGGTGCTAGGCACGACTTTCTTGCGTGTTTCTTCACTAGCACCCAGTCTCCAGGATTCAAATCATGTGCTTGTTCTGGCTGTCTTTCAACTGCGCCTTCTCCAACCTGGTGAGAGACAGAACGCACCATTTCAGCCAATCCTTTGCAATAGTCCAATACCAGATCATCAGTTATATTCATGAATTTATTCCCAGGAATGAATGCTTGTCTCATGGCTCTTCCCATGAGAACTTCATGTGGGCTCATTCCTGTTTTTCTGTCTGGAATACTTCTGAGACCCATCAATACAAGAGGTAATCCATCTGGCCATTTCAGCATTGTGGATGCACACACCTTCCCCAATCTTTGGCTTGATTGTGCCATTTAACTGTTCAACTATTCCAGAAGCCTCTGGACGATAAGCACAGTGCAGTTTTTGTTCAATGTTAAATGCAGCACAGATTAATCGAATTATTTCATTAATAAAATGAGGGCCTCTATCTGATTCCAAAGTGACTGGAAAACCAAAGCTTGGAATTAACTCCCTCAACAACAATTTAGCAACTGTAAGACTGTCATTTCTTCGAGTGGGATAAGCTTCCACCCATCTTGAATAGAGGCATACTATGACAAGTATATATTTCAGTCCATTGCTAGGGGGCAATTCGATAAAATCCAACTGTAATCTGGTAAAGGGTCCTTCTGCCTTTCCAATCTTTCCCCAACTAACTATTGTCTTCCTACCTGGATTTTGCTGCTGACGGGTTAGGCATCTTTGGCAAAGGCTTTCTGCGACTACCCTGAACTTCGGATTGTACCAACTCTGTCTGAATAGTCTGATCATTGAGTCTCTCCCTATGTGTGTTGCTCCATGATATACTCTCGCCATTTTTGAAAGTAGACAATATGGCATGACTGGTCTTCCATCTAAATACACCCATACCACATCATGTGGTCTTTTTGTACAAGCTGCCTTTATCCAAATTTCCTTTTCCTCAACTTCTTCCTGCAATTGTCTAATCTCATCCCATGTTTCTGGTACTGAGAAAAACATAAGTTGGCATCTGGTTTCACCCGTTTCAATTTTTCTGTTAATGCCACTGTATTTTTGGCACAGTATTTAGCCACTTGGTCAGCATATTTATTGCCAGCAGTCACATAGTCATTTCCTGACTGATGTACAGCGCATTTTACAACTGCTATCTCTTTTGGCAATTGTAATGCTTCCAACAAATCCTTTACATTTTTGCTGTTTCTAATAGGAGATCCTGAAGAAGTCAGAAATCCCCTCTGCATCCAGAGCTGGCCGAAGTCGTGCACAACCCCGAACCCATATTGACTGTCCGTAAATATGGTTACTCTCCAATTTTTCCCCAATTTGCATGCCATGGTTAGGGCTACCAATTCAGCTACTTGTGCAGACTTGACCCCAGGTAAACAGGATGCTTCAATTACCCCAGATATTTTACAAACAGCATATGCAGCACTTAGTCATCCTTCTTGTGTTCTGAGGCAGGAACCATCTACAAATAACTCATGGTCAGCCTCTTTCAAAGGTGTCTCTTTTATATCAGGCCGGGGCTTCGTGCATAACTCAGTCACGTCCAAGCAATCATGATAACTCATCTCTCACTTCTTCATCGCAGGGGTCTGGCAGTAGGGTAGCTGGGTTCATAATCGTACACCTTATCACAGTCACGTTCTCAGCTCCCAAAATCACTCTTTCATACTTAGTCAATCGACTAGGGGTGAGATGCTGTGCTCTTGTTCTTGTCAAAAGAATCTCAACTGAGTGTGGAACATAAACTTTTACCGGATGTCCCATCACTATCGACTCACTTTGCTCCAGACTCATACAAGTAGCAGCTACTGCTTTTAAGCAGCCAGGCAATGCTGAAGCCACTGGGTCCAATGTAGCTGAAAAATATGCCACTGGATGTCGACTCAATCCATGTCTCTGTGTTAAAACTGAGAGTGCACAATTTTCTCCCTCACAACAAAATAATGCAAAATCTTTTGAATAATCAGGCATGCCCAAAGCAGGTGCTTCACACAAACAATTTTGCATTCTCACAAATGCCTCTATGCATTCATCATTCCACTCCATCGGATCTTTTGCTCTTTTCCTGGTCATTTGTATTAATGGTTTCGCTAACATAGAAAAACCATTAATCCATTGCCTACAGTACCCAACCACTCCTAGGAACATTCTCATTTCTCTCTGGGTCTGTGGCAATTGCATTTCTTTGATTATTTTTATTCTTTCCGGTGTCACTTTTCTAACTCCTCTTTCTATTTTATGCCCTAAGTATCTAACTTCTTGTCGACAGAACTGTAATTTTTCTGGAGACAGCTTGTGTCCTCCTTCAGCCAAATGGTTCAGTAATGCAATTGTGTCTGTGACAGTCTTCTCGTGTTTTTGATGCCACCAGTAGGTCATCAATGTACTGGACCAAAACAGATTTTCCAGGCATAATCAATGATTCTAGCCACTTTTTCAAAATCTGATTAAAAATTGAAGGACTCTCTGTGTACCCTTGAGGAACTCGACACCATGCGTAAATACGATCCTCAAACTTAAACGTAAAAAGATACTGGCTGTCTGGGTGCAAAGGAATAGAAAAGAACGCTTGGCATAAATCAATTACTGTAAACCAACCTGCATTCCAGGGTATCTGATAAAGGATCACTGCTGGATTTGGCACAATTGGACAACATGGCACTACAATTGTATTTATTTTTTGTAAATCCTGCACTATCCTGTACTTTCCGCTAGGCTTTTTCAGTCCCATTATTGGTGAATTACAGGGACTACCCATCACTTCTTTTAGAATACCTTGTTTAACCATTCGTTCAATTTCTGGAATAACTCCTGCTTTTACTTCTGGACTCATCTTGTAATGTCGGGTGTTTGGATACACTGCACCTTCTTTCACTGTCACTTTAACTGGGTCTATATTTGTCATTAGCCCAATGTCTTTTCCTGTAAAATCCCATACTTCTGGATTAACTGTGGCTCTCAATTCTTCTGGTAATTCATTTTCAGTCACTAGTGAAAACATTTAATCTAGTTCCGTTCCCTGTTTGGCTAACATCATCTTGTATACAACGTCTTCATCAGGGGTTTGGAAAGCGACACCATCCGGTGTACAATACATCGTGCAATTCATCTTGCACAAAAGATCTCTTCCCAACAGATTTACAGGACTGGAATCGCAAACTATGAACCAATGCATTTCTTAAAAATTTCCAATGTGCACCTCCATTGGTTTTGTGATTGGGGTTCTAATCTGTTGGTTAGACACGCCTACAACTTGGATTGATTCTCCCGAGAGGGGTAGGTTTGGGATGTCTGCTCTTCTCACAGTAGACCTGGTAGCACCAGAATCCAATAGGAAAGTATTGTCTTTACCTTCTACTTTCCCATCAACAAATGGACCTGACTGATCTACCGGCAAGGATGCGCCAAGCACGCACTCCTCTTCCTCCCCCCTTAGGCACCGTCATTGTGTGAAACTCGAACTCTCCTCATCATTTTGCAACAAATATTGTGTAATTGTTCTGTTATTCTTACCACTTTCTCCTTGAAATCCGGTGTTTGCACTGAAACCTTGATGATTCACAAAATTTGGCATAGGAGCTGGTGGCACCTGATATTGTGGAGTAACTACCTGCTGCTGCTGATTCACATGTACTTCATTCTGCGTCTGTGGGATTAAATTTTGATTTGGCCCATTATTACTCTTATTATTCTGAGTACTCTTACACTCGTTCTTCCAATGTCCAAGCTTACCACACGCATGACAAGGAAACTTCTTTTTCGCTTCTTCTCTGTCCATTCGTCCCTTATATTTATTACCATTCTCTCCTTGATCATTCTGACTCTTCTCTTTCGTTTGACTATTGTTTTGGGCATCTGGTTTCTCTTCTTGCTGTTCTGCCAGTTTTACTTGTGCCCACATCATTTTCTCTTTTAGCTTCCTACGCCTGGCTTTGATGTCACCTCCGCAATATTTTGCGTACTTTAAAATCTCGTACACTGTCTTGCTTTGCTAACACAACATGTGCTGCTGTATCATCTGACTAATCTCTGGTTTCAAACCATATACAAACCGATACACAAAATGTCCCATATCCTTGTCACCGATATTTTCAAAACCACTATACTGCTTAAACACCTGTAGTAACCTCTCGTAATATGCATGTACAGATTCATTTGGTTCCTGAGTTGTTCTATTTTTACCCAGTCTGTTTCTTTTGGAGGAATTTTCCCCTTCAAATACGTAATCACTTGGTGATACTTTTTCATTACCTCCTCCGAGGGTGCTCCTGTCTTTGCGTCTCTAGCATATTCCTCATTAGGCCAATCAACTGTGATCTTACATTCCGTCCATAAATCAGCAGGTACCACTATATCAAATAGACCATCCAAATCCTTCAATAAAACCTTTGAAACCTTCACAAAT
The DNA here is from genome assembly GCA_963921515.1 of Calotriton arnoldi. Taxonomy (NCBI): domain Eukaryota; kingdom Metazoa; phylum Chordata; class Amphibia; order Caudata; family Salamandridae; genus Calotriton; species Calotriton arnoldi. The sequence continues at coordinate 769,033 of CAWUFW010008289.1, forward strand.
CTCTCTACCTGTTTATACCATTCAACTGGTTTTTCTCTCAGCTTTGGAAAATCATTTGTAAATGACAAAATATCTTGTCTACTCCATGGAACATGAACATATCCTCCTCCGGGAACCTCTCTCATTGGACACAATTTTTCCATTTTACTTGATTCTCTTACTGGAAATGCAGCTGCTGCTTCTCTCGCTTGTACTTCCTCTTTCTTTCTTATCCATCTAATTCTCCATTTATCAATGTCTCCCCATTTTCACAAAATGTTCATTAATTCCTTTATTTGTAGTCTCTTTCCAGAAGCATTTACACTTTCTAAATCCTTATCAGTAAAGTCCACTCGATATGGTTTCTGTAATAACTTTGATTTCCCTATATCTATTCCAATCTCTGAAGCAACTTCAGTCAATCTCTCATGAAATACTCTTGCTCTCCTGGTTATGCTCTTACATAAAAATAATAATTCTTCTTCATTGTAAGCATTCAATCTTTCTGTGCCCACACATCCTGTCATCATCTCTTCCAACTCCACTTTCAATCTGCTGATGTCTAAAATCCTTGGTGTTGGGTTCTGGTTATCTCTTTCCTGTGCCCACCTTTCTATTTCTTCAGAGGTGACTACTGTTGCGCCTCCAGTTCCAGTATGAACCAAAGGTCTTCTTTCTCTCAAATTCATGGGCGTAACTCTCTTTGGAGTTTTCGTCAAAGGTTCCACATTAGGGAGATCCATTAATGAAATAATTGACTCACTTTCGCTAACCTGATCATCTGTAATTATTATTTCTTTGCTACGACTATTTAATGGAACTGTCACAGGTTGTGGTTTCTGGCAAATCTTATTATCTCCATACAATGGGATTACCGGACCAATGGTCATTGGTACTGTCAAGGCTTCAGTATTCAAATTTAATTGACTTATCTTTTGAACTAGTTCTTCTCTAGTTTTATTCAAAGCATCTCTTTCATTATCCTGCAACACTCTGTTATACGACGTCTCATGTAAAATCTGTGGGGTTAATGGCATTCCCATTACTGGTGCACTTGGGGTAACCTTACTAGTTGCTTCTTGATACGGTGGTGGATTTTTAATTAAAATATCCTCTAACAATTCGTCATCTGATTCACCATATCCTGCTGTATTCAAGTGTTTCGTTTTCTCCTTACACTTTCCTCCAGACTGTTCCTCAGCCATTAACACTGGATATAAACCTTCTGATACCATAGCTCTCCTCCATTGTTTCATCTGCCCTTCGCGTGTCTCATGCAAGTGTCTCGGAAAGAATCCTCTATATCTCCCACCTCTGCATCTCTCTCGTTCATATGACTCAGTCTCCCATTCTTCCAAAGCCTCATATTGCGTTAACCTAGGTCTAGGTTCTAAATCATTCATGTTTATTCTCAAATTCTGAAGAATCCTCCCATTAAACTTAACATCTTTAGGGAAAGCTGGCACACCATCATCCTTCGTATATTCTATCCAGTTTTCCAACCACATGCAAGTATGATATCCTCTTTCCATCATCATAAAAGATGCTGGTGTTTTCGGTGGCGGAATAGGAATTCCCTCTCTAGTCAACACAGGCTTATCTTTTATAAAGAAATTCTTAATTTTCTTTATAAATGACATCTTTCTTTTCTCTCCATACATCCTTGAAGAACGATGTATAAAATTGTATTCTGCGAACCCTTGAAATTTTCTGCCTGTACGCCTTGCACTAACAGTCAAATCAAAATCCCGCATACAATCTCTCTCTTCACCAATCCTAACGCTGCTTCTAACTAGCTATCCAATTAAATCAGGCTCATGCTCGTGATCTGACCAATGCCAGCGCGGCCTTTTTCTGACGTCAGTTCTGCTCCTTTCTACTGACCCCTCCTTTACAAGGCTGCTCCTGTCACACGCCCGCTGTTTCTACCAATCCCAGCGCGGCTCACTGTGACGTCAGTACAACTCCAGCAACTGACCCTCCCTTTACAAGGTAATACGAAAACTTATTTCTCAATATTTTCTTTAAAATTCTTTGTTATTAACGACATAAAACATTCGCTACTCTGTCTGTTCCACTAAATGAAAGGATAGTTTATTTCTTTCCACTGCGAGTAAAACCCTTCCGCTTACCCTTCATATAAGCTCCAGAGAACCTGCTACTCCTCCGGTGTCACCCGTTTTGGGAAATTTGAGACCAAAGTTTCACCAGCGAACTCCTTTTGCTGTCAATCTAGCGTGGAAGAACCTGCTACTCCTTCAGGGTTACCCTTTCTAGGTGATATAACGCCTAAAGTTTCACTAGCGAACTCTTTGCTATCAATCACTCTCACTTTTACACAGAAAATAGTCCCTAATTTAACACTGCCAGCCCTACCTAGCTTCTCAGTGTTATTCCAACAGACTAGTAACCGCACTGCAGTGTGGTTTCTATCACCACCCGCTATTCATTCCCCTGGCATTTTCCAGACGACATAAAACAGGACGCTAACTCTTTTTGTTAAACATTAATCAATAATCTATACCAATCACCAAACTAGTCAATAATAACCATAACTCTGCTACCAGAAAACTGATCCAGCGGTGTACTAGCAACAGATACTCCACTACCATATACTCACCTGGGCCCATATAACTTCTCACACTAATACCAAGTAGACCACTGGAGCTTGTAGTTTATAGATTTCATGTCTCAGGATTAGTTATATTTCTGTTCTAACTAAACCTTTCACTGATCAAAAAGTTCTTTCCTCTGGTCGATGGACCATTAGTTGGAACTAGTTGATGGTGATAATTAGTAAACACATAGGCAAGCTTCACTGTCCCGCGTGTGTTTTTCTAAATGCAAATTATTAATTACAAACACGTTGTTAGTAATTCGTTAATGAGTTAAACGAAAGCATTGCTTTCGAGCAAGTCTCATTTACGAGTCCTTGCTCCATCAGTGGTGCGGGACAAAAATTGCTAAAACTGATGAAGGTTTGGTCTGTCCAGGTTATTGGTGATGGCTTGTCAATTGTGATGTTGCAGCAGGAGGTGAAAAACGGGTCCAGGAGGTATAAGATGGAGTGTGTGAGTCCACGGAACTGTGCTTCAGCACAATACTGTGGTACATTTCATTTACTCAGTCAGAGGTCTCAGTCTTGTTCTAAAAATGGCAACCAGACATCGAGAAAGGTATTTGTTTTGTCTGGGTCGCCATATTATAAATCTCAGTTAGCCATTGACCCCCCACTTGTTATAGTGGGAGACCTCCTTTTCCTAAGTATGCATACTTTTGCCATCATTAATGTTACTGATAGGATGTCAGGTCTAGTAGGTCTATGCTGTTGTTAAGTATGACCAGCCTATTGGAAGGGGCAGTTGGATTCTCACTGTTGTCTGAAAGTGTTTTCCAGTTTGTTGTCAAGTGTGGGTTCGAGGATGGACAGGATCATAGAATATGGTATAAGTTGTGGTTAGACTGTGCTCATTTCGAACAGAGGGACTCTCATTTTAACCTCCACCTTCTGTAGTCAGTGGGCTGACCAGTGTCAGTGGTATAGGTCGTTAAAGTACCTAAATTTGGCATGGGCCTCTTTGGGGACTGCATTGTGTGCCTATAGCAGTTAGGCCCCCAGGCTTCATCTGAATTTTCGGGGGGCCAGGACAGATTGCCATTTCTGCTTAAGAGTGTTCTCTAGAGAGACACAGAAGAAAGAGGCAATCAGTGTCGTATAGAGATTCAAAGGCACCCCTCTGTAGTGGCTTCATGTCTGTAAATAGTTGAATAAAAAGCGGTCAAGCTGTAGGGTTTCAGTCCTAATTTGGCACCGAAGCAGTGGGAAATTTGGCTGTGTTTTGTTTATTAGTTTTGAGTCCAAACTCCTCCCTCATTTTCTGGAAGTGTTCCAATTGACCTTCTATTATTTGTTGGTTAATCATTTTCTTAATGTCAGTTGGTGACTATGTCTCTGAGGAAATATTAAAACTTTTTATCCTGATTTTGTCATAATGCCAAATAGGGGGCTGGTTGTGAAGCCATGGTTTTAAACCTAAGCATTTGTGTGTCGCCTTTCATATCACGACAGTGGGGCTCATGATGTGGGGTGTCTACAGCTGCTATGTACATCTAGAGGGCATAGAAGAAAGGCAGGTCTGACCTCCAGGTTACTAAATGGGATTCTGTATCTACCCTGATGGTTTTCTCATCCAGTCAAAATAGTTTACCATTGCAAGGCTAATGGCCATGGTGAGTCATGTTTTAAGCAATGCACTTTGTTTTCCAAAACTTGGTCAAGAATTATCACTGGTTACAGAACAACTACAGTCAGGGTTTGGGTAAATGACTTGGTAGGATGGTGCATCCCCTCTTCTTTTTGCTTTAACCAGGGCACCAGTGCTTCTTCGGATTAGGCAGAGTGCTCTAATCCAAGGAGCACAGGTGGAGCAAGATGAATTTACGGCATCTCTAGATACAAATGATGTACTGGTCTCCCTTAAAGAGCTATGAAACTCCCTATCGGTGATGGTCATTGAATTGGAACGTTATTGCTTAGTTAAAGGGGTTCAAATTGCAGGTATTGTAAACGTGTGCATGTTCCTGGTTAGGGAGAATCAATGAGGTCATACTTACTGTGCTCAACTCAAAAATAGAGGGGAGAGAGAAGCAGAGATTTATTCAGCATCCGAAGTTACAAATCTCATAATCAAGGGGGAATGAATTACTTGTGTCAATATTCTAGAGTCTCAAGAGAATTGTATTGGAGACCCTCAACCACCGTCCACAGTATGCAGAGTATATTTATTCTCCGCTCATGCGATTAGGTGGCTAGTATCATCATTGGTCTATCACTTGAGTGTTCACCAGGAGGGAGACTGTCTGGGTAGCGACAGTCGTGAAGGAGGTTAAAACTATCTCCTTTCCTGTATGTATAATTACTCTGCTCCTGAAGTTCTTTTACCTGCTTCAAATGACACACCTAGGCATGAAAAAATTTACTGAAATTCAAAATGCAAATCATATTTTCACCTGGCAAGGAATATCACACAAACAGATGGTTCTCCACCTAAAGCAATTGGACTTGGTCTGTGGCCATGGTTAATTGTTAAACACACAAGATGATGGATGGAATGCTGCACATTGGCAAACATTCACCCCCAGTCACAGATCTGGGTTTAATCCATCGTTATTTTGCTTCACCACGCCACCCCAGTTCAGACATAACCATATGCAAATCAGTCTTGACCCTGTGCCTCATGGGAACAGTCCAGACCGAACTGCCAAGCCATGTCTTCCCTGGACCGGAATCAAGCATCCTAGGACCGGTTTCAGGCTATTAGCCTTCATCAGCCAGGATAGCTTGACTCCAGTGGCGTAGTGAGCACGGGACCCTCGTCTGGGCATACCCTTCCCACTTAGGGCGAAATGCAAAACACACAAGATGATGGACGGAATGCTGCACATTGGCAAACATTCACCCCCAGTCACAGATCTGGGTTTAATCCATCGTTATTTTGCTTCACCACGCTACCCCAGTTCAGACATAACCATATGCAAATCAGTCTTGACCCTGTGCCTCATGGGAACAGTCCAGACCGAACTGCCAAGCCATGTCTTCCCTGGACCGGAATCAAGCATCCTAGGACCGGTTTCAGGCTATCAGCCTTCATCAGCCAGGATAGCTTGACTCCAGTGGCGTAGTGAGCACGGGACCCACGTCTGGGCATACCCTTCCCACTTAGGGCGAAATGCAAAACACACAAGATGATGGACGGAATGCTGCACATTGGCAAACATTCACCCCCAGTCACAGATCTGGGTTTAATCCATCGTTATTTTGCTTCACCACGCCACCCCAGTTCAGACATAACCATATGCAAATCAGTCTTGACCCTGTGCCTCATGGGAACAGTCCAGACCGAACTGCCAAGCCATGTCTTCCTGGACTGGAATCAAGCATCCTAGGACCGGTTTCAGGCTATCAGCCTTCATCAGCCAGGATAGCTTGACTCCAGTGGCGTAGGGTCCCGTGCTCACTACGCCACTGGAGTCAAGCTATCCTGGCTGATGAAGGCTGATAGCCTGAAACCGGTCTAGGATGCTTGATTCGGTCCAGGGAAGACATGGCTTGGCAGTTCGGTCTGGACTGTTCCCATGAGCACAGGGTCAAGACTGATTTGCATATGGCTATGTCTGAACTGGGGTGGCGTGGTGAAGCAAAATAACGATGGATTAAACCCAGATCTGTGACTGGGGTGAATGTTTGACAATGTGCAGCATTCCGTCCATCATCTTGTGTGTTTTGCATTTGCCCTAAGTGGAAGGGTATGCTCAGACGAGGGTCCCGTGCTCACTACGCCACTGGAGTCAAGCTATCCTGGCTGATGAAGGCTGATAGCCTGAAACCGATCCTAGGATGCTTGATTCGGTCCAGGGAAGACATGGCTTGGCAGTTCGGTCTGGACTGTTCCCATGAGGCACAGGGATCAAGACTGATTTGCATATGGCTATGTCTGAACTGGTGTGGCGTGGTGAAGCAAAATAACGATGGATTAAACCCAGATCTGAGACTGGGGGTGAATGTTTGCCAATGTGCAGCATTCCGTCCATCATCTTGTGTGTTTTGCATTTTGCCCTAAGTGGGAAGGGTATGCCCAGACGTGGGTCCCGTGCTCACTACGCCACTGGAGTCAAGCTATCCTGGCTGATGTAGGCTGATAGCCTGAAACCGGTCCTAGGATGCTTGATTCCGGTCCAGGAAGACATGGCTTGGCAGTTCGGTCTGGACTGTTCCCATGAGGCACAGGGTCAAGACTGATTTGCATATGGCTATGTCTGAACTGGGGTGGTGTGGTGAAGCAAAATAACAATGGATTAAACCCAGATCTGTGACTGGGGGTGAATGTTTGCCAATGTGCAGCATTCATTCCATCATCTTGTGTGTTTTGCATTTTGCCCTAAGTGGGAAGGGTATGCCCAGACGTGGGTCCCGTGCTCACTACGCCACTGGAGTCAAGCTATCCTGGCTGATGAAGGCTGATAGCCTGAAACCGGTCCTAGGATGCTTGAACCCGGTCCAGGGAAGACATGGCTTGGCAGTTCGGTCTGGACTGTTCCCATGAGGCACAGGGTCAAGACTGATTTGCATATGGCTATGTCTGAACTGGGGTGGCGTGGTGAAGCAAAATAACGATGGATTAAACCCAGATCTGTGACTGGGGGTGAATGTTTGCCAATGTGCAGCATTCCGTCCATCATCTTGTGTGTTTTGCCCTAAGTGGGAAGGGTATGCCCAGACGTGGGTCCCGTGCTCACTACGCCACTGGAGTCAAGCTATCCTGGCTGATGAAGGCTGATAGCCTGAAACCGGTCCTAGGATGCTTGATTCCAGTCCAGGGAAGACATGGCTTGGCAGTTCGGTCTGGACTGTTCCCATGAGGCACAGGGTCAAGACTGATTTGCATATGGTTATGTCTGAACTGGGGTGGCGTGGTGAAGCAAAATAACGATGGATTAAACCCAGATCTGTGACTGGGGGTGAATGTTTGCCAATGTGCAGCATTCCGTCCATCATCTTGTGTGTTTTGCATGGTTAATTGTTACCAGGCAATTTAATTATGTTTTTCAGCTGGGTGCTGCAAAAAGTAAAGGTGCATTGTGGATCACACACGTCTAGCCGAAAATCACAGGCCAATTTATGTTTACAATTCTCTGGTGAGAAGGACCAAAGTAGCATTTTGGTATTCGGGGATGGCCTGATGATGTTCCCTTTTCCGTTTACACATTTGGAAGCCAATCTGGAATTTGTACCGGCATTGAGAGAAAGGGGATTTGACAGGTGGCAAGTGAAGGAGTGCACATAAATCGGATCTAAATATAAAGAAGAGGATAGTATATCATTTGACTAAGTGAAATCAAAGTATAGATTATAGAAGACTGAGGAATTCTGATATAAAGAAGATATGAAATGCGGTAATTTACCAGGCTATTGAAAAGTGAGTGACTAGGCCTCTGGCACAGTATGAGAGGTTACAAAATAGGGATGAAGACAAGCAGGTAATTTGGGGTTTTTATAAGATCTTATTTTATTTAATCACTTTATTGTGTTGTACAGTGCTGTCTTGTCCTCAATCTCTTCATAGCACTAGTAAGTATACAGATAAGACCACCGTATGAATTTCTGTGAGCTCCCTTAGGAGGTGTATGAGAATATGTATATGGGTGACCATGGGGCATATTAGCAAGACCGGCGATAAAATTATCGCCGTTTTAGCGGCAGGAAACTGCCGCTAAAGCAGCGAGAATAGACTTGCTAATATGCGCTATAAAATTCAATAGAAGCCCAGGTTAGATGTCCTGCACATCTAACCTGGGCTTCTATTGGAGATTCTATAACGCATATTAGCAAGCCCATTATCGCCGTTTAGCGGCAGTTTCCTGCCGCTAAAGCGGCGATAATTTTATCGCCAGTCTTGCTAATATGCCCCCATATTTCCTATGGCCTGGGCTTCAGCATTGGATAGCCTGCATTTTTGGGTAGGCCCTGTTTCTCATTAGAGGGTGGTGGAGAGTTGTCCCATTGGTGTTGGAAGAAAGGAAGGAAAGGCTTTCAAGTTTGTTTTTGAAGGCTGTCAGGCTTCTTTGGTTCCTCGGTTTTCAGGGTTGGGAGGTCCAGAATTGGGCACCCATAAGTTTTTTTGGCCTCCTTGAGTTTTCTGTTTAAACCATGTTTGTGCTATAAGGTTTGCTTTACTAGATATCAAGGGTGAATTAGCACCAGGATTTGGTGTCAGCTTCTTTAAGTAGATTAAACCAATGACCTTAAATCATTTGAAGACTGATTACCTAAGTGCTACTGGCAAACCATGAAGCTCTTTTAAAGCTGGGGAAATATGCAAATGTTTTTTTATCAGATTCAGACATTGTTTAGGTGCTTCTATTTATAGTCTCTGGAGTTTTTAAATATATTTTTGAGACCTCTTGCATAGTCTGGGTTACAGTAGTCTAGGCTGGACAGAATCAAAGCCTTGGTAAGTTCAATGCAGTATTGTGCCTGAAGAAGACGTAGGGTGATGCAGCGCGTACAATAAAAACTATTCTCCTCCTAGGTTACTTATAGGTCATCCAGGGGCAAACTATATTTCTCATATCCACATGACGATGGGGCCCATAAACATCGTCTAACACACACGCACACTCCTGGATTTCCTTTACACCTTTGTGAAATTCTGTACTCCTAGGAGAAGCATGAGAACTAAATGGAGAACACCTTTTTATGTACCGCTGGAAGAGCCAGGATATCTTATTACCTTATTTTGTCCCTTTATTTTAGTTATTTCTTAAGATATTCCTGCTCATTATTTGTCGATGAATCATTCATTTAAGAAATTAGTTCATAGTGATTAAGACCAGCTGAATCACAATAAACAATTTCCTATGTCACAATCATTTAGGAAAATAACCACTGAGTCATTTTGAGTTTAAAGAATCTTAAATTTTATATAATTTTAAAAGCATGAAAAGAATTTTTAATACTTTATTCAATTATTCAATCTTAAATTCACAATTTTATTAAACATAATCAATTTATTGCAGAAAGGAAATTTTTGTCATGAAGCCAAAACCCTAATTACCTGCCTAACTTCCTAATTTTGCCTAATGATTTCTAAACCTAAGTTAGGAATTAGAAATAGCCTGATTCTCATACTCAACTGTAAAATTAAGACAGCAACCGCAACTTCAGCTCGTCAGCATCAGCTACCTGCAACCCGTCTCCTCTAACAGTCTTTCAGCATCTCCCGCTCAATAAGGGATCGATCAGGACCACCCAGCACTGGAAGCCACCAACACGACTCTTCAACTCCTCTCCTGACTGTGACTGCAACCACGACTGACATCAATTCTGACTGGAACTTGTGTACCCCTCCCACTAAGAGTAGGCCCTCTTATACCCTAATTCTAACTTTGCTAACTAACTGTTGCAACATTAATATCACGCTTTTCTTTCATTGGTCCATGCATGTCAGCTTATTCATTCTTTAATCAAGTTCTCTTGGATTCAAGGGTCCTTGGATCATTTCCTTTCCCATACGCTTAAACATTTCCATCCGATTCGATCAGTTCATTTGTAACTTCTTTCGACACATTTGAGAACTCCGCAGTCATTGTCCTTTCTCTTAGACTTGCTTCTCACGGGCGCTCTGCTGATCATCATGGCACACTATCAGTTCAATTAGGTCACACCAGCCTTGACCATTTCTTGCATCCTAGCCTCTCAGAGACATCACGAGGTTCCAGATTTCTTCAATGTCATCCCGTACCACGTGTCCCCTTGCGCCTGCGCACATCTTCCCACTGGCGGCCATTTTATATCGCCACTCGGTTCTACTTTAGAAGCACTAATTTGAGGCAAATAAAACATAATTAAAATAGAGAAAAAATATCCCTTTCGTTTCCCTCCCGTCTACGTACCCCAATTAGTTGTTACCTAGCAGAAAGCAACATTTAAGCTGTTCCTTACTTACCATCACTATTTGTTTTTGCAACGACATGTTTTATTTCTATGAAGCACAATAACATGCATTTATTTTTATTAGTACGCATTTATTTTTACGTTATAATTAGACACATAGACATTTATTAATAGATTATTTAGCACACACATTAGCATATTACCATTCCCACACATACGGTGTTGATTAATACATTTAAACGAACATTTTATTTAATTAATTATAAAATTTGTTAGGGGTTAAAATTTTTATTTTTACTGCTCCATCAATCCCCCTTTTGGTGATTTTGAAATCACCACATAAAACTCAAGTCATACTTCTTTTCAGGCAGCATGTCTTTCATCCTTTGCCTTCTGTTATTTATACATCTGTTTCTTCTTCATCTTGCCTTTTAGTCTCTTTATACATGCTTTCTTTCATTTTCTCCAACTCAATTTCACCCATTTCTCTCTCTCTTTCTCTCATTATTCTGTTATTTCTTCTTATCTTATTCTGTCTTACTTTTCTCTTTATACATGTTATTACTATTTTCAACATCATTGCTAATAATATTACTATAGTTGCTACTATTATAACTTTCCCTATCACTAGTCTACTCATCCTAGTTAACCAATTCGCTACTGAGGAAAACCCTCTACCAAGTTTTCCCAAAACACTTTCAACCTCCAGTGGAACTAGTTCTTTGTGCAAACTTGTAATATTTGTAATATACTTCTGTATATTTTCACTGTTATCAGGAATGTAAGTACAACAATGTTGGACTTTCAACATTCCACAGACTCCACCCTCTTTTGCCAAAAGAATATCAAGGGCAAGCCGATTTTGCATCACCATAGCTCTCATGGCAACCATTTCGGTATTTACCATTAAGAACCCTCCCGCAGTATCTGTAGATAAACGATCTACTACTGTGGATAACTTCCGAATTTTAAATGCATTTAAAGATATTCCCACTGCTGGTATCAATGCTCCAAAAATATCACCTACAATTTCTGAAAAACGTTCCCTCTTTCTACGTGTAAATCTATTAATCATCTTGTATGTTCCCTTTTCTTCTCTATCCATGTGAAATTTTTTGGAAAGACCAGGCCTACATAGCAAGTTCCATACCAATGGTCCGGTAACCTGTAATAAGCTCTATTCCCACAAATATAATAGATACCTGGAAATATTGGGTCCTTTCCACCTTTGAATCCCCAACCTCCCAGAATTTGATAATTGTCATGGCAGATACTGGAACCTACAAAGTAATTGTCATAGACTGTCTTATTTCTCTTAATGCACAACTTTCCTGTTTGCGGCCAGTCTAATGTCATTGCTGCATTTATCTTTTTCCCTTCATGATTTCCTTCCTCAAACGTCCATAAGCGTTTTCCTTCCTCTTTTATTGCTTCTTTCTGAAATTTCATTCTTCTTTCTTCAACCATATCTAAAAATACCTTTTCTTCTTTCTTTAACTCACAGGTAAGGTTGTTACTAACTATTTCTTCTAACATTAATTTTCTATGTTCTAAAAAGAATTCTCCTAAAACTTTTGCTGGTTTTACTTTGTTAAGTTCTGGTACTACTGGAATGTTTGCAAAAATCTTATCTATATCAGTATAATAAGATTCTAATCTATCTGTTTTATAAAATAAACTTGCTATTACACTACATGTTATTCCATAAGTCAAAGGTAGGTGATGATAAGTCACACCTTTGGATACTGATGCAGGCAACTGCATACAAACATAACAATCTCTTACTTCCATTGTTTTTACGTACTCATACAACAACTTTGTAAAAACATTCTTTGAGAAATCTGTTACTGACCTATCCTTATGCAACTCTGCACTACTTCTTAAAATAACTGGTTCTTTAATATTAGTTTCTTTTTCTGGTTTAGTATCATTCTTTGCTTCTATCACAGCTACACTAATAGGAATTGTGATTGCTAAAACTATCCATATGGTCATTAATAACCCTGTACAAAAACAACACATTTTGCACCATCTCTTTATAAATTCACATTTATCTCTTCTATCCCTATTATTTTCCATTTTTCTTTTTCTATTTCTTAAGTTTCAGAAAATTGTGTCACTACACCTCAGAAATGACTTAGATGCCACTCTGCTTTCAAAAAGTCTTTGCTTGGTACTTTCTTTAATTCTCTCCAGAATTCTTTCGTTGACACATCAGGTGATTTGTCACGTCCAGTAAATTTGTCACGTCCAGCAGAAGCACTATAAGTCTTCACTTCCAGTTTTGTTGCATCTCACCTTTTCCCATCCGACTTCTCAGTCTCTGGTTTCCGTGAGTGTTTTCTTCTTCTTCTTTGTAATCAGTTAGTGCAATATACAGCCATTCAGGTGACTTAAATTTTGAATTCACTTTCTTTGTCCTTTTGGACTTTTGTAATCTTTTTCCACTGGGTTTTTCTTGCCCCTTTTGACTTGTTACTTCATTTACTTGTTCAGCATCTTCGTCTTCCGCTCTTATTATTCTATATCTCAATTTTCTGACATAGCTGTTGGGCCAATTATCTCCTTTTCTTGGCCTTTTGGCTTCACCTTCTCTTTCTTCTCTTTCTGATTTCCAATTTCTTTTTCTTGATTCAGTCTTTGCTTTTTCCTCTCCTCCACTTTCTTCTGTTTCTGTTTCAACTGTCTCACTATTGTCTCTTATTTTGAAACTTATAATCTCGTCATCTCCTACTGGTGGATCTGTCTTCTCCTTTTTGTTTTCCCCTATTACTGTCCCTCCTCGGGGTTCTTCCGATTAAGGGGTCGATTCCGATTCGGGCCGGAAATCTCTCCGACCGAGCCGGACCCGGAGAGATTTCCGACCGAATCGGACCCGTGCAGTCCGACCGAACGAGTCCGATGCATTCGTATGCCACCGGACACGAGTCGGTCGGACTCCCATTGAACTCAATGGGAGCCGGTCGTACAACGCGTGCGCGGGCTCCCATTGCCTCAATGGGTGCGAGGCGGACAAGGGCGCCCCCTACAGCGAGTACGCCGCGAAGCGCTCGCGGCGTACACGCACAGGTAGGGGGACCCATGGGTCCCCCTGTGTGCGCCTCGCACGGAGTGCGCGTACAGGGGGTCCGACACGGACCCCCAAAGTGCGGCTCCGACAGCGAGTTTGAGTCGGACGGCGCGAGTCGGTCGGAGCGGTCGGGTGCGCATTGTGCCTACCCGGCCGGAAAAGCGTCTCCATTGCGCGGTGCGAATCGGGTCCGAGCGAGTCGGTCGGAGCGGTACGATCCGGGTACGAGTCGGTCGGAGCGGTCGGGTCGCCCGGACGAGTCGGTCGGCGAATTCGCATCGTACTCGCTCGGCCGGACCCGCGTACGGTTCGGTCGGGAAACAGGGCTCCGAATCGGATCCGGTAAAGCCGAATCCTATTCGGAGCCCTACCGGCCGAGATCGGAATCGGCCCCTTGGTGTTTTTCTCCTTTTCTGTTTCTAAATTTCCCTGTTCTCCTGTTTCTCTATCTATCCCTATTGCTCCTCGGGGTTCTTCTCGATTTTCTAACTTTTTGTGTACTTCTTTCCCTACTTCATCTATTAATATTGTTTCTGAAGGATTTCCACCATAACTTGTACTTGGTTGTTCATCTAACTCAATTTCTTGCTCAGTTTCTTCTCTAATTGGTTTATAACCCCAAGTTCTCTTTCGGAATTCTTCCCAGTTTGCAGCTGAATCATCAGATCCTGAAGTTGTGTCAGATATTTCCAGATGTCGACTTACAGGTCGATCTTCAAGTTCTGGAACTTCTGAATGTCTTTCTTCTTCTTCTTCTTGTTCCTCTTCTTCTCTGGAGGTGTTTTCCGTTGGGGTCTCCAGATGTCGACTTTCAGGTCGATCTTCAAGTTCTGGCACCCTTTCTTTTATCTTGGTTGTCCCAGCCGTTAAACTTTTATCCCACACTTCCAGACGCCGATTCACATGTCGATCTGTAGGTTCTGGAATTCTGATTGTATGGCTGGCATGAACCCAGTTCTTCACTCCTGCACACTTGACAGCAGTCGTTGTTACTAGGATTACCTGTCTTGGCTCATCCCAACGTGGAACTAAACAGTTTCTTCTCTTGTGGACTTTTATGCGGACCCAGTCTCCTGGATTCAAGTCGTGGGCTGGTTTTCTTTCAAGAGTGGTCGCATCCGGTCCAACCTGATGAAACACAGAATGCACCACATCAGCCAGTCCCTTGCAATAATCCAGTACTAGATCATCAGTTATAGTTAATAACTTGTTGACAGGTACGTGTGCTTGTCTCATTGCTCGTCCCATGATCATTTCATGAGGACTGAGTCCCATTTTCTTTTCTGGGATGCTTCTGATGGTCATCAGAACAAGAGGCAGTGCATCCGGCCATTTGAGTCCTGTAGCTTGACACATTTTTCCTAATCTATTTTTAATTGTTCCATTAATCTGCTCTACTACCCCAGAAGCCTCTGGTCTGTAGGCACAATGCAATTTTTGTTTAATACTCAGGGCTTCACAAATCAATTGGATCAACTCATTTTGGAAATGTGTTCCTCTATCTGTCTCAAACGTGACTGGAAAACCATACCTTGGAATGAACTCTCGCAGCATAAGTTTTGCCACTGTTGTTCCATCATTCCTTCTTGTGGGGTATGCCTCCACCCAACGAGAGAACAAACGGACGACCACTAGAACATATCTTAATCTGTTACTAGGGGGCATCTCAATAAAGTCCATCTGTATTCTTGTGAATGGACCTCCTTCTCGTCCTATTGTTCCTAGACTCACTACGGTTTTTCTTCCTGGGTTAAACTGTTGACAAATAAGACATCTTTGACAAAGACTTTCAGCAATGGCTCTGAATTTTGGGTTATACCAGGTCTGTCTAAAAAGTCTGATCATTGCATCTCTCCCAATATGAGCTTGTCCATGGTACATCCGTGCCATGTCTGCAATCATGCTATCAGGCATAACTGGTCTTTCATCTCTGTATACCCACACACCATTATTTTCCTGTCTTCTACATCCTGCTTTTATCCAGTAATCTTTTTCCTCATCTCTTGCTGTTTCTTGTAACTGCCTTACTTCATCCCATGTTTCAACAGTATTAGTGAAAAGCAAAGGACAAGAGACATGCTCCCTTTCTCTATTTTTGTTCAGGGACGCCATGTTTTCCGCACAATATCTAGCGATCTCATCAGCATAATTATTGCCGACCGCTATGTAATCTTCGTTTTTCTTATGCGCCTTGCACTTCACTACAGCTATTTGTTTAGGCAACTGTATCGCCTCAAGCAGTTTTTAACATACTCTCCATTTCTGATAGGTGTTCCTGCAGATGTCAAAAATCCTCTTTGTGACCAAATCTGACCAAAATCATGTACGATGCCGAAACCATATTGGCTATCGGTCACAATCGTGATTCGTACATTTTTCCCCAATTTACATGCTTGAATCA
This sequence comes from Calotriton arnoldi, assembly GCA_963921515.1. Classification (NCBI taxonomy): domain Eukaryota; kingdom Metazoa; phylum Chordata; class Amphibia; order Caudata; family Salamandridae; genus Calotriton; species Calotriton arnoldi. The sequence goes on from CAWUFW010008289.1 coordinate 784,936, forward strand.
AAGCAATTAGTTCCGCAACTTGGGCAGACCTAACTCCTTCCAGACAAGACGCTTCCATCACAGTTGCCACTGTGCATACTGCGTAAGCTGCGCTTAACACTCCTTCTTTTGTGCGTAAACATGAACCATCTACAAACATGACATAATCCGATTCCTTTAACGGTTCATCTTTTATGTCAGCTCTTGGTTTTGTGCAATATTCCAGCACATTCAGACAATCATGATCTACTTCGTCTTGTTCAATTATACTCTCTTCATCTGGCAATGATGTAGAAGGATTTACATTTATGCATCTATCTATGGTCACATTTTCAGCACTCAAGATGACTTTTTCGTACTTAGTCAGCCGACTATGTGTCATGTACTGTGTTTTTGTTCTTGTCAAAAGAATTTCTACTGAATGGGGAACATACACTCTCAGTGGATACCCCATCACTATACCTTCACTTTGTTCCAGACTTACACAAGTAGCAGCAACTGCTTTCAGACACCCAGGCAATGCTTTTGCTATAGGATCTAAAACAGCTCAGAAGTAAGCTATAGGCCTCTTCATGGTGCCGTGTTTTTGTACCAGTACTGAAAATGCACATCCATCTCTTTCACTGCAGTATAACTCAAAATCCTTCTCATAATCAGGCATGCCTAATGCAGGGGCCTCACACAGTTTCTTTTTCAATTCTTTGAAAGATTTCATTTCTTCTTTGTTTAACTCAAAAGGGTCTTTTACATCTTTCTTTGTCAATTTTTGTAAGGGTTTTGCAATCAAAGAAAATCCACTTATCCATTGTCGACAATATCCAACCATTCCCAAAAACATTCTTACCTCTCTTTGAGTCATTGGTGCTCTCATTCCTTGAATCATTCTTACTCTTTCTGTCGCTATTTTACGCACTCCTTTCTCAATTTTATGTCCTAAATACTGGACTTCTTTCTGACAAAACTGTAATTTTGAAGGAGACACTTTATGTCCTCTTTTCTCCAAATGGTTCAGTAAAGCAATTGTGTCACTTACACATGCTTCTTTGGTTTTCGATGCCACCAATAGGTCATCGATATACTGCACCATCACTGATTTTTCTGGCATCTTCAAATCTTCCAGAGATTTCTTTAGAATCTGATTAAAAATTGAGGGGCTTTCTGTATACCCCTGTGGAATTCGGCACCATGCCAAAATACGCTCTCCGAAACGGAATGCAAATAATGGCTGGCTATCTGGATGCAAAGGAATAGAGAAAAATGCATGACACAAATCTATCACAGTGTACCACTCAGCTTCATGCGGAATTTGATATAGAATCACTGCAGGGTTTGGCACTATTGGACAGCATGGTACAACTATTTTGTTTATCTTTCTCAAATCCTGTACTATTCTATATGTTCCATTTGGCTTTTTCAGTCCCATAATAGGTGAATTACATGGACTGCTCATGATTTCTTTCAGAATTCCTTGTTCAATCATTTTATTTATCACAGGAGTTATTCCTTCAATTATTTCTGGAGTTAATTTGTACTGTGGCGTGTTTGGATAAATTATCCCTTCTTTCACTGTCACTTTTACAGGATCAACTTCTCTCATTAACCCAATGTCTTCACCTGTAAAATCCCACACACTTTCTCTTACAGCACTTTTTAGTTCTTCTGGAAGTTTTTCTGCATCAAATGCAGGAAACAACCCATTCGTTTCAGGTTCTTGATTCATCAAAGTTACCTTGTACAAAACATCTTCATCTGAAGTCTGAAAACCTATTCCATCTGGCGTACAATAAATTGTGCAATTCATTTTACACAAAAGGTCCCGACCTAAAAGATTTACAGGACTACAATCGCACACTACAAATTTATGCATTTTGCTAAAAGAACCAATTTTTACTTCTACCAATTCAGTAAGTGGGGTTTTAATCTGCTGATTGGCTACTCCTACCACTTGGATGTATTCACCTGAGAGAGGAAGGTTCGGAATTTCCACTGACCTAACAGTAGAACGGGTAGCTCCAGTATCGACAAGGAATGTTACGTTTGCACCATTCACTTCTCCATCCACAAAGGGACCAGACTGATCTACCTCTAGAGTTGCGCCAAGTACGCACTCTTTCCCTCTCCTGCGCACCGTCAGAAACTTTCATCCGGGTCATCCTCACTCTGACGCAACCAATACTGAGAAATGTTAGCTGCTCGCGGCAACTGTGTTACCTGCTCTCCTCCGTAGAATCCTGTTTCTGTACTGTATCTTTGCTGGTTAACAATGTTGGGAAGTGGTGGTTGTGGCACCTGACTTTGTTGAACAACTACCTCATTCTGCACCTGTGGAGTTAATGATTGATGTTCCGGATTAGGTTTAGGTGGGAACTTACACTCATTCCTCCAATGCCCTAATTTTCCGCAATTATGACATGGCCATTTCTTCTTTGCCTCTTCTAGACTCACCTGTCCTTTTCCTTTACCTATGTTTGGTCGCATCTTATTCTGTCCTGATTCATTTCCATTACTATTGTCCAATTGGGCTTCTTGTTTCTCTGCCACTTTCACTTGTGCCCACATCGCCTTTTCTTTCAACTTACGCTGTTTACTTTCTATTTCATCACTACAATACTTAGCATACCTCAACACCTCATCTACACTTCCATTTTGCCAGTTTATCATATGTTGTTTAATCATATCGCTTATTTCTTGTTTCAGGCCAAACACAAATCGGTATACAAAATGACTCATGTCCTTTTCACTCAATTCCTCATAACCGCTATACTGCTTGAAAACCAATAACAAACGTTCATAATATGCATGTACAGACTCCTTACTTTCCTGTGTAGTTCTATCAATCTTAACCCAATCTGTCTCTTTGGGAGGAATCTTATTCTTCAAAAAGGTAATCACTTTGTCGTATTTCTTCATCACATCTGGTCCTGGAGCTCCTGTCTTAGGATCTCTTGGATATTCTGTAGCTGGCCAGTCAACTGTAATCTTACATTCTGACCACAGATCCGTTGGTACCACTATGTCAAACAATCCATCCAAATCTATCCACAACACTTTTGAGACCTTTACAAACCTTTCTACCTGTCGGTACCATTCAACTGGCTTCTCTCTTAGTTTTGGAAAGTCATTTGTAAATGACAGGATGTCCTGCCTAGTCCATGGAACATGCACATAACTACCACCTGGAGTTTCTCTCATAGGGTATTCTTTAACAACAGGTTCTTTTTCTGTTATCATAAAAGCCAATGAACCTTTGTCTATACTTTTCTCATTCTTCTTTGTCCATCTAACCTTCCATCTGTCCACATCACCCCATTTTCTCAACAAAACAATCAACTCTTTTATCTGTGTCAGCCTTCCTGCTGTATTCAAATTTTCAATATCTTTTTCACAAAAATCCACTCTGTATGGTTTCTGCAATGTTTTTACTTTTGCAAAATCTATTCCAATCTCACTAGCCACTTCTTCTAGTTTGTCATGTAAATTCTTTGCCCTCCATGTTATACTTTTACACAGAAACATTATTTCATCATCCTGATAATTTTTTATCTTCTCAGTACCAATCGTTCCTAGTATTAATTCTTCCATGTCAATTTTTAATCTGATCACATCTAATGGTTTTTCTTCCGTTTCTTTTATTTTAAAAGCTTTTATCCACTCATTTAACTCATCAGGAGTCGGACCTATGGGAGTACTATTTATTTCTGTCCAATTTCCACTCTTTTCAGGTGTCACTGTTGCAGATTCAGTTACCATAGGTATTTTCCTACCGTTACACTCATTTACTGTTAAATTTTCAGGTGGACTTGGTCTGTAAGCACTAGCCAAATTGCTTGTACCTGGACTTGTTTCCATTCTTTCCTTTTCTCTCTGAAATTGTGAACTTAAGGGAATCACCAAAGCTCGCTCATCAATTTTCTGATTCTCAAAAACTGGTATTACTGGACCTATTGTTACAGGCACAGTAACTGCTTCCATATTTTTCGTTAATTCTCTAATTTTCTCAGTTAGTTCTTTTGTTGTTCTTGCCAATTCACTTGCATTGTCGCTTTCTATTCCCTCATTTTGAGAAGCTCTCATTTGTTCTTGTGACCTATTTACTTCATTTCTCTTTTCCGGACTTTTATTTCGCATAGTCTCTATTGGTGGCGCATTTGGTGTCACCACTGTAGAACTCTGCTGATACGGAGGTGGATTTCTATTTAAAATATCTTCCAGCAACTCGTCATCCGTTTCGCTCTCATGCATATACTTTTCTCTCTCTAAATGTTTCTTTTTCTCAGTCCGTTTTTCTTTGTCCCTTCCTCAACTGTAAAAGCTGGAAACAAACCTCCTGTCATGTTAGCACATCTCCATCGTTTTATTCTGTCCTCATGATTCATTCCCCACAATCTTCCGGGCACAAACTCATAACCTTTCATTCCTCTGAACCTTTCTCGCTCGTACATCTCATCTTCCCATTCTGTTAAAGCCTCAAACTGTGTCGGTCTAGGTCTAGGTTCCAATTTAAACATTTTCTCTCTTAGATTCCGTAAAACTGCTACATTAAAAGAACCATTTTCAGGAAAAGCCAATGCTCCATCATTCTTTGTATATTTTACCCAATTGTCCAACCATATGCACGTATGATACCCATATTTCAGCATCATATGTGAAGCTGCTGATTTCGGCGGAGGAATTACTTGTCCCTCTCTAGTCACAACCTTTTTGTCTTTCTTAAAGAAATTCTTCAATTTCGTCGTCCATGACGTTCTCTCCCTTTCATACTCGTAATACGGCATGTTTTCTATTTGTTTTCTCTTTATTCTAACGCTGTTTCTGTGTACGGAACTTCGACCAATTACAGCTCGATTCACACTAACGTACCAATCAGAACAATTTCCACCGTCCGCGAACCAACCAATCCTAGCGCGGCACTTTTCTACGTCACTCCTGCTCTGTGTTCACGTGACTAGCGCACTATCCAATCCTAGCGCGGCACTTTTTCACGTCACTTCTACTCTTTACCCCTCCTTTACAAAATTTATCGGCAATTTTTCTTTTCACTGTTTTCTTCGTTAGTTACAACAAATAAACAATTCCATAGTCTGATTCGCTAAACAAAGTGACAGCCTTGTCCTTTTACACAAGAATCCTGTTTTTCCAGTAGGCAGCGCTTACCTCTACCCTACCACAGAATTATTTACTCTCGCCGATAAAGTAGCACTTCCCTCTACCTTACCCTTCTTTCAAACAAACAATTTACTCGTTTCTCTGGGGATAAGACACGTGGAGACTAGGCTCCTGAGAATTAAGGCCAAAGTTTCACAAGTAAACGTGATTTGCTATTTCATTTACACACTTTTCACACCGAAATCCCTAACATAACACAACCTGCGTTATAACCAAAATGAATTCAGACCATGTACCAAATTCCATGTGACTTCTCTTGCCACACGTGTTCCACTTCCTACATCCCAGAAGCGTGAAAACTTACATATAACATAACGTGACTCAACATATAGTGTTAGTCATCAAAAAATAATCAATAATCAATAAACAATAATCACTAAACTAATCTATAGAAAACCATAACTCTGCTACCAAGAAATCTGATGCAGCGCGTACAATAAAAACTATTCTCCTCCTAGGTTACTTATAGGTCATCCAGGGGCAAACTATATTTCTCATATCCACATGACGATGGGGCCCATAAACATCGTCTAACACACACGCACACTCCTGGATTTCCTTTACACCTTTGTGAAATTCTGTACTCCTAGGAGAAGCATGAGAACTAAATGGAGAACACCTTTTTATGTACCGCTGGAAGAGCCAGGATATCTTATTACCTTATTTTGTCCCTTTATTTTAGTTATTTCTTAAGATATTCCTGCTCATTATTTGTCGATGAATCATTCATTTAAGAAATTAGTTCATAGTGATTAAGACCAGCTGAATCACAATAAACAATTTCCTATGTCACAATCATTTAGGAAAATAACCACTGAGTCATTTTGAGTTTAAAGAATCTTAAATTTTATATAATTTTAAAAGCATGAAAAGAATTTTTAATACTTTATTCAATTATTCAATCTTAAATTCACAATTTTATTAAACATAATCAATTTATTGCAGAAAGGAAATTTTTTGTCATGAAGCCAAAACCCTAATTACCTGCCTAACTTCCTAATTTTGCCTAATGATTTCTAAACCTAAGTTAGGAATTAGAAATAGCCTGATTCTCATACTCAACTGTAAAATTAAGACAGCAACCGCAACTTCAGCTCGTCAGCATCAGCTACCTGCAACCCGTCTCCTCTAACAGTCTTTCAGCATCTCCCGCTCAATAAGGGATCGATCAGGACCACCCAGCACTGGAAGCCACCAACACGACTCTTCAACTCCTCTCCTGACTGTGACTGCAACCACGACTGACATCAATTCTGACTGGAACTTGTGTACCCCTCCCACTAAGAGTAGGCCCTCTTATACCCTAATTCTAACTTTGCTAACTAACTGTTGCAACATTAATATCACGCTTTTCTTTCATTGGTCCATGCATGTCAGCTTATTCATTCTTTAATCAAGTTCTCTTGGATTCAAGGGTCCTTGGATCATTTCCTTTCCCATACGCTTAAACATTTCCATCCGATTCGATCAGTTCATTTGTAACTTCTTTCGACACATTTGAGAACTCCGCAGTCATTGTCCTTTCTCTTAGACTTGCTTCTCACGGGCGCTCTGCTGATCATCATGGCACACTATCAGTTCAATTAGGTCACACCAGCCTTGACCATTTCTTGCATCCTAGCCTCTCAGAGACATCATGAGGTTCCAGATTTCTTCAATCTCATCCCGTACCACGTGTCCCCTTGCGCCTGCGCACATCTTCCCACTGGCGGCCATTTTATATCGCCACTCGGTTCTACTTTAGAAGCACTAATTTGAGGCAAATAAAACATAATTAAAATAGAGAAAAAATATCCCTTTCGTTTCCCTCCCGTCTACGTACCCCAATTAGTTGTTACCTAGCAGAAAGCAACATTTAAGCTGTTCCTTACTTACCATCACTATTTGTTTTTGCAACGACATGTTTTATTTCTATGAAGCACAATAACATGCATTTATTTTTATTAGTACGCATTTATTTTTACGTTATAATTAGACACATAGACATTTATTAATAGATTATTTAGCACACACATTAGCATATTACCATTCCCACACATACGGTGTTGATTAATACATTTAAACGAACATTTTATTTAATTAATTATAAAATTTGTTAGGGGTTAAAATTTTTATTTTTACTGCTCCATCAAGGGTCTTCCCTGACAGTATTTGGAGATTGGTATTCTTTACAAGCATTAAGATCTGCCAAGCTAATAGAAGGCCTGTGTCGAACTATACACCAAGATATTTTGCAACATGGACTGGGGCTGGAGCAGCAATACTTTCAATTGGACTTTTGAATGGTATGTAGCCGTCTGGTAAACCTCTCATTACACGGATTTCAGTCTTCTGACCATTGAGACAGAGGTAATTCTCCTTCACCCTGAAGTAGATGTGTTTCAGATACCTGAGATCTTCACACAAGGTTGAGGGGACAGAAAGAAATGCTTCCATATGGCATGGGAGAATGAACTTGGAAGATCCCGTCAACAAAGTAGTCAGGGGCAGGAGGATTAAGACCTATAACTGGTGTGTTTCTTGGTAAGGACCAACGTTTTAGTTATTATATCATGGGCACTATTGGCCTACAAGTCAGACAAATGCTGGAAGTGCTGTGGAAGAGAAGGAACATTCCTTCAAGGATTTTAGCCCAACCTAGAGAAATTCTAGAGTAGTTTGTTAGAAGATATAGAAGATGCTTTTGTAATCACTCTACCAAGACCCAGAGGTTATCTTTCTTGGGTGCCTGATACCGCTTGAGTTTGCACTGCATTCACTGATGGGAAAGTGAGTAGCCTTTCTGCTGCTGGCAGTCATGCAACCGACTAACAGAAGAAATATGATTGCATTGTGTCGATCAGTTACTAGAAAATAAGAAATTAACAGTTTGTTGAAGGGTTCAGGGAGCAACTTTGAGATTAGTTGGGGCCCATTATTTATTTACTTGCCTAAAGAATGTTGACAACTTTCTTGTGTAAACTTTCTGAGAATCCTAGAAGTTACCCGATTTGAATGGAGCCAGTACGAAAGTAGGGAGGAAGAATAGAGGATTTGGTAGTGTATATGTGTTGGAAAACGAGGCATTATTTGTGAGGCCTGCACAAACAATATGTCTACATTTGTCCTTCACTGGGAACCAAACACCCCATTGTAGCGCTTGACTCTCAGAGGGTAGCGTAGCAGAGCAGTCTAAAGCTTACTCAAGGGAGGTGTTGTGGGCTAGTAATCGCCATTTAAAAGTACACAGAAATAACACTCAATAATTGATTGTCCAGTCTACACTTTTCTTTATAAAAAGGAAGAATATATTTATTACACACAGACACTACTCAATACTATGCATCAATTTACAAATATACATAAGCTGTTGGAATTACTTGGTGACATTGCATAGCATTCCCACCCCTCCTGCAGGGGGGGGGGGGGATCTAGTACCACCACTCCCATGGATGCACATCATCTCGCCCCCAAATGCAGTGGGTTGACCATAACCTGGAGTGAGGGCTCCACTGGCACCATCCCAGTGGCGGCCCACCCCATTATCTCACCAAGCATTTATAATGGGAACACCTGCCATAGTGACACATAACCCTGACTGAGCATCTCATACTGACCATACAGTATACACCCTTAAATCACAGTGGCTGACAGTCTAGGTTGTTCTTCAACTAACGTAGTAGCAAGAATACATGTCTAAGCATCCTTTAGAATGACAAGTACTTATCATATCTGAATACAGTTGCAATGCAATTAAAGCCCCTAAAAGGCATCACAGTTATAATCACAGTATTAAGCATTTACAACCAGGCACCCTAGCAGGAATGCCTAGCAACATAACCCCCATTCGCTTATCATTTCACATGTGACTTCCAGTCCCCAAAAGAAACATCATCATGTAAATGCACCACTTGTGCAATTGTACCTTGTCACCTCTAGGTAATGCCTCTCCCAAGACATTCCAAGTTCAGCCCTTCACACCTTGGTGCAGTCACAAACACCCACACCCAGCTGTAGAACAAAGGTTCCAGCCAAAGGTTGGTGTTGAAGCATGGCTGAGCCCTTGAGGGGTTCTTTCCTTTCAGTCCCTAGAGACTGAGGGTGGGGACGTTTCACTTTTGTGCTGGGGGAGTCTGCGTTGTTCCTGCAGCTCCCCTGCACAGTTGCCAACAAATAGTGGTGGCCCCATCCTCCTGGGGCCACCACACGCCAAAAACAAGAAGGTTGCCCTGAAGGATTCCGTATGCCTTTGCAAGGCATTATGGGGCGCTTCCACACTTGGCGTGCATATTGTAGCAGCGCCTCTCCCGCTGCTCTGGGGAGAACCGCATTGCCTCGTTGGCGGCCCCTCGCCGTGTCTCCACTTCTCCGGGGCCCCGGTCCCACCCGGGCACCCTGCATCCAGGTGAGTTTGGAGAGCAGCTCAGGGAGCCCACCCCCGGCTGCTCTCGCTGGCTCCCCGACTGGCCAGCACCCTTGCGTGCTGCCGCGGGAGCTGGCTCTTCATTCTGGTCTGCCCGTGCGGGCAGACATGGATGATGCCACCGGTCGGGCGGGGCCTTGGGGGAGTGCGGCGGCACTCCCCCCTCCTTACTACTGCTGCGGGGGAGTGCGGCGGCATCGGGGCCCAGAGTTGGGGATCCCTGGCCCCCAGGGAAATCTTCACGGGGAGCGTGACGGCACTCCCTGACTTCCGCCTTCGTCGGTCCCGGAGTTGGGGGTCCCGGGCCCCTGGAGGCTCCCCGACTTCTCTCTTCACGGGGGGGCGCGACGGAGCTCCCCGACTTCTGCGGGCCCAGAGTTGGGGGTCCCGGGCCCCTCCCACCATTTCCAGGGGGCGCAACGGCGCTCCCCTGCCTCTGTTTTCATCGGGGGCCTGGGTGGGCTCCGGGCACCCCCGCAGGCCACTTCACGGGGAGCGCGACGGCGCTCCCCGACTTGACTTCGAGGGGGGCCAGGGTGAAGAGCCTGAGCCCCGTGGCACCTTCATGGGGGCGCGACGGCGCTCCCCGGCTTAATTTTCTTCTGGGGACAGCCCCCGGTACATGACCCAGCCCGGGGGCACATCCAAGAACGGCAGCGGAGCCCCACGCGCTTCGTCGTCGGTCTGATTAGAGGTCAAAGGTCGCCTTCTTTCTGGGAGGCATATCTCAGGCCCCAGGGGACCGATCTTCACCATTTTGGCCTCTTCTTGCTCCTGGTGGCCAGCCCTAGCCACCTGGAGCACTTTTCACCACCCTCCTCACCTCCAAGAGGGTGACTCTGCAAGGAGTTGTCTTCACTGGATCCCTGCGCCAGCCTTTCACCTGGCTCTCCTTCTGGAACTCTTCTCCTTGCGCAGAGGCCCAGACATCTCCTCACTGGCCCTGGACTCCCTCAAAGGCGCAGTTCAGAGTCCTGGGACAGTCAGGGGGTTCCTCCTTCCAACTGCCCATTGTGACAGGCTCCAGCACCAGTCTTTCTCAGCAAGACCACACCCCAGAGCGAGCTCCTCTTCCTGTGCAAGACCTTTTAAAAGAAATTGAAGGGGGCTGGCAGGAAGGCACTTCTGCCCTATCCTGCAGCGACACATCACCTCTCTGCCTCTGCTCCCTCCTTCCTGCACAGCCCTCTGGGATACTTCAAGATGGCGTCGTCCAGGGGGCTCATGCCACATGGTCTCTAAAAAGCCCCCTTGCTGACTTCATGGCCCGGGCCTGGAGCAGGCCTGGTGCCTGGCACCGGGTGACAGCTGCTGATGGATACCCTGCAGCTTCACCCCCATCCCTCCCTCCTGGAGAGAAGACCTTCACCCTTGGAATGCTTGCAGTGAAGGGCTAGGCCTCTGATGCTACAGCTTGGGGAAGAAGGTAATTAATCCAGCCTGGCTGGGTCACACCCGGCCAGGCTCTGGTTATGAGCTGAGTCAGAGGAATATGACATTTCTGGATGACCCATAAGCAGTACAGATATGGCTTTGGACTCAGCAGAATACTTCTTTTTACACAACTTACAGTGTACTTTGGTGTGTCTCTGGAATTTGTAGGCCCTAGGGAAGTGAAACTTCCCCATGTTGTCCCTGTCTTCATAGGAGAGTAATGGAGTGTTCCTACAGTGTAACAGTAAAGCACACTGTCTTTCCCATACATTCGTCTCCCCACATTATAAAGCCTATTCCATGTCACCACCCAACTCTGCATAATTCCTGCCACACCATTCTATCTGTACCTGCTCCTGGGCTGTGCCCGACCGGAATCTCCCCCGGCCAGCCCTTACACGGGTGCACACGCGTGTGCACACATGTCTACACACGTGTCTACATGTAACCAGCCCGGTGACCCTTTCCCTGGCTGCAGCGGCCTTCTCTCACAAGGCGGACACTGGTGAAACCCACATGGAGTCTGTTCCATCATGAGTTCACTGTGGGTGAGTCCCAGCTTATGAGGCTCTCCCACAGTAAAAGCTTAAAAATTAGGTGTTCAAAAAGCGAAAAATCTAGGCGGCTCAGATGGTCAGAACCACCTTCTAACAATATGACTATGAAAGATGAAGTCAGAAAGGGAGCCTGAGCGAACCCTGGTGTCCTTACTTGCATGAGAAGTGCCATCGATTCTTTGATTTTATTCTTCCATATTTCTTTTATCCATTAAATTGGATATAATAAACTTCAGACAACGTGAATAAACGCACATAGATGAGATTAGACTATTAATCATTAAACATAGTGCAACATTATAAGTAAATTCTAATAATACAAAACATTTAAATATGAACCAAAAACTATAAAGTGTAAATGTAAGTCTGAAGTCAGGTACAAAATAAAGACTTTTTACCGTTTCACAGAAAGGAGAGGGAAAGAGAGGAAAGGTGGGTATAGGGAGGAAAACAGAATCATCTAACAGTTAGACTGTTGCTGTATTACAACATTAAGGGGCTTATAACGATGTCGGGCGGACTTGTGTCCGTCTGACATTGTTGCAGATACGGGTCCGACTGACCTCCGGTCAGCGCTCCCGACCGCTTAATTATGATGCGACCGTACAGGGTGCGGTCGCAAGCTCCCTATTCTGTATGGGAGCATGTGCTGAGGTCGGAAACCGGCTGCAGCATAAGCTCCCATACAGAATGGGAGTTTGTGTTCATCCCTCACGGTGCCTGCCACATGGTGCAGGGATCAACAGCGGAGCACCATAGGGCCCCCTCAGCCCCTAACCGGAGGCCACTGGCTGAAGGGGGCCCTGCTAGGGGCACCCAAAGTCTCTTTCCGACAGGGTTTCCATGTCGGAAAGCCCGGCATGGAAACCCTGCCGGAAACCGACATCGTAATCCGGACGGCGTAAAACCCCGTCCATATGGATTACGTGTCGGTTCCGACTGGCAGACGGGCTCCTTGAGCCCGTCAGAAGCCAGCCAGAATGTCCGGCTGGTTTCAAAACCAAACACCTCCATTGTAATGAGGCTGTCGGAATTGAAACCGACGATCTCGGTTGGAAAGCCTCCGATCAGATCGTAATGAGGCCCTAAGTATTATATGAAGAATAAAAGAGACTATTGAAGACCAAATAACTGAGTAAATATAGACAAAATATTGCAATAGTAGTAAACATGGCATATATAAGAATGAAAGAAAATTTATTTATTCAAGGAGGTTTTACATTTTCTGATAATTTAAGCTAGTCAACGTTACTCTTGCTAGTATTATTATGAAAAAGAGTAAGTGGGAGGCATACCAATCCTCTATTTAAGGCCGTGGCCCAGGAACCAGAAAATGCTCTATCTAAATTATGATCAGAACAAATGACATACCATCATATCTTAAACAAATCTGAATTACATTTCTTGTCTTTTATTGGTAGAATTTGTAGACCAATCTTTTGCCAGACTCCCCCAAAATATACTTTAAATTAAACGGAATAGCAACTTGAAAAATTACATTAATTTACTTCCATACTTTGTTCGAGAAAGGCAGTCTGATAGGGCACTAGAATACCATGTGCATTAAATCACTGTTGGAATAATCACAAGACTAACATTTGCTACCTAAGTTATTAGAGATTTTGGAAATTAAAGAAGATGTTTCATATAATCTGTTATAAGCAAATAAATTGTGTCTTGAAACTTGTTGATTTTAAAACAAATCTTATTCCAAAAGGAAAAGGGGAAGTAGATCCTAAATCTTTCTCCTATATAACTTCCACTTTGGTTTGGAGCTTAACAAGACTCATTCTAGAAAGGCATTTATAAAAAATTTACTCTTTAGACTTAGATAATACAATCTGAAAAAGGGACGTTCACTAATATAAAGGGTTGACCTGATCTTTCAGTATCATAAAAACATCTCAAACAAAATGCATAAAAGAAGTGAATTTGGATCGGAAGTAATTAGGGCATTTAGATTTCAACTGAAATTGAGGGAAATAAATAAAAGATTTATAATGAAAGAAATCATAGACCCATGATATACCTTTCTCTCTCCAAGACTTCCAAAACATTAGTATGTTATCGAGTTTGATGTGTTTATTGTGTCATAATGGCATCTTAAGGAAAGTTGTATGATGGGTGTTATTCAGAGATAGATATGGTTCAAGCAGTTTGCAGGTATGTTTAAAAATTGCAAGTGACAAATTATTTCTTCAAAGGAAAAAGCCCCAATTAGTGTTTTTTGTGTGTGCGCCAACATAGTGGTGAGTAAGCTAATGAGTCTTTCAGCAGCCAGAAAGACACTTGTCTGAGACAAAATGCTTTATGATACCTTCAGAAGTAAGGAAAATCACCCCCATCTTGTATAACTCTTTTAAGTTTGGCAAAAGAAATCATCAATTTTTTCTTGCCCCAAAATATTTAGATAGGAGGGAATTGATTTTTCTAAAATATGATGAAGGAATATTCACAGGAAACATAGAAATACTGTAAAGGATAATAATATAAATAATAATTTTAAACGAGCCCAACATGATGGAAATAATGGATTCAAGTTTGTAATTAAACTTTTAGATATAAGAAAATTAGTTTTAAGATTAATGTTAACTTAATCAATAATTGAGTCTGTAATTTTGGAAGAATTCCAAATACATACAGGAGAGTTGAAATAGTTGCTTGGTTTAAAAATGATTTAAAGGAAGTAGTCTGGTTTTGTCGGAGTTCACCTTATAACCTGATACTAATGAAAAAACAGCAATTTCCCTAGATAAGGCTGGTAAAGATAATTCTGAATCAGAGATAAAAAGGAAGATATTATCATGTAGGCTGATAACTTCAAGTGATCATCACCATAATAATAACATATGTTGCTGGATTATCTATAAACCTGGATAGAAAAGGTTGCAGTGCCAAAACAAACATAGTGGTAATAAAAGGCATCCCTGTCCATCCCTGCCTTACACTTCTTTTAAGAGAAAATATACATTTTTTGATAAACCATAACAGAAGCTTTGGGAGACTTGTACAGTAAGATTATTAATTAAATCACTTTGGGACCAAAACCATGCCATTGTAGAGACTTAAAAATAAACTTCCAATCAAGTCTATCAAAAGCCTTCTCTGCGCCTTTAGTTATTTCAACTAAGAGAAATTTAAGGATAAACGATTTACTTACAACTTTAAAAAATCAACCTTCTAATATAAATACCAGCCTTCCTTTTAAAAACCGTGACTGTTCGAAACCAATTTATTTTGGTAAAAAGGATTCCAATCTTAAAGCTGATTAACTTGGCAAAACATTTATAGTCTACATTAACCAGCAAAATCATCCTGTAATATTTACATATTGTAGGGTATTTAACTTCTTTGTGTATGAGGCAAATTGCAGATTCTTCAAGTGTACCCTTAGCTGAATTAGTGGAAGAAAACAAATCAAACTGTTGTAATAATTTCAGCAATCATATATTTAAAAAGTGAGAACAAAATTCAAAAGAGAAGCTACTAGGACCAGGGGTTTTGCCTTTCTTAAACACTGCCTCAACACGTTCCTCAAGGGATATGTCCTTTTCTAAGCCAACTAGTCTATATTACTACTATCAGGTTTTTTAATAGATTGAAGAAAGTTATTAATGTATTTCTTCTGTGTAATATTATCTGGGATGTACAGCTTTGTATAAAAGTTTTCAAACTCATGTAATATATCAATGCATTTAAATAACTGAACACCCTGATCATTTTTCAAAGCTTCTATCTTGGGACACTCCTACTTAACCTGAAGATAATTTGCCAGGTATTAGGCCATTTTATTCTAGCCTCCATAGTAACATAATATAATTAACATGACATAATAGAAGAGGCATTATAAGTATAAATTTGATTAAATTCTATTTTTGTCATAACTGAATCATATGAAACAGTACCCAATTTAGAAGAATACAATAGAAGTTCTAAATGTTTAATGTTAGTTAATGTTTTATGGTCTTTGTTTAAATTATTTTGTTTTAGAAACATAATCAATAATTAACCCACATGATAATAGGGTCACTATGGAAATCAAAATATTCAGTGAATGAAGAAGAAACCATAGGATCTTTTAACAATGCATTAACAATTTCCATCTGTTACCACATATATGAGCAGTACTAAATCTAGTAATAACAGGAGCATGATCTGAAATTAAAATGGATCCAATTTCAGCATTGTTGTTCTGGGATAATTGCTTACTTAAAATGTTGATCCAACCTGGTAAGTGGACCATGAACTGGAGATTAAAAAGTGTATTTTCTCAACATCCGGTAACAAAATCTCCCTGAATCAACCAAAGCTCTTCGAGGGATAGTAGATCAAAATTGCTAATGCATTTTATGAGGAACAAACTTGACTACTGATTGGTGATCAAGAAAATAACCCATTATTTGACTGCAGTCACCACCTAAAAAATGTATTCATCCTCAAATGTAATAGAATTTTGTAACTCTACATTAGAAATTATAGTCAATTTGTGCAAGCCCATACACATTAAATTCTGTGACAAATTGTATTAATGTTTAATGCAGCAGCAACCTATCTGCCTTTGTTGTCTGTTTCTTAAGTAATAACATGAACATCCAAATGCTTATTTCACAGGATAACCACACCGCTCTTTTTATTGAGGGCTAAGGAGACAAGGACAGTACACACCCAATTGTATTAAGTTGAAGTGCTTCTAGTTCTGAAAGATGGGTTTCTCATAACAAAACCAGATCAGGATTATACTTGGTAAGGTAGGACAATAATCTTTGTCTTTTAATAGGACTAGTTAAACACTTTACATTCAAATAAGAATTCATAAATAATTTACATGATGTACTAATATAGAGCCAATAGATGTAATATACAAAAAGAAATAAGCGTTCTGAAAATTAGGGAAAGGGAGAAGGAAGAACATTGGAAAAAGAATGGAAGAAACACACATAAAGTAGAACACAAAAGTAAAGAAAGTATAGATGAAATAGACAGAGAATGTTATACAAATGGTGATTGAAAAACATACCTTCTTGAGATGAAAAGGACTGGGTGTGGTGACAGTACACTACTAAGATGACACATCCAAAGGGCAATTGCGGTGAACGATGAGATACATTATTATAAGGACCAAAATGTGTATACAACTAACAAACTGTAAACAAGAAAAAGAGCTAATACAAAAAGAACTTAAAAAAATTACAATTGAACATAAAACAATTCCTTATAAACAAGCAATAGCTATATTTAGTCTATATATATGACTTCTCTACAATAGTCATTGATGTATAGCTTCCTCTTTCCCTCCATAACTGCTAGGGCTCGTCTTGACACCGAGCCCCTGCGTTATGGGCCATCTTCTATGTCATTCAGGCCAAACCCCAGTGCTATTGATTCTTTGTCACTAGTTTCGGCTTGGCACAAGGGTTAGTTAGGTAAGGGGTGGTTTGGGGTGGGTGTTTAGTTATTGCTGTATTTTTACTGATGTAAGTAAAACATTTAGACCTAAACAGCAGTATCACACACCCTCACAGTAGATACTATATTAGAGCAAGGCTTCTGTAAATGGATAGAAACAGGTGTTTGTGCCAAATGATGGGATAATTGAGGCAGGAAGGTGTTTTTTGGACAGGGATGTCCAGTTTAGATCAAGGGGAAGCGATCCATGTCAGATTTTGAAGATAACTACAACCTATGTAACGGAGTTCTACATAGTTTCATTGTATCCACATGTATCTTACCTTGATCTTGAAACTTGGGAATTTATCTGTCTTCCTGGGTTAGGGAAATGTACACAAAAAGATAGGATCCAGAGAAAGAATGATAACAATCTGTTAAGCATACAGATTTAAACCTGCTCGCTAACGCCTTTTAGTTGTATGTGCAGTCTCACCTTAAAGCAACTGTACTCACAGGGAATACCTTCCTGGCATCTGCAGCTGGAGCAAGACGTGACATGGAGAATTCCTTACCTCTGCAACATCGACCATCTCAACAATTAAGTAATTAGGAGTTCACAGACCAAAGAATGGAATGGAGAGGGAGGTGACTGAATTAATGACTTTCCCTGAGTTTAGAGAAAAACTCAGAGAGTGGGATGAAGGAGGTCAGAACTTCTTTGTTTCCTCAAAATACCATAAAAGTATTACATGTCCTGTTAAGAAAGAATTCAATACATCTATCTGCTTGGTCAACGACTGAGATCTGACGGTTGAACCATTCCCCACTGGCTAGCATTAAGAGAAGAATCACTCTAGGGAGAAATCTACAAACAGCTAGTGGGACATTGGTGTTAATAATGCTATAGATTAAAATATGGGGTATATGGTGCCAACATTTTGAGCACATGAGAATGTAATATGGATCCTTCTGCTGTTTATGACCGGGGGTCGTCGCTGTTTGCCTATACTTTTGTTATGCTTGCTTTGTTTACAGGTATGTTTTATATGTTTAAAAGCCAATAAAAACACTTTATCAAAAAAATAATACTATAGATTTGGTCCAAAGGGGTAGAGCAGTGAAGGGCTCAAGGTTGAAAGAGCTCAGTTCCCAGGGACGATCAGTACAGGTTTCAGGTGGGCAACATCACAAGATCGGCAAAGCTGAACACCACAGGTATTTGATGCGAAGTAGCACAGGGTCTAGAGCAGAGGTCTTCAAACATTTTGATGCCGAGACCCCCTTGTCAAACTCTTTAAGGCGTTAGGACCCCCTTCTGACAAACATTTCTAGAACCTGATACTCCTCATCATCGACAACTATCGACAACCATAAACGCCCCCAATTCCCACAGCAAATAATTTTTACGGTGGGGAAATAATATTAAACAGTGTTTAGCAAACCAAAGGTCAGTGAGCGTGGGGGTGTAGTCAAAGGTGTAGCTAAAAACAAAGGGCGTCATTATGAGGAATTGGCGTAGGGCAGCGCCGCAAGTCTTCTTGCAGCGCTGCCCTACGCCAATGTGAAAGGGCAGGAATGCACAGTATTTATGAAATATGGTTAATTCCTGTCCTTTTCACTTTGCGTTGGCGCACAAATCAGTGCTTAATTTGAGCCAGGGCTTTCCGGTACTAAGCACCGGCACTTAATTGGTTTCCGGTGCTCGGCACCGGCACCTAATTGTCAACACCATACTTAGAACAGTCCACCACATGGTGGCGCTGCTCATCTTATTTAGAGATGAGCAGAACAACGGTAGTTTAGGAATACAATATACATTAAAATTGCTAATACCTGCCTCCCCAGCCCTTCCTTTAGCTTTGGGGACCTGGAATAATCTGAACTGTCGCATTTACATGCAAGAGAGATGGTTAGTAGTTGTTTTGGCAGCGATGACGAGGGCGATGGGTGGTGCAAGCTGCAGTGGCCTCCTGGTCAGAGCCCTGGCACTTAATATTTTACAAATTAAGCACTGGCACAAATTGCTGCCTAGCACCAATATAGGCAGGATTGTTTTTGTACAGAAAGGGGCACCTTCCTTCACAAAAACAATCCAGAGGGCGTTTTCCTCTTTCTATGTTAGCTGCAAAATGCAGCACTCATGGAAAGAGGCAAAAACGAGGATAAATGAAAACATTTCTCCTCGTTACGCCTCCATTGGGTAGGCGTCCGTTTTTGGGGCTGCCCCAGGTTTACGTGAATTTGTAAATATAGGGCAGCATCAAAATCCATGGGTGTTGCGTAGGAACCCCACACAAAGCCCAAGGAACACCTCCTTGACGCAGATTAAGGCAACGCAGTGACTTGCGCTGCTATGTCTTACTCCATATCTATGAAGCCATGCAAAGCCATGTAGGGTGACTTTGCACTGCCCCATAAGTATGGTTGAGACGCTTGCGCCACCGGAGCGTCAAAAAAGTGATGCTCTGGCGATGCAAGCCTCTCATAAATAAGCACCAAAATATTCTGTACGTTTTTTAGGTCTTTCACCATCAGGTAGCTACATATAAAATAATGGGCAGCGTAAATTAAAAATAAAAGTAAAAAGTTGTTAGTGGGAAATGCACTGTAGTACATTATGAAACCTCTATTAGTTGATGCACTGCAGAGTTCTGTGTGTAACCAGAGAGCCACAGAATTAAATCTTGATTGGTGCAGTGGAGAATAGTGATGTGTATTTTTAGTGCTATGAGGTCACAGCTTGTGACAGAAAGCACTGTAAATATGTAGGTCAATATTTTATACTTGCATTACACACAGTGTAAGATAGAATGCTGCAAAACGTGCAAATAGTTTTGCGATTAGTAATACCAGAGCGTCTGTAATGCAATTTTCTTTTACATAACTGTCCCTTCAACACATCTTTAGGGGTACTAAGGGCTGTGTAAATGCAGTTAAAATTAAAAGCAAGCCCTTCCAAGCCCAGTTGTTAACTCTTTGCACTACCACTCAGAAAAAAAAAACTTTGTCATCACAAAGCTTTAGTGATTTGATCAATTAAAGCCAGAACTGCTCCTTTACACTTGCAGATTAACTCACAGTGCACATTTGCATTTCATTCAGGCAAGCAGCTGATAACGATCTAAATCAGCTGCCCCACTGTCTTTTTCCAAAAGGAAAGCAAATGTTTTGGTTTTCTAGGGACAAGTGAAGCTGGGGATGCGCGACCCCCTCCCCAGGCCTCCACGGCCCCCCTGGGGGTCGCGCCCCACAGATTGAAGACCTCTGGTCTAGAGTAACCAGCTTTGGTGAGAAGTCTATTGATCAGACAGCAGCATTGCAAGCGTCCTTTGCTCACAGAAACAGTACATTTCAGGCTGAAACAGCATTGCATAACAAGTATAGTATGGTAGCAGTAGTGCAACCTTTCCCCTTATGGTTTAGGGCTTCTTCGCAAAATTCGATCACCTTCAATTTTATTATCACAAAAGGTTGCCCTTACAGGCACTTCTGCATAGCTTGTGTTCACAGTATGCAGAACTGTGTGATTAATATCTTTCCTGGCCACATAAGACATTCTGATTTGCTCCTGTTCACAGGATGTTAGCTTACCTTGAGCCTAACACAGAAATCGAGGAAAAAGAAGAGAACGCTTGTCCCTATGCACACAAGGCACAGATGAGCCATTGGTACATAGAATCGGTTTACTTGCACAGAGGTGAGGTACATGGTAGTGTGATAAGCCGATCAAGATGTGTAGAACATGACAGGATCATTGAAGGATAGAATAGGGATGTGAAAGAACCCATGTAGGTCTGGTCACTTAGCATTAAAGTTAAATGTTCAGTGGATTCTATGGAGCAACAACTTCTAGGCAGCTCCCTTACTTCCAGCCTCCTTTTGCCAGCATTACCCACCTGATTAGCAGTTCAGCATGGTTCCCATTGAAAGCTGTAGCAAAGTGAAAAAGGTTCCAAGAATCATGTCCTGGAATACATTCAGAAAAATTTCAAATATGCTCCATTGTCTGATGCAAATCTGATAACAATAGCAAGAGTTTATATTATGGATCCTGAGTTCACCATTGCATAATGCCAACTTAAGGATTTGTTGGGCCTCAAGCAAGACTTATTTTAGGGCCCCATTTTGGAACAACTTTGAGTTTATCTTTTTTCAGCTACTTGAAATCCTCATGATGCCAAATAAAACTGAAATGTATGTTAAACTGTCAGAAACAAGGGCACGCAAAAATACCCAAAAGCTCACACTGCCCTGCATCCGCTAGCCATATAGTATCATAGGAAAGCTTAAACAAGTATCAATAAAGCCAGTTATTTTTATCCTTGGATCTAAATTTTTTTTGTCTTGCAACAACAATATTTTGTGTGGAATATAGTGTCTAGCCATCCAGTTCCTCCCATTGTAGGAACTACACACTAAGGGCCCGATTCCGATCTCGTAAGGAAGGTCTCCAAACGGGATTTGTAAAGAGCAAATCTGATTCGGAGCCTATCTTTCCGTCCGAATAGTCCCCTGTTCCGAACGACCAAGTACGATGCAAGTATCCCGTACGCGCCGTGCGAATCGTTTACGAACCCGAACCAGTCCGTCCGACACATCCGTAGCCGAATCATGCCACGCAATGGAGCCGAATTCCGACCGAGCGAGTATGATGCACGATTCGGACAGCCGCTTTGCCTTGGTCTCAGCGAGATGAAACGGCTGTCGGAATCGTACTTCG
Source organism: Calotriton arnoldi (assembly GCA_963921515.1). Classification (NCBI taxonomy): domain Eukaryota; kingdom Metazoa; phylum Chordata; class Amphibia; order Caudata; family Salamandridae; genus Calotriton; species Calotriton arnoldi. Next base: position 806,582 of record CAWUFW010008289.1, read on the forward strand.
GGGGGCCGTAGCAGGCCCCCTTCACCCGGGGCCCTCCGAATCAGTCACGGGGGTATGCCCATGGGTCCCCCCAATCCAGGCATGCACAGTGTGGCGGGCACCAAGGGGTGCCCGCCACAGGGTGTACACTTTTCCCCACCCAGCCCTTTTTGCTATGGGAGCCTGTGTACGCGTCTGTACACAGGCTCCCATAGAGTTCAATGGGAGTCTGGCCGAACCGAGTCCGTACCAATGCGGTTGCATCGTACTCGCTCGGTTGGACTCGCACAGCGCGTCTCGCTTGGAAAGTCCTCCAGGCCCGAGTCGTACGGAGGGCTTTCCTAGCGAGATCGGAATCAGGCCCCAAGTGTGACTTTTTGAATATTTAGTATTTAGCACATAATATTAAAATAAGACGTGCGTGCACAAACCACTTGAAATTGTAGCTTTAATTGATAGATATCACAAATAAACCCCCTTTCACAAATGACATTCTAGCAATACGTTTTTCTCCTCACTTCTATTCCCTTCCCTTGTTCTTCGTGTCCTCTCTGTGTGAGTACACTTCTCTGGCTGTACAGGGATCTCCAACTCTGTTGCGTAAGATAAATGAGAAGATGCGGGAGAAGGACAAGGCATAAAAAGAATGAATGAAAGATGTAGAGTTGAGGGAGAAGAAGGTAGGGATACATATGAAATCGAGAGATAGGTGAGGTAGTGAGAAACCTGATGCAAAGAGAGAAAGATGAGACAGCCATAAGAAATGATACAGAGAGATAGAAAGATGAAGTGGTATTTAGAGAAAGTCAGATAGAGAGAGCTAGGGTTATGTATGAGGAGATGTAAACATAAGAAGTGGATTGGATGCACCAAGGGGTCTGGTGGCGAGAGGGGGATAGCAGAAACAGATGTAGCGGTAGAAAGGTATAGTATAGAGGGATGCAAGGTAGAGAAAGCTGTGAGACAGAGTGAGGGAGAAAATGAGAAGAGGTGTAGGATAACAGGTTAGGTAAAGAAAGTAATGAAACAGAGAGAAAGGTAGAAAGATGGCTGATTGGTAGAAACAGAGATGAGGTTTAGAGAGAAGAATAATGAAGAAGACAGCCAGGGTGAAGCAGAAAAAGACAACAGAGGTGAGGTTGATACAGAGGTAAAAAGAAAGTAGTGAGGTAGCGAGGTGGAGACAGAAAGGTAAGGTGGATAGATGTATAGAGAGAAGTGGGTTAGAGAGGCTGAACTGAAATAGAGGACATGGCGAGATATCTGAGAGAGAGAGAAAGTAATTGTAGAGAAAAAGCGGCAGGGCTAGAGAAGGAGCGGTAATGAGAAAGGAGTAAGACAGAGAGAGGCGTGAGGTGAAAGGAACGGAGGTAGAAAGAGAGGGGTGGTGCAGAAGGAAGGTAGGATACAAATGAGTTAAATTGAGAGGACAGAAAGTAGAGATAAAGTGGTTAGTAAGAGAGATGTGAGGTAGCGAAATGAGGTAGAGAGAGAAATGTAGTAGAGAGAAGTGATGCAGAGTGGTGCGGTAGAGAGAGGGTTGAGAGAAAGGGTGATCAAGAGATAGGTGCGATGTAGAGAGATTAAGAGGGACAGAGAGGTGAGTTTGAGAGCGAGGCGATGTTGACAGAGGAGAGATACAAAGAAGTGAGATGGAAAAAGTAGAGTGAGGTGTATAGAGAGGTGCAAGGCTGACAGATCTGAGGTAGCGAGTGGAATACAGATGTAAAGGTAGGTATGGAGTGGTAGAGAGAGGTATGGTTGTAAGAGAAAGTAGGTCATTGGGTAGATAGTGGTGCACTGAGAGATAAGTAAGTTGGACTTAGGTGATTTAAAGAGAGTTGCGATAGAGAGATATGTGGTAGGTACCAGAGGCGGCACGAGTTTTGGGGACGGTCGGCCTCCCCCCCCCTGCTCTTCCATGCGGCCGCTGCGGGGTGGCAATCACGGGACTATAGCCAGCACCCCCCACCCTCTTACATGCAGCCTCGGCAGCAAAGGCAGGGACCGCCATGGCCGGTAAAGTGGCTAGCTACGCCACTGGTAGGTACATAGAGATGCCAAGATATTTGGAGAGAGCGGGGTAAAGAGAGAGCGTTGAGGTAGAAGAAGTGAGGTGAAGGAAGAAGAAAGAGATGGAAAGATTTGTTTTTAATTTAATTACCACAAACTTCCTGAGAGTGTGAGGGTTACAGTTAGGTAGGCCAGACAGGCCCAGCTGTCCAATTAAACAAGCACTGGCAAAGCTTTCCTATAAGAGCTATTGGATTTGCCAATGTTTTTATAGCTATGCTGTACAGTATTGTATCTGCTGTGAGTATGGCTAAAAAAAAACAAAAAACAACGCAGCTGCTTCATTTTGTAGGTGGACGCATGCATTGAACAGAATCTACACGCATTCACATTCCTACAAAGGGAAATGGCTTTTTAAACTTTTTATTTACCATTTTAAAAGTTTAAAAAGGATTAGTAGGTAGCAGGAGCGGTTTGGAAAGGGGGTGGGTGAGTGAAGCAACAGGGCGGGCCAGGGAAAAGCAACACTGTGGGCGTGGAAGAAGTAACATGAGGGAGAGAATACAAGGCAAAGGGAGAAACACGCAGGCAAAAGAGAGCAATGTGGAATGCAGGAGGGAGAAGCACACCGGTGAGTGAGAGCAACACAAGTTCAGGTGGGGCGAGAAAAGCATATGGACAAGAGAGAGCAATATGGAGGGGTGGTGGAAAGACACACAAGGACGACAACTGAGAAACCACTTACACTCTGATGGAGTGCTTAAACAAAAATAAAGTAGTTCCCTAAAAGTGAGCACAGGAAGTATAAGGAAATGCCTATTTTTGCATGATCACCCCCAAAGTTCTGGACTGATGCATTTGGTTTGTTTGACTCTGAGAGTGCACTAAGGCCTGCTAACCAGACCTCAGTGCCAGTGCTCAGACCCTCAAAGGTATATGTCTGATTGACTTATACCCAGTTAATATAAAGTTACTTACTTATAAGTCCCTAGTATATTGTACAAGGGGTACCAAGGCCCTGTAAGTTAAAGTGTCCCACCAGGGTTGCAGCACTTATTGTGGATGTGACAGCATATGAAAACATGTCTCCCAGCCTGCTACCGCAGACTGACATAGCAGTTTTAAACTGCTAACTCGACTTTGCCATTTAAATTAATTGCAAAGCCCAAACCTCCCTCTTTTTAATATGTATGTCACCCCTACATCAGGCCTTTTGAATCCTAAGGCAGGGTACTGTATATTAAAAAGTAGGACATGTACTTTTATATGTCCTAACAGTAAAAACCTCCAAAACTGTCGTTTTTACTGCACAAAGGCTAGTAGCCCCATTGGCGAGTACAGGGTTTCACTCTGACAATTGACTTCTAAATGAGACTACTAAAGTTGGTACCTCAATGTATCAAAATAATTGTTACATTAAACCATGCTTGATGCCTAAGTCAAATTTAATGTAACTTTAAAAAAAAATACAACTTTCAGAGAGTTGCCACTCTGTTGCCCAAGTTTTCCAGGGGCCATTTGCAGATGCTGGCCACCAGACAACCATCTGTCCTACTAGGGAGAGGTGTGAATGGGTACCAGGAGTAGGAACAATAGAGGCCTGCCGTTGGAAGAGGTGTTACCTCTCCCTGGCAGGAAGCCACACATGGTGTGAGCCCAAAAGGCAAGCTTCAAAGGGGAGGCTGCCTTTGAAGGTCAAATGGTACACACACAAAAGGGGCGTCTCTTTTGTTCAAGTATATGGTTGGCGTCAAGTATAGAGAGGGAAGACCACTAACCAAACCAGTTTTTCCGTGGGCGTGCAGCCCTCAGGTAGCCACACCTCTAGGGTGGGCTACCAAGATCCACACACAAAGGTAGTGGTTGTGCTATCTTGGAAGCGGACAGAATAGTGCACTCGGAGATAGCTAGATGCCACACATTGCAGGAAGTCGTCATCAGGCAGCTAGGGTCTTGGTAGCCCATTGCCTAGTAAACACCACATCCTTTGAGGGTGCTTTCTGGGCATAATTATAGCACCCCTGGCACCCAGACCTCAGATCAAATACAAACTGGAGAGAGGAACGTAGAAGGACTGCCATGTTGTTCCCCAGACCTGGCAAGAGATACTGCACCAACTGTCTGCTGCATCTGATGATCCTTGAGCTAGCAAAGAAAGGATTGTGCTTGTGGTGCCAGGCTTGTGGAAAATATATCAAAACACAAGAGCAACCCATACGTCCCTGCGAACTGGGTATAGCTAACCAGCTTCAGCACAATTGTTCACAAGGAACTCATTTAATTTAGGATTTTTTAAGTTTGCAAGTTTCTTACTTCTTGCAGTGATTTAATCAATCAACAAATGATACAGTCAATATGTTCAAAATAGTTCTCATTATTTAAAGTTCCATTTAATCTATGACTGGAGAGAAACACATGTCCAGTCATGTGTTTCTCTCCAGTCATAGATTAAATGGAACTTTAAATAATGAGAACTATTTTGAACATATTTGTTCAGTTGAGGGCACAGGTAAGGGATATGGCTTGAGGGAATTTATAACTGAACTATGATGGACACACAAACGCCCTGTTTGCTAGTATGGCCCTTAACGTCACAGGACGGCCACTCCCATTACTGGCCTCTACCGCCTCATTACCAAACATAACATTCCTCCTTCATCACAAATAGAAAAAGAAAAAAAAGAAGAAAAACAAATAAAGAATAACAAAAATGAAAAGAAACAGAGAGAGAGAGAGAGAAAAAAAGAGAGAGAGAGAAGAAAAAACAAATACCACAAACACGGGGATAGACCTCGGAACTTCAGATCAACACAAAGTCCTTCAGGCGGGAGGATGCTGCAGGGCATGGTCGGAGATGGTACCTCCCATTCCCGTGCCGGCTATCACTCTCCCCGCCTTCATCTTCTCTGGTCCCTTGCAGGTGCTGACAGCCATTAGGGACTTCCTGGGGACGGTGTTCCAAAGCCGTGCGGGTAACGTCTGGGAGGATCCTCGCCTCGTGTCCCAGGTGAGAAAACTTCATCATCAGGGGACTCTGGAGAATTGTAAACACCATCGGATTCCGCCCCCCGTCCATCATTTCGGAGGACGACTCTGTCCCTGGGCTTTTTGGACTTATGTAGCCTTTGAAACAGGATACGTTCCTTGTGATTGTCTCTCCTGCCCTCTGAGCCGTGACCATTGTTCCTTTCACAGCTTGGATTATACATGGATCTATCCCAAAAGGGAGCGCAAACTTCTCCCGTGGTCTGCGAGTCTTCACCATGACAGCATCGCCAACAGCAAAAGATATTGTCTTTGCTCCACGGACCCTGGACATATGGTCATTCTTGGCCTGCCGTTGCCTCAGTTGCACCGCGGCACGTTCCTATAGTTTTGACAGTCGTTCCATTTGAGGTATGATATCCCCCATCGCTCTGTTAATACAGAGAGAGACCGGACTCACTTGGGTTGTTGAGTGGGGCATGAGTCGATGCTCTCTCAGGAACGTGTACAACCACATTCCATATTCTGGCCACGGGCTAGTGAAATCCGAAGGACTTTGTTTAGCGTGCGCATAAAACGCTTTGCCTCCTCATTGGCTTGGGGCCAGCGTGGGGTGGTTTTTCAATGCTGAACACCCGAGACAGTAAATATTCTGAGAATTCATGGCTGGAAAAAAGGAGGGCCATTGTCCGTACACAATTCTTTGAGAAGGCCATGTGTGGCCATTATCTTCTCTAGAGAGTAAGGCCACACTCCTGTTAATGTTAATGTTACTGAAATTTATAAAGCGCGCGTATACCCGGAGGTGTCTTGGCGCTGAGGACATTAGTAGACCTGCTTGGGCGTCTAGTTCTGGAACAACCAGGTTTTCAGTCCCTTCCTGAAGGAGGAGAGGGAGCTCGCACTTCTGAGCTCAGTCGGAAGAGTGTTCCAGAGTTTAGAGGTGCCATAGCAAAAGCTGCGGCTGCCACAATGCGATGTTCGGATTCTGGGCACTGTCAGGAGTTTGGCTCCTGTAGAGCGAAGATGTCTGGTCGGTTCATACCAGACGAGAAGTTTTTGCAAAAAGACAGGACCCGTGTGGTTCAATGCTTTGTACGCCAGACACGGAGCCTTGAATTTTATCCGTTGTGCTACAGGGAGCCAATGCAGGCTGCGAATCTCTTTAGATACGGATTTACACCTGGGGATGTTGTACAGTAACCGTGCAGCTGTATTTTTAACACTCTGAAGCTTTTTTAGGCACTGCTTCTGAATGTTTAGGTACAGCTCGTTACAGTAGTCAAGTTTAGACTGAATCAACGATGTGACTACCGTTTTTCTGGTGTCCACAGGAATATAAGGGAGAATCTTCCTTACTTTCTTGATAAGGAAGTGGGAGGCGGAGACAGTAGCATTTGTGTGCTGGGTAAGTGAAAGTTTGTTGTCAAACCAGACTCCCAGGTTCTTAGCCTTAACCGCAGGTATAGGTGGATCTCCCATCTCTGCTGGCCACCACAGATTGCCCCAGTTTGGTTGCATATTACCAAAAATCAGGATCTCTGTTTTATCAGAATTGAGTTTAAGACAGTGTGTACTCATCCAACGATTAATGGCACACATACAATTCTGAAATTGCTGAGTAGGGGGAGCCTGATTTTTATATGCTGCCAACACAATCTGGGTGTCATCAGCGTAAAACGTAAGACTGAACCCCGAGTCCCTGATCAAAGGGGCCAGTTCGGAGACATAAACAGTGATGGGCTCAGGGAGGAGCCCTGTGGCACTCCGCACGGGAGTGCAGATGCTGAAAAGTGTCCCTCAGGCTTTCCATGTCCATGTGTTCTTCCAATGTGGGGGCATGCATGAGAATGTCATCACTGACATTGAGGACCCCTTTTAAGGCTGCTAGCACCCCTCGAATGGTGTCTTGAAAAACTTCGGCGGCACTGGACACTCCAAAACTAAGGCGTTTGTACCTCCGAAGACCGACATGTGTTGAGAATATGGTTATGGCTCTTGACTCAGGATCCAATAGTAGTTGGTGGTATCCTGCTCGCAGGTCCATTTTGGAAAACCATTTAGAGCCGCTCACCTCAGCCACAATGTCATCTATGGTAGGGGTCAGATGACGCTCTCTCCTGATTGTGTGATTAGGTAGCCTCATGTCCACGCAAATTCTCACTTCGCCTGGTTGTTTGGGCTTCCGTGCTACAACGATGGGAGACACCCAGGGAGTAGGGCCATCAACCCGTTCGATGATGTCAGCCTTCTCGAGTTTTCTCAATTCCTCTGTCACTTTTGGCCTCAAATGAAGCGCCACTCTTCTGTGCTTGAGGGCCGCTGGCTGAATGGAGTGATCGATATGAAGATGGACCATGTGATCTTTGAGGCAGCCTATGCCCTCGAATAGAAGCGTAAATTCCACCACTAATGATTCCACACTTTCTCGATGAATGGCAAATGCGAAGGCCACCAGTTGTAGATGTTCCGCTGTTTGGCAGCTTAGCAGCATCCCCGACCCCTCTTGAGTGACATATACCTTGGTCCGAGTGGAATAGGAATCATGGGAAATACTGGTGGTGAATACTCCAGCCAACGAAAGAGGAGTAGCAGACACATATGCGAACACTTGAGTCGACGTGCGTCGTAGAGCAGGTTGCAAAGGAAGAGATTGCAACGTTGAACGTGCCATGATGTTAATAGACGTCCGGTATCGATCAGTGCTTGAACAGGGTGTCCTGCTATCAATACATTACACTTCGGGATCAGTCTCCTTAAACCTCTGCCTGGTTGCATTGCATGGACGGCTCCCTCCACGTCATCATCATCCATGTCCCCATCGTCTTCTATTGATTGAGAAGCGTTCAAAATATTAATTTGTTTGTTTCGCTGTCCACTTCGCATGGCAGAGCGACACACCTTTGCAAAATGGTGAAGTTTATTACATGCGGAGCACCTTTTTCCTTGAGCAGGACACGGGCCTTGGTGGGGAAAAGGCCCACCACATCCGTAGCATATTCTGTTTGAAGTCTGTGACTTGCTGCGCACCAACTTCTTGCCAGAAGCTCCAGACACTATGGCATTGACCGGCTCCGTCTTCACCTGGCGTTGTAGCGCTGCTTCCATGTGCGCCGCTCGCACCTTGGACAACTCCTTCAACCTTCCCATTGTCAGTATGTCCGCCATTGCCCTCCCCGGGACTTGGAGTATGTGCTCCCTCAGCTTCGCGGACACACAGCCTTGGATAAATTGCGCTCGTATCTCACCATTGGTATCCGGCAGTGTACACATACATGCCAGCTCTTTGAGCCGCGCATAGAAACCATCTACCGACTCCTCTGGGAGCTGTCTTGCCTGTCACAATAGGAAACGTTCGTAATCAGGGTTAGTGAGCTGTCCAAAATGGGCGGACAGGGCTGCCTTCAGTGTAGCGTAGGTATGCGGCGGTCCAGCTTCCACTACTGACTTCCCTAGCTTGTGTAATGCAGCACCACCCAGATGCAGTAGCATAGGGCGTTGGCGTTCAGCTTGTAGGCCCACCATGGCAAAGTAAGTCTCAAGGCACTCGAGCCAGTCCCTCCAGTTGGCTGCCTGCGCCGATGGTGGGCTATCAAGCAGGAACGGTTCAACAGGTGGCACAGTGGTCATGATGTGGGAGTTCTTCCCAAAGTAATGAATTACGAATGACCCAAACGAATGCACACAGATGATGCTAAAAGTCCAAAATGACCTTTTACACTGAGGTGACCCTCCCTCAGGCAACCAGGTGTGGGTTTGTGCTGACTCCCAAGCTCAAACGAGATTATGTTGCCTCATGTACCACTCCAGCTCTTCCAGCAAAAACACAGCTCACTGTTCCTCTGAACGGAGGATGACCAGCTGGGGCAGCTCTGTTTACTTCCCTGCAATCCTCACGTCTTCACCTTCCTGGCGAGCTCAGCTCCTGTATATTGACACATTGGGCCCAGGTGAATAAAAAAGAAACTGTTCCAGCAGCACGCCAGGCACTCCTTAGCTGCAAACCAACAGGCTCCAGGCCGCCGTAGCGATGCATAGCACAGCCGCACGATCCGGGGCGGGGCCAATCCTCACGGCCCTGAAGCGGAGCTCACTGCATACGCGGGCCGACAATGCGTTACTGGGCTGCAGGACAACACCACGTAGGCACAGGAGGGCAAAACAGGCCAAACAGCAGTCCCACCTGATCAGATGCCGCACACAGTGCTCTGCGGCCACCCTGCCCTCGCAGCAGACAAAAAAATAGAGGCCCCGAGCAGGACACAAAGCGCGGACCAGGATCAGCACCGCTGGATGCAGGCATGTTGGCGCACGCCAGAAGGGACCCCACCTTCGTCGCCAGTTTGTTCCGTTGAGGGCACAGGTTTAGGATATGGCTAGAGGGAATTTACAACTGGACTATGATAGACACACAAACGCTCTGTTTGCTAGTATGGCCACCGAACCTCGAGGTCTGGTTCCGGTGCATTTTATTAACATCACAGGACGGCCACTCCTTTACTGGCCTCTACCACCTCATTACCAAACATAACAATATTGACTGTATCATTTGTTAATTGATTAAATCAATGCAAGAAGTAATAAACTTGCCAAACTTAAAAAATCCTGAATTAAAAGAGTTCCTTGTGAACAATTGTGCTGAAGCTGGTAGGCTTGTGGAAAAGCCACTTCTGAGCCCCGGACAGAAGAGGTGAACTTCAAGAGTCAGTTGGCTGACTTCCTTTTACAGCACAGGGGCCCAAAAAGCTGAGGTTTCCTGTCCTGGCTAGTCAGTATCCACAATCGCCTGATAGCCACTGACCAGCAATGTGCAGCCCGGAAGACCAAGCACCAACACTCAAAAATTGCATCCGATTCTCCTGGACCTGAGAGAGTCATTGGAGTGCAGTTTGGTCACCCGAAACGGACACTAGCCTTCACCAAAGGGAACTGCTGGTTTTGCTGTGACTGGAAGCCAGTAGGTCAATGGTAACTGGACTTTTGCTGTACGTAAACGAACTTCGAGGAACATGGACCCATGTGGCCAAAGTCATCCCTCCAAGACCATGAACCAAGAGGTAACCCCAGAAAGCCCTCCTCACAAACCCATCGACTGCACAGCATCTTCAGCATCCTGTATCCTTTGCATCAAAACCACTCCATTGAAATCTATGGTGGTTCACCCATAGAGCCTGGAATTGGACTTGAGACTGGTTTGGTGACAAAGTAACTGTCCTAGAAATTCTTACTGGCCTCCTGGACCTACTCCCTACTGGAGTTGGGGGCTCAAAGCAAGCCGGAGTACCCAAACACAACTCTTTAAAAGTTTAACAAAGTTTCCAAAGTATCTACTAACCATGGTAGTTGCCAATGCTTGTTTGCATTTTGAATGAAAAGCTGTGATTTACGTTTTACTTAAAATCTATATCTCCAGAACCCTCCAGTCGATTTTGTTCATTTTGGTGCCTAAATGTGTTACAAAAATAAGATCTATTTTTATAAATTAGTGTTGGATTTCTTTCGTGTTGTGTGAGTTTCTTATTTCGTTGTCTTGGTACTTCTAAATGCTTTTCACTTGCTCCTTTGTTTAAGTCTGACTGCTTGAAGCCACAGCTACCCAGGGTTGAGCTACGTTTTAGCAAACAAGCCTGACTTGAGTTAAGTTGGTATCGTGAGTGTATGACACAGCGAGGACCTAAAAAGAATCACATTGACTGCACACCATTACCCCTTTACCAGATCTTTGCCATGCTCAAAAACAGCACTGCCATTGCAGCATCGCAACAGGTACACATACACATCCAACAAAGGCAGAAACAAAAGCTAGAGTTCACCATAGCATATGCTATATCCTGGGAGCCGACCTATGTCACACAATGGTATAGGCTATAGGATGGAGAAGAAACAGGCACAGGCTCACAGTCCCTCCGGGAGCGTAAAACCAGCCTGCGCCATCCAATCCCTGTGCTGGTCTCATGCTGGGTAATAGTATTACCCAGCATGAAAGCAGCATCTTGATTGGTGCAAGGGAGTCTGGGAGCCTGTGATCATGAGCAGAATTTTTCTTCCAAAATTACATTTTTGTATGACTTTTGTGCCACTTTTTGCAATATTTACAAATGTATGTTTGCGCAAGGAAGGGGTTATACATGTCTCAGCTTCCCCTGTCTATTGGCTGTATTTACAACTGAAAAATACAGCCACTGTAAGAGTGAGGTACTTTTTATTTTAATGAGAATAGTTCAAAATGCCGTGTTAAGCCTTTTGTTCATTGTGCCATAAAATGAACACTTCTTTTTAAATATCTCCCGTTATTTAATTAAATTGAAGCAGCGTTTTACAGGGGTTCTTAAAAAATAAATAAATAAAGTACCTCCTGCAAGTTGTCCCTAAGCACAAACCGGATCCAGGAACTCAATTTTACTTTTCTCTCATTATTCCATTGAAATTAATGAAAAGAAACGTAAAATGATATTCCTGTCTCCTGTTTGTGGCCAGGAACAACTTGCAATGTACTTTATTTAAAAAGGAAAGATCCCTGTAAAACATTGCTTTAACTTAATGTTAAATTAAATCAGCGTTTCAAACAGATTTTTTCTTACAAAATAAATAAAGTATCTTTGCATTTTGATGCCCTGAATAAAGCATTTCACAGGCATCTTTTTCTAAAAAAACGTTTCTCTCTTCCAAAACCTTAGGCTGGCAGTCTGGTTGTGCCTCCAAGGCTGCTGCTCGGGACGCACAAGTCATGCAGGATCAAAGTGTGGTGCAGGGCAGCTGAAGGCAGGTGTCGTGGTCCCCATGGGCAGTTTAACACTGCTCATGCTGGGCCAGCATCACTCGCTTCGCCCCACCCTTCCCCAGCTAAACTCACTAGGCAATGGGAGCAGTTGGTTCGTGAGTCAGGAGGTAGGAACGCATAGGAGGCTAAGAAGGCCCAAAAATATACATAATGACCATGACAGGGTACAAAAGTGGGCACTGAGCTACTGACAGGTTGTCAGCGAGCTACCGGTAGCTCGCGATCGACTGGTTGGAGACCCCTGGCTATAGCCTGGAGATATCTAAGTGAACATGACGGTTTGGCCGTCCCAAGACAGCCGTTCAAACTGTCATGCGCACTTGCAGTGCCCTGTGCACACCACTCCTGCTGCTGTCAGAGGATGGCCCCGCACTCAAGACTCAGCTCCAGCTGCAGCTCCATCATGTGAAATAAAATCATAATAAAACATGCTTTTATCTGCTGGCTGAGGCAGTGGGGCGATGCTCCTCCGCCATAACGGAGGAGCCTCCGCTGTGTGACACAGAAGAGTGGTGAATGGTGCCAGCAGAGGGATGCAGAGGATGAATTGCACGGGGCGGGCAGCAACCTCGTGATTACAATGAAGGACAAATCTCAGTCCCCTGCTTCACTGCAGGCCACATGCATACTTGCCACATGCAGTTACCCATGGCTACTTCTCTCTGATGGCAGGATAGTGGGGGATCAGGCACGAAGTAAGTGGGACACAGGGAATGAAACAGGATATAGGCAAACATGAAAAGGAGCAGAGCACCTACAAGCTTATGAGATATCTGCATTGTATGCCCATGACAGTATTTGACGGCAGTGCCAGATATACCATCAATTCTAGCATAAATCTGTATCATGTTTCCACTGACAGGTAGTGTTCCACATACCACTGCTAAATCAATCAATAAATTTCTAAAGCACCCGGCTAGCCAGGCGGTCGGAAGGGGCAGCTTTTTCAACTACGAAAGTACATTTGCCACTCTTAGGAAGATTTTTAGCTGGTGAAAGCAGGAGCTAGAGACCACTGTCCCCTGGGGAACCAAGGAAAGATGAGATCATATTCATACAAGGATGATTATAAGTTGAACAATGAGGAAATCCCATATGAACTAATAACAATGTGCAGTAGAAAATGGGCATTCAAGCTAATCAAATGGGACAGTGTGCTAGCCCCTAATGGCATTCCAGGTTCTGTGTTTAAATCTAATATAGAATAATGGGCCCACTGGTAATTTCCACTATATAAAGCATCAGTCCAACAAGCACAAATACCACACACATGGCAAGGGTCCATCTTGCACCCTATATATAGGAAGAGAGAAAGATATGACCCCATAAACTATCAATTACCCATCCTCTTAGAAGTAGAGGCAAAGGCATATGCCACGATTGTATTCAGGGAGCTGGATGAATGGTCTGAAGAAAAATTATAATATATTTTTATCAGACAGGGTTCATACCTAAATGTAGCACAATTGATAATGCCTTAGCACTGCCCTGGCACATAAGTCCTCCCTTCCACACACTATTAATGATCTGTTTTGTAGCTTATATGGTATTCGATGCGGTGGACCAAAAGATTTTATGGACCAAAGTGATCAAATGGGGTATTTCTATGATATTGTTAAAAGCCATCACAGCATTGTATACTGATACGAGTCAGAGTTAAGGTTGGCAACGGGGACAAAGTCTCTGATAAGATATACACTAATGGAGGACTCACATGAGGGTGCGTACTGGCCTCTTGTTGTTTAGTCCTTACACAGAGGATACAGGGGTGGCACTTATGAGAGCCAGGTCGTTCCCTCCTAGGATCGGTTTACCAAAAATCAAAATTCTTAAATATTCAGATGATCTTGGTAACAGTGGATCAAACTGAAGTGGGGCCTACAACAAGCGTTTCAAGAGTTGTACACACATAAATAATCAATTAAACAAATTGGTTGTCAACTATGCCAAAACCCAAATAACAGTATTCGGAAAATATAAAAATATAGCAAAAGAATGCTGGCATATTGGCCACTCCAAATTGAGATGTCCACATCCTTTTATAATTACCTAGCCATTTGGTTCTAGAACAATTGCTCAACCCAATGTCAATTAATACACATAAATAGCACAGCCTCTGCTTTAAGCTATGCTACGTACATATTAAACACAAAATTACATAGTAAATCTGCTAAATCAATAATAAAATCCGAAAAGAAACACACCTCCCCACATAGCTTTATACACAGAATATTTTTCCAGCAAAATCTGCATCTACATTAGACCGACTTCAATTTAAGGCATATAAAAGAATATTTCAATTACCCCAATATATGAACAACATAGAGATCCAACTGGTATTTCGTTTATAAAACAATTTCTAGCTTGAAAAGTTGCCTTTGTTAATTATTATCATCTTTATAAACATGCTAAACAAGACACCTTGAAATCTGTCCTACAAGAAATATTTCAGGAACACAATCTTGGCCCACGTCCTTGTTTGAGCTACCTTATACCCGCAATGCGAGAGCTAGACCTGGACTCAACAAAGGCAGCTATTAAGTCATTGTAAAAACGCAGTTACTGCTCACCTCACGAGCACCAGATCTTGAAAGATTTGCACAGACCAGACATTCAGATTGGAAAAGAAATTCCAAAGGCTCCCCTCAAATGCAATATTATTTAAAGTAGCCAATAAACTATGGTTGTAGACAGTACATATTGAGAATGCGTTTTATGATCTTTCCTATTAAGGAGCTGAGAGGTAGATGGTTACAATTTTCCAATGATCCACAACATTGTAGACTTTGTTCTTATAGGAGGGAATCTAGATTGCATATTTAATGTTGTTGTCCAGAGGTTAAGGTGGAAAGAAGTACATTTTTGAAACCCATATTTTCAAAAATGGTATTACTAATTGCCTTGCTTTAATACCGATAACATTTCTGAGCTGCCACGTATTGCAAAATTTATAAACATGGTTTTTAAGAGACTAAAAGCCCTCCCGCTATAGCTACAAAAATTTTTTCACATTTTTCTGTATGGACCTTTCATACTCAAATTTTATAATGCGACTTTGAAAAAACGGATCCATATTTATTTTATTGGGTGAAAAAATGACACCTTGAACTAACATGACGAAATGAGCAACCTGTATTATGATAGTACCCTTTTATAGGTTGATTCTTGTTGGTGTGAAAGTATGCAGGGGCATATTTACGAGGAAGTGGCGGAGCACTGCGTTAGCTTCCTTGGCTTAACGCTGCGCTCCGCAACTTCTGAAACGCAGGGCTGCACTGTATTTACAAGGCCTTGCGTATCCCCTTGCGCTGGCGCTAATTTTGCCGCCTAGCGCCAACGCAGACACCCTTGCACCATAGTGAAAGGGTGCGTGCGTTGCAGGGGAAGATTGTTTATGTGCAGGAAGGTGTCCCTTCCTGCACATAAACCATTTGAAATGGTGTTTTGTAACTTCTATGTGTGCGACGTAAGCTAGAAGTTGCAAAAAGTAATTTTAAAAAATGATTGGTGTCCCTTTCTGCACATTAACAATAAATGGCCTTTTCCTGTTTCTATGTGTGCTGCACAACGCAGCACACATGGAAACAGCAAAACTAGGAGAAATTAAACATTTCTCCTCGTTGCACCAGGCTAAGACCAGGTTTTCACTGGTCTTAATTTTGGCACTGCCCCATATTTACGCCACCCTTGTAAATATGGGGCAGCATCAAAATCAATGGGTGTCGCGGTGGAATGCCCACCACAACACCCATTGTCCTCCCCTTTCAAGCTTAGTATAGCGTGAAAGGGGGCCTTATTTACAAGGCGGCGTTATTAACGCCGCCTTGTAAATAAGGCAAAGCCCCTATCGCCACCACAACGTCAGAATAAGTGACATTTTGGTGGCGATAGGGGCTTGAAAATATGCCCCCAAATGTCTAATAAATTGTTATGACTTTAAGTAGTTTTAACAATAACATAATTACTTTATCATTCACTACATCTCTATCTCCTCTCAATTGTGTTGTACCAAATGTCTCTCTACTTCACAATCACTAAATCCCTGCTACTCACTCAACCTCACTTCTTTATCTAATTTTCTTTCTGACTTCCTTTGTCAACAATTTCTATCACCCTCTACCTCTCTTTCTTATCTCCATTTACCTACCCTCAATGTCTCTCTATCTCAACTCTCTCTAACTGATCCATCTAGCTCTCCACATCTCCCTTTACCCCACCTCTCTCATCCGCTATGACCTTCCCGCTCTCTACCTGCCTACCTTCACATATTCCATTCTATCACCTTTCTTTACGTCACCCCAATTGCACCTCAATGCTCTGGTTCCATCTCACCTCCTCATCTATCTCCTCCATTTACCTCCCTTCTCTCTCAAACCTGTTCATCTCTTTAATACTTCCCTCTGTCTCTCTCCCTCTATCGCTGAGTGATCACTTCTCTCTGATTTTCTCTCACCCCTCTCTCTACCTCACCACTATGTTCCTCACCTCTCTCCAGATGATTTCTCTTTGCCTCAATCACTCTCATTTCTCTCTACCTATCACATTCTCTCACTACCTTACCTCCCAATTTCACTTTCCATTCATTCACTACCTGACCTCTCCACCACCCCGCTCTTTCCACCTCTGTTCCCTCTACCTCACCTCTCTCTGCCTCTCTTTTTCTACCTCTTTTTCATTCTATCATCACCTCTTCTTTCGCCTGCATCTCTCTATCTGCCTCTTCTATTTCAACTCACCTTCTCTACCTCACCTCCCCTCTACATCACTCTCTTTATTGATCACACTCAAGAGTGGCCCGTGCAAGTAAGAGCAGTGGGTGAGGTAAGGGGGGACTCGACAGACAACGATGAGGGAAAATTAATTATTTAATTAATTTTCCCTCATCGTCGTCTGTTGAGTCCCCCCTACCGTGCCCACCACTCTTACCTGCACGGGTCGCTCCTGATCACACTACCACACCTGTCTCTACCACACCACTCTCTCTCTCTCTGTGCCTCACACACTCTCTCTCTCTGTATCAACTACACCTCTCCTTCCCTGACTTAGTTCTATCTCTCTTCTCCAGTTCTCTATTTTATCTACAACTCATCTCTCTTTCCGCCCTTCACCTTCTTGCTCTAGCTTTCTCTGACTTGCTACTTTAATTACCTGACTTGTTTCTCTACGCATCACATCTTATTCTGCACCTCTTTCTACCTCACCACCCTTGGCAGTTTTCTTCAACCTCTTTCTGCATGTAGCTCTCTCTAAATCGTCTCTCTTTCTAGCACACCCCTCTCTCTACCTCACCCCTTCGTGAAGCTCACCCCTCTTCATCTCTTAACATGTCCTTTTCCCTCTCGCTTGCTCTCTCTTCCCCTCTGCCTCACTCTAAAACGTTTCTCAATTCTCTACCTTGCTTTCTCTGCTTACCTCTTTTTCATTTCTATCTCTCTGTATCTTTCTTTCTGGTTACCCCACCCATATCTCCTTACCAAATGTTAGACCATTCCTCACCCTGTCACGTGGCCGATGGGTACATTGTCAACATTACTAAGTTAGCATGAGCCCTGCAGCCATGATGACGCATTTGAGCACGTTACTACAAAGCTTTATTTTGCAGGACTCTGTTTATGCCTTTCACATGAGAACTGTTTGCTGTGTTCGTTCCCTGCTTGTTCCTGGAGTTTATACTGTAACGTTCCCAGGGCAACTTCATGAATATACTCAGACAAACATATATAGGAGAGTAAGTCATCATACTATTGCCCTGCCTAGAGGAACTTCTGATCGAGAGCAGGGGGCTCCTAAATCTTTACTGTTCCTGGAGTTTAGTCTGAACATTGTGAGCAAGGTCGATAAACAATGCCCCTTGTTATTCTGTTCTGGTCAGGCCCTAGCAGCTAGACAAAACACACTAGCGCAGCTGCTGCTGGAAGCTCATACTTTGATATTACGGGGATACATGTTTAGGTAAGAGACACTTGGAGAGGGACCTTTCCAGGGAGAAGAGCAACACGCACCTATGATGTAGAAATACCATCTATGGTCTAAAGTATGGGGTCTGCTGACAAAGCCCAGAGATCTTTTATTATATAATAATACTCCTTCCAGCCAAGGGGAAGGAGGTTAGGCACTATAGTCCTTTCTCCATAGTCTATATAAAATGACATCTCCCTTTATGATGTATGGCCTAGCTACAATGCTAACGATATTCATGTTATGCATTTTTCTGCTTGTTGTGGCACGTATACTGCATGTTAGAGAATGTTAGTTAAAATAAACATGTTAAACTATATTCGTGTCTCAGTCAGATCTTATTGTGGACAGGTATGGGAGTGTGAGCGAAAAGGTATGTCTTGTTACCGCGATTCCTGAGAGATACGGGAGTGTTGTGTTGTGGGGGTGTCTAATCATTTGCTTCTCTGTGAGTGTGTAGGAGGGCGAGTAAGACACTATAGCTAGCCGGTCCTGGGCTCGTGGGTGCTAAGTCGGCAGGAACGCACAGTCCCTATACACCAAAGTCCCATAATCCTGTGCATAGTTCTGTTTATGTGCAGAACCCTGCAACATGGCGTTTGGAGTTTCAATAAAAAACACATAAAACGTGATTCACCCATCTAAATGGTATATTGTTATTTATAAGTAGAAGAAGCAGGGACGTTTCAGCTGATATTATTTGTGTCTCTGCTGTGTTGCTGACTTCTTCCGCATCAAAAAATGGGTGGATGATGGTCATCTCTATGCCCTTAACATAATTAAAACTTGACGTGAACAAAAGTCACACATTCCTGTGTTAAAGGTCTACCATTTATATCCAATACATTGATGTCTGATACTCTACAAGAAATAAAACATATTAGCATGGCCCCCTTGGCTGACACTTTTTAAAGGCACATGTCTACATTGGCTGGTCAAGATTCCAGGAATCTCAGAACCATGTTCACATCCCAAACTGATAAATACTTGGGTTTAGGGGGCACCGATAACCGTATACCCTTCAGACATTTTGTGATCAAAGGATGTCCTCTGATAGCTTGGCGAGAAGCAACTCTATAACTCTATAACCTCCTGAAATGGCAGACTTATCAGAATTAATTATCCTGTAAGCCATTCCTAGTTCTGCTAATTCTAACAAATATGTACCATTTCCACAATTTCTGCCCTCGCAGGATACAAGTGTTATTCAAGACACAAAGAAATTCTTTTGTTCCAGGCTGAGATATTCCATCTTTGAGTCTGTGGGGCCCAGGCTTTCTGATGGAAAGGGAAGTTGTCTACGGTTACACTGGGGACATGTCATTAGACAAAGTTACCCAAGGAAGTATGCAACTTTGGATACCACCTGTGAAACTGATGGAGTTGGCGATTCAGTGAAGATGCGAAGCAAGTCTACTTTGAATAGTCCTCACAATTCCATTAGTTTCTGAGAAGCTGAGGGTCGAACCTTCAGTTGCTGATGTCCAACCGGAGTCTGGAGTTCCATCTGCTATTGTGTTAGCCTAACCCGAGAGGTATTCTGCTGTCACTGATGTTTTGTGATCCAGGCAGTAATACCAGATGCCTTGAGAAAGATCCATCAAAAGTCTAGATTTGTTGCCACCAAGCTGGTTTATGTAATGGACTACCAAAATGTTGTCCATTTTCAACAGTACTGAAGAGTTCATCCTGTCTATCTTGCTGCATTTCCCTGAGAAAGACCCCAATAAGAGTTCTAGATATTTTACTGAAGCTAGATTCCTGGTTGGACCAGGTCCCCTCTATAGATTATGAACCACAACTGGCACCCATCCAGTCCTGCTTACAGCTGACTCTATATTTACATCTGACAACAATGCAAATACCCCTCTGTCATTCAAAGATATGATGTATTGGAGCTGCCACTAGAACTCCAGGTTGGCTTCTTTTGACAATTCGATCAGATTCATGTATAAAAGGCCTTTCTTTAAGGGCTGAATGTTTAATCTCTGCAATGCCCCTCTATGGAAGGCCCAGGTAAATTGCATGGATTGACGATGATAGTTGTTTCAGTGAGATTTGATTGCATCAACAGATTTTTGAAAGTCACATATGATGGACTTGATTTTCACAGTTGGACATTGCAAGTGGACAATACTGAGCCTCTTCAAACCTAAAAACTCCCATCTGTTTCTTCAGTATTAGATTTAACTTCAGTTCATTAATCAATGAGTAGAGTCTTGATGCCCAGAGACACTTGAGTCACTAATAAATAATGATAATGAAACATGAAGATCATGGCATTTAGCTACATTATTTGCAAATTCCAAGAAATCTGAGGTACTCTGTTGCTGAGTGTATAACCTTAGAAAAGCACCAAGGTGCAGAGATTAGACTAACGGGAAGGGCCATACATTTGTCTCACCTCATCATGAAAGTTACAGACACCTGCAATGGGGTAGAAATATCAGAAATGTTAAGGTTAGGTATAGCAGCCTGTATGGCAGCACTCCTCTTCTTGTGCTGTATCTACACAATCAATTCTTTAAGAAGAATTGAAGTGTGCATCCAGACTTCGTTCCCCCCTTCATTACACCACGCCCCTTGCCCTTTGCCAGAATTGAATCTTTTGGGAGGCTTAGAATTGGCTACGGTCTGCACTGCACCCTCATGCATGGCCAGCCTTTTTAAAAAGATGCAAACACTAAACTCCTTTTTCAAAGAAAGTTGTACCTAATTACTAAATGGTCTAACCCTTTTAGGAAAGGATCCCCAAATTGGAGTTCCTGTGCGATGGGGCCAGTTTACGAAGAAACAAGATCGTCCAAGTTCTTAATTTTAATCTTAGTCTTAGTGAAAAGTGGCCTACCAGTTTTGTCAGAGGTCTGACCATGTTGTGAGTTCCCTTTGGGGCCCTGTTGTGACTTAACATGTGGAGTCTGGAACCTAGGGCATGAGCTCTGACCAGGTTCTATGTTCCAGCTCCTTAGCCAACGTTCTTTAAATGCCAGTTGCTGTTGGACTGGCTCAGGGATGGCTGCATTGTGGTTGCAGATCAACTTACCTTAAATAAATCTTAGCTTGGTTTCATTACTGGTCTCCTGTCATCATCACGAAAACCAGCACAAGAATTTGCTGACGAGTTATCCAGTCACCATCTGCAACCCAGCCATCACAGCTGCAAACCCACAACAACGTCAAGTCGCAAGCTTTGCCCACCAGTTGAAGGAGCGGGTGGTTCGGACCCGCAGCAGTATTTGTCGGACTTTCCCCGTGTTGTTTGGCCGGTGGTAAGAGTGTTTCAGGCGAAAGCAGGAGGTAGTGTGGAAAGAGCGGGCAGCGCATGCTCTGCCTTCAGTTCCCCATGTGCTGCCCCACGTGCTGCTCCTCATGCATGAGATTGTGGTGAGAGAGGGCAGTGTGAGCTCTCCCTTCAGTTCTCCACGTGCTGCCGCTCCATGTGCTGCTGCTCCACACGCACAAGGCACAGGCTCCACTCCTCAAGTAAGCCACATAAGATGCTACGTGAGGCAGCCATCTTGCTTTGGGGAGTGCGAACTACAAAGGGCCGTCAATGTGTGTGTACGGTGATGCGCACACCAGTTTTGTGTAATATTGAAGATACACACTTCGTGAATGCAGCAGATCACGCGTCGGTGATTCGCACACCATAAATATAAAAACTGGAATACTTTTCAGCAGCAGTGTGCTTCACGGTGATGTGCACACCTCGGTAGTGTTTCAGTAACGTTACTTTTCATTAGGATCCATTCAACATTCTCAGCAGTATTTATTTTGTGTTGAGCATTGTGCAAACATTATCGGTGATTTGCACACCACAATAACTATTGAGTTTTTGGTTGCGGTGATTGCTGACTATTATTGTAAATATGCAGCCTCAAAGTTCAATAGTGTTACCACCAATATTTTTACCGATCCCAGGTCCATTAACCATTGAATGGGAAGATTGGTTAAATATGTTTGAAACATACATTGAGGCCTTGGATCGCGGAAAAAAGCCCTACTTTTAAACACTCTGGGCAAAGAAGGTCAGCACATCTTTAAATATTTGCCCACGGCTACACAGCCCAATGGGAACCCTATAGAAGATGTTTATGAGGACACTAAGTAATGTCTGGAACTAAGATTTGCAAAAGAAGTCAATTTGGTAATGAATAGATATAAATATAAATTTTACACGCATCGTCAAGGAGAAACTGACACCATAGATGAATTTGTAACCAAGTTGAAGGAACTATCTTTAAAATGCAAATTTGGTGCAATGACTGATGAATTAGTCTGTGATCAGTTGATAGTACATTGTAAGCGCAAGAAAAATACAGGAACGTTTGTGGGCTGCGAAGAATCCCTCTCTTAAGGATGCTATTGGCATTGCCAAAGTAGTAGAACAATCGCAATTGTGTATGCGAGAAATGCGAAAGAAGGACAATGCTAGTTATGGGGTCTCCAGTATAGTTACGTATGATCCAGAAGTGGACTCCGTAATTAAATCTGGTCGTATTGTTTCCAGAACCAAGCAGACTTCTAAGGTCCTTTAAGGATGTGGAAAGAATTTTCATACTTCTGATTACCGCAAATGCTTTGCTTTAAATAAGGATTGTAGGAAATGTGGCCGTAGGGGGCATTTCGCCTCTGTGTGCAGACAAGGCAACAAATATAAGGTAGCCAGCATAGATGAGGACAATATAATGGTTAAGAAACAAGAGAGAATTTTATGCGTGAGCAAGGTGGACACGGTGCAATGGAGGAATTGTAGGCCTAAAGCTGCTTTTGTAATTGATGAGAAGATAGTAGAACTTATGATAGATTCTGACTCCATGTTCACTATTGTTCCTAAGACCATGTTCATGGCGCATTGGGCAGACATACATCTGCTACCTAAAGGCTCTAACTCAGTTGGGTATCAGAGTACCACAATTGATTTAGTAGGATATATGAACTCTACCACTGAGTTTGGAGGCAGGAGGATTAAAGGCAAGATTTATGTAGCAGAGGATGGACCATCAATCCTGGGTTGGATGCATCAGTACGATCTAAACATAGTGGTAAATCCAAGAGCACCCAACAAAGTGATGGTAGTTAATGATATTGCTTTATTGCACATTTTAGAAGAAGCCCAAGATGTCTTTAAAGAGAAGTTAGGTCAACTTAAATGTTATGTTCATAAAATTGTTATGAAACCAGATGTGGTTCCAATCCAGCACAAAGTGCTCACAATTCCTGTAGTGGCACGAGCAGCAGTGAAAGAGATGATATCTACAGGGGTTATTGAACTGGTGGAGACATATAGATGGATATCTCCAGTGGGTATTTCAGAGAAGTCGGATGGCAAGTACAGGTTCTGTGTGGACCTTAGGTATCGCAATCAAAATGTTGTGGTAGACACCTATCCATTGCCAAACATAAATGAATTCATTCTGGCTCTGGGGGAGGTGGGGAGTATTTCCCTAAACTAGATTTGAGAAATGCTTATCATCAGATTAAGTTACATGATGACTCAAAACCTCTTACAGCCTTTATTACCATGGAGGGTACCTTTCAATTTACCAGGATGCCTTTCAGGTTGTGTTCAGCATCGAGCATTTTTCAGCTCATGATAAATGAGGTATTCAGGGGAATGGCAAATATCTTGTATTTCCAAGATGTCATCTTTGTATTTGGTGACACCATTGATCAACACAATTTGCTACTTAGACAAGCGCTCCACAGAGTAAAAGAAGCGGGGTTGTCCCTCAGACATGACAAGTGTAAATTTCTGGTGAATCAGGTGGAATATCTGGGTTATAACATCACCACTGAAGGGGTTAAGCCAAAGGAAAATTTGTTGAATGCCATAAGACTAGCACCGTCACCTGTAGATAAAGATCGCTTGAGGTCCTTCTTGGGCCTCATTGACTATTATGCCAAATTTGTGCAAAATGGTTAAGACAAAACAGAATCCCTAAGGCTTTTACTTAAACAAGGAGTCAGTTTTCAGTGGGGTGAGATGCAGCAGAAGTGCTTTGAACAGATAAAAAACGAAATTCGCAGTGCGGGTATCCTTACACCATTTGATACTAGGTTGAAATAATTTTTCACTGGCAATGCGAATGCCACAGGCTTGGGAGCTGTTCTGTCACAAGCTCCTGGCAAAAACAAAGAACAGGGGAACCCTACTCACTTGGAACCAGGGCAGGTAATTTATAATCAGAAACAACGGTTCCTGTGGAAAAATATTAACAAAGGATGTAGTACTAATATGCGCAATCGCAATGTCTATGGGTTGCAACGGTGTACAAAGGAGAAAAGACCATACACAGCTCAATGTACAATAACAATTATTTATATAAGTTTAAATGCACTTTTACAGATTATTAAAAAAGAACAGTGATTAAGTGTCCCCAGTGAACATGGAACCACATAACAGTGATAAAACATTGGTGATATATACAATTGGTTTCCAACATATGTAAAGTCAACCATTTCTGGAAAATCTAAATTTACAGCAGCATCCTTAATGAATATTCGGAGCTGGTGAAAATGGTTCGCTTTGCTTGTGTCGATGGCGTTTCGACCCCTAATGCAATGAGGGGTCTCTTCAGGACCTATAATATAGGAACATCTATAAGAAAGGAAGAATGATATCATCAAAAAAGGCCTTGTGTAGTCTAGCACACAATGTTAGAGAGGTACGGACGGCTTGTACCTGAAAAGGGGGATGAACCATTCAGCGTGAAACAAAAAGTGCACCTCCAAGAAGTGATGTGGTGAAAAGGGAATGTGTTTACTCACATGGGACCCAGCCGGGCACTGCACATGTGGAGGGAGGAATGCAAAAATGTATCAGCCCAAATCATAACTGAATTACTGAGATTAGTACATCTGTATAAGAAGAAAACAAGAGCTAAAAACTCACCCCATGGAGGGGAAAGGGGAGTGCTGACAATGGCAGCTGCCCAAGTTGCAGGATGTGGAGAGTTGAAAATCACTCGGATCATAAAAATGTAAGGAGGCCTCTGTGAAGGGTAATTGAAGACCAATAATTAAATGAAGTCTGTCCCATCATGGTACAATAACCTTGTAAGGAAAGGGCAAAAACAGCCCCTTACCTGATGAAAAGCACTGTTGGTCCGCCCTCTTTTTAGGAATTAATGAATTGCGGTACTTCAGGACACGACAATCCGTGTTTCTAAAAATAATTAAATAAGACGTGATCAGTGAGAAGGCAAAGTATTCACTTGCTTAAGCAGTTATTAGTCTGCTTCGTCTGGTAAAGATCTTACCTGCCAGTGGAAGCCTCACAGCGGGACAACGCGTGCGTCAGCTACGCGTGGCTACAGAACTGCCTGAGTCCGTCTGTAGGTGTATGATGACAGCGTGCCGGGACTCATGCAGAAGCTAAATGCAGGTCCCGGGGACGCGTCAGAACCGGACGTCACGGCAGGCCTTCCAGTGGATAGCCGCCTGACGATGAGAGCCGGTTAAGAGAAGAGATGGAAGACAGACCTTTTCGGGGGGCAAGCCTGTGCCTGGGTACAAAGAAAAAAAGTGGACTGATGGAATTATTATAAATCAAGGATGGAACTAATGCGTCGGACAAAAGCAGACTAGACGCAACTGGAATGATCCAAAAACGTGACAGAAGCCATAGTCGGCATATTTAACCCAAATAATTGTTCATGCCTTATCATGTCGGCAGACATACTTGTATCAAGGCTGATTTCTATTGCAATAGCATAATATGTATCAGAAAAAGGAAAAACACACATGTATGTGTAACTCAATTACAACCGCAATAAAGATGCACTGTTTAAATACTGTCACTTTGCATTATTAAAATATAGACGTTGAGAAAAGAAGGGAATCGTGCATACTTGTTTCAACAACTGGAATGATCAAAATAACGTGACAGACGCCACGGTCGGCATATTTTACCCAAATAATATTCATGCCTTATCATGTCGGCAGACGTACTTGCATCAGGGCTGATTTATATTGCAATTGCATAAAAAGAAAAAAAGAGAAAAAGAGAAAAACATACATGTTCGGGGTAAATCAATTACAACCACAGTAAAGATGCACTGTTTAAATACTGTCTATTTGCATGAATAAAGTATAGACAATGAGAAAATACAGGGGGGGGATCGCGCACCCTTGTTTCAACAATGATTATGGCAGTCAAAGTCATACATACTACTAAGTCATACTTATGAGACCTATCCCTCTCGGAATATCTGTATACAGTGTACAATAATACATTGAATAAACATATGACGAAGATGGTAGAAGTATTGAAGCAGCATAGGCAATTATGAAGTCTATTAAGAAGTGTTAAACTCATATGCATAGGAATACATCTAACAAAAAATGTCCTAGGCAAAATATGAATATTCAATTCATAAGTGTGGTCACAAAGCCTCGCCATTCCTCAGCTGAATTTAATCCTTCTGTTATAGAGTTAGTTCTTTCTATCCACAGACACTCTAGTCGTTGTAGGATTTGAGTTAAATCACCTCCTCTTTCTGGGACCCATGCCTTGTCAATTACTTGCCACTTAATGTCATTTTCTGTGTGATTTCTTTCAGAAAAATGTGTTACCAAAGGGGCATTTTGTACCCTGTATTTTCTCATTGTCTATACTTTATTCATGCAAAGAGACGGTATTTAAACAGTGCATCTTTACTGTGGTTGCAATTGATTTACCCCAAACATGTATGCTTTTTTCTTTTTCTCTTTTTATGCAATTGCAATATAAATCAGCCCTGATGCAAGTACGTCTGCCGACATGAGTTGGCGGGGGTACGCCCAGACGTGGGTCCCTTGCTCACTTTGCCACTGGATTCAAGCAAGCCTGGCTGATGACGGCTGAAATGCCAGAAACCGGTCCTAGGATGCTTTTGTTCCGGTCCAGGGAAGACATGGCTTGGCAGTTCGGGCTGGACTGTTCCCATGAGGCACAGGGTCAGACTGAGTTTGCATATGGCCATGTCTGAACTGGGGTGGTGGAGTGAGCTAAAGAATGATGATGGATTAAACCCAGATCAGTTGACTGGGGGTGAGTGTTTGATTGGCTCAAACGTTCCGTCCATCATCCCCTTTTGTATCGCTTTGGTCGCCCTAAGTTGGCGGGGGTATGCCCAGACGTGGGTCCCTTGCTCACTTTGCCATAGGATTCAAGCAAGCCTGGCTGATGATGGCTGAAATGCCAGAAACCGGTCCTAGGATGCTTGTTTCCGGTCCAGGGAAGACATGGCTTGGCAGTTCGGGCTGGACTGTTCCCATGAGGCACAGGGTCAGACTGATTTGCATATGGCCATGTCTGAACTGGGGTGGTGGAGTGAGCTAAAGAATGATGATGGATTAAACCCAGATCAGTTGACTGGGGGTGAGTGTTTGATTGGCTCAAACGTTCCGTCCATCATCCCCTTTTGTATCGACATGATAAGGCATGAATATTATTTGGGTAAAATATGCCGACCGTGGCGTCTGTCACGTTATTTTGATCATTCCAGTTGTTGAAACACGTATGCACGATCCCCTTCTTTTCTCATTGTCTATATTTTAATAATGCAAAGAGACGGTATTTAAACAGTGCATCTTTATTGCGGTTGTAATTGAGTTACCCATACATGTGTGTTTTTCCTTTTTCTGATACATATTATGCTATTGCAATAGAAATCAGCCTTGATACAAGTATGTCTGGTGACATGATAAGGCATGAACAATTATTTGGGTTAAATATGCCGACTATGGCTTCTGTCAGGTTTTGGATCATTCCAGTTGCGTCTAGTCTGCTTTTGTCCGACGCATTAGTTCCATCCTTGATTTATAATAATTCCATCAGTCCACTTTTTTTCTTTGTACCCAGGCACAGGCTTGCCCCCCCAAAAGGTCTGTCTTCCATCTCTTCTCTTAACCGGCTCTCATCGTCGGGCGGCTATCCACTGGAAGGCCTGCCGTGACGTCCGGTTCTGACGCGTCCCCGGGACCTGCATTTAGCTTCTGCATGAGTCCCGGCACGCTGTCATCATACACCTACAGACAGACTCAGGCAGTTCTGTAGCCACGCGTAGCTGACGCACGCGTTGTCCCGCTGTGAGGCTTCCACTGGCAGGTAAGATCTTTACCAGACGAAGCAGACTAATAACTGCTTAAAAAAGTGAATACTTTGCTTTCTCACTGATCACGTCTTATTTAATTATTTTTAGAAACATGGATTGTCTGTCCTGAAGTACCGCAATTCATTAATTCCTAAAAAGAGGGCGGAACAACAGTGCCTTTCATCCGGTAAGGGGCTGTTTTTGCCCTTTCCTTACAAGGTTATTGTACCATGATGGGACAGACTTCATTTAATTATTGGTCTTCAATTACCCTTCACAGAGGCCTCCTTACATTTTTATGATCCGAGTGATTTTCAACTCTCCACATCCTGCAACTTGGGCAGCTGCCATTGTCAGCACTCCCCTTTCCCCTCCATGGGGTGAGTTTTTAGCTCTTGTTTTCTTCTTATACAGATGTACTAATCTCAGTAATTCAGTTATGATTTGGGCTGATACATTTTTGCATTCCTCCCTCCACATGTGCAGTGCCCGGCTGGGTCCCATGTGAGTGAACACATTCCCTTTTCACCACATCACTTCTTGGAGGTGCACTTTTTGTTTCACGCTGACTGGTTCATCCCCCTTTTCAGGTACAAGCCGTCCGTACCTCTCTAACATTGTGTGCTAGACTACACAAAGCCTTTTTTGATGATATCATTCTTCCTTTCTTATAGATGTCCCTATATTATAGGTCCTGAAGAGACCCCTCATTGCATTAGGGGTCGAAACGCCGTCGACACAAGCAAAGCGAACCATTTTCGCCAGCTCCTAATATTCATTAAGGATGCTGTTGTAAATTTTGATTTTCCAGAAATGGTCGACTTTACATACGTTGGAAACCAATTGTATATATCACCAATGTTTTATCACTGTTGTGTGGTTCCATGTTCACTGGGGACACTTAATCACTGTTCTTTTTGAATAATCTGTAAAAGTGCATTTAAACTTATATAAATAATTGTTATTGTACATTGAGCTCTGTATGGTCTTTTCTCCTTTGTACACCGTTGCAACCCATAGACATTGCGATTGCGCATATTAGTACTACATCCTTTGTTAATATTTTTCCACAGGAACAAGCTCATGGCAAGCAGGAGAAGACAGTGGCATTCGCATCCAGGACATTGACCACCTCAGAGAGAAATTACTTTGTATAGAGCATGAGGAACCTGGGTGGCAGAATACTTTAGAACTTATTTGTAGGGTTGAAAGTTTGTTCTCTATAAGGATCACAAGCCCTTGATTAAGTTATTGCTACCGGGAGGTGCAGTAAGGGGCTAAGCGAGATTAACAAGGATGGCGGCCCGCCTTCAGGAGTACTGCTTCAAAATTGAGTATATACACGGGTTGCGCAATGGTCAAGCTGACTTCTAGTCAAGATTATCCTTGGATTTACATGTAGCGGATGGTCCGGCTGTGTTGGCTAAAGAAAGCAAAGGTGCAGTCGCCACGGTACTGGATGTCCTTTAAGCAGTGCGCATGCAATCTATATGCAGAAATCGGTGAAAGAGATGGAGTTAGAAGTTACCCTCAAGTAACTTAAACGCCTGATTTTGTTGAGTGCCAGGCAAGAGAGTACAGTGGCACTCTCGGTAAGACCCTATTTGAAAGTGTTGGATTAACTGTGTGTGTGTGAGGATATGGTAATCATGAGGGGGGAGCAGTTTATTCCCCCTCGGGAGTATGAATTAGGCTCATAAGTATAGCACATGAAGGTCACTTGGGACAGACCAAAACCAATAAAAGATTAAGAACTAAATGGAGGTGGCCAGGTATGGATGATCAGGTGGACAAATGGGTGAAAAGGTGCAGTGTGTGTAAAGAAGGGGAGAAATGCTTGAAGGTTGGTACTCAAGCAGACTTAGGACATATAAAGGACCCTGGTAAACCATGGCATACCATTTGTTTAGATTTCATTGGTCCCATGAGTGAACTGAGAGGTGACGCAAAGTATGCCATGTTGGTGGTGGTGGATGCGCATACCAAGTGGATTGTGGTGAAGTTTATGAAAGAGATCACGATTAGAACCACGCTCACCCTCTTAGATCATATCATGTTAGAGGAAGGTATTCCCTCAGTTATCATTACCGATAATGGCACGCAATTGAAGTCTTATGACATGCAAAGTTTTCTGGAACCTAGGGGTGTTAAGCATAACCATACATCCTTATATAACCCACAAAGCAATGGTATGGTTGAGAGGGCCAACAGGTTGGTTGATTTTTTCGCCTAATAGACGCTACTCTCCCTTCAGAATTGATTACATGCACCGGGCCAGGTCTGAGAGACGCTACTCTCCGCTCGCACAGATTGAATGCACCGGGCCAGGTCTGAGAGGTATTTATGACCCCCGCAAACCCGGCATCATTATCGCCGGAGTTCCGCAGCAGCAACAACAGGTTGAGAGGAGGGTCCTGGGCTAAAACGCAGTAAGTCGATCTACAGGCACCACTATGCCACAACTGACCGGGTAAGACTTTCTTTTTCAGCAACCAGTTAATGGCCTTCGTGCCATTCGTTTTCTTTTTCTGCCTTAAGGAACCAGCACCCCTGCCGGATACTCATGGGGCATTTACAGCAAATCGCTATCGTGAGAACTTAGTCATATTTTCTCTCTTCTCACTTATCTGTAAATCCGATATTATTGCCACTCACTTTTATCGCATATATCGGTCTCTTTCACTGTATATAATCACCCCGCCGTTATTCCCGCATATCGCACGAACGGCTTGATTATCAAAACTTGACGTGATGATGCATAATCTGCTAACTGTTCATTCTGTATGTTTGTCTGTGTTTATGTTTTGTATGTCATAAATGTAGTAATGCTCTGAGAGGGAGGCTTCACCCCCTCTCACA
Organism: Calotriton arnoldi; assembly: GCA_963921515.1. Classification (NCBI taxonomy): domain Eukaryota; kingdom Metazoa; phylum Chordata; class Amphibia; order Caudata; family Salamandridae; genus Calotriton; species Calotriton arnoldi. Next base: position 837,236 of record CAWUFW010008289.1, read on the forward strand.
TATAGTGCACCTTAGCGTGTGCAACACATTTTTACCTAGGACACAACTCAGTCGACTAGGCACCTTCTTTGCACTTCACTATAGGTCCTGAGGAAAGCCAGTTTACACAATAAGGCCTGGCTGAAAAATGTAGACCACTCACTGGATGCAGGAGAAGCATAAATAACACTCCATTAACATCCTATGCCTTGTTTTTATTACTGCCAGGGCCCAAACATTAAAGTAAAACCTTCAGGGATCGGGACCACTGGACAGTTTTTTAACCTATCACATATCACGTCACCCACACTGCACACTCAGTAATACACCTGCTCCGCTGTAATTCAGGCGTTGTAGCACACCCGGGGCACATTCAGTGTCATCGGGTGGGCCCGATGATGAAGCATGCCACCAACTAGGTTGGTGGGTGAGGGCTTTATAAAAAGAAACGAGATTTTTCTTTAAAATAGACATCATCAAACATACACCCCAGTGACATTTATCACGTCTATGCAGACTAGCTCTCTTTGATTGGTTATACGACCCTAGGGGTTCAGAACTAGTTCTCTTATCCTCACTCTCTCTTTTGATATACATAATGATGAAGAATTGTGTCAGACATCTCCAAATTTGGAGATCATTGCATCTCAAGACAGAGGCAACATGGGACAAGGCCTCCCACTTTTCCCTAGGTGTTCCATTAGCCCGAACGTTTCGATCAATCAGGAAAGAGTCAGGAGAACTAGTCGACGTCCCATTTATTTAAAAGATTATGTTAATTGAATTTGCAGTGTTTGCGCTTAATTGCTTAACTTTAAGCAATGTATACTGTTTATGTTCTTCATACCCAGTGTTTGTAAGGGAGGAGGATGTATTATGACTTAACATGTGGAGTCTGGAACCTAGGGCATGAGCTCTGCTCAGGTTCTATGTTCCAGCTTCTTGGCCAACGTTCTTGAAATGCCAGTTGCTGTTGGACTGGCTCAGGGACGGCTGAGTTGTGGTTGCAGATCAACTCACCTTCAATAAACCTTAGCTTGGTATCCAATGGTCCCTCTAATTTTTTTTCTCTGTGTGCAGCAGTGAAAGATCTCTGAGAGCTGCAGTCAAGGCTGTGTGCACCAACTAACTGATTATAAATGCGAGCGCAGCGCTCAGCTATATAAATCTGTGGCAATTACCACTCAAAACATTTGTTTACAACAAAAGTGAAAACAGGTGCATTTCACACATATTGATACCAGTACGGGATATTGATGTTTCCCCAGGAAAATATTGGTGAGAGTTAATGAGCAAGTGGTTTTCCTTTCTGTGCCCCCCTTGCTGCCCCTGATTGTGCTCGTTTTTTCCTTTCTGTGCCCCCCTTGCTGCCCCTGATTGTGCTCGTTTTTCCTTTCTGTGCCCCCTTGCTGCCCCTGATTGTGCTCGTTTTCCTTTCTGTGCCCCCCTTGCTGCCCCTGATTGTGCTCGTTTTTCCTTTCTGTGCCCCCTTGCTGCCCCTCATTGTGCTAGTTTTTTCCTTTCTGTGCCCCCTTGCTGCCCCTGATTGTGCTCGTTTTTTTCCCTTTCTGTGCCCCCTTGCTGCCCCTGATTGTGCTCGTTTTTCCTTTCTGTGCCCCCTTGCTGCCCCTCATTGTGCTAGTTTTTTCCTTTCTGTGCCCCCTTGCTGCCCCTCATTGTGCTCGTTTTTTTCCTTTCTGTGCCCCCTTGATGCCCTGATTGTGCTCGTTTTCCCTTCTGTGCCTGTTTCCCGCCGCTGCGCCTGCGGCCCCGCCCCCTCACTGCCCATTCGCTGCCCCATTCCCTGCTCCTCCCTCCCACCTCCCCATTTATGGCGGCCGCTGTGCGGCCGCGCAGCGGACGTGCGCAGCGGGCGCGCCGCTGGCGTGCCAAAGGCGCGCCTAAGGCAAGCCCGTCTGCGCCCGTCCGTGCCGTGACCGCGCCCAGCGCCAGACCCCCTGGTCCGGGCATCCCCTGCGCCCGCCACATCAACAGACGCCGATACGACGCCAGCATCCTCCACGCACTCAACCCCGGAAAAGATCACGCCTGCTACCAGGCCACCCCGAAGCGCACCCAAGGGCCCTTCACCTGCCGGAACTGCAGCTTCGCCAGCACCCGCCCCGCCAAACCACCGCCCAGGAAAGAACCCAACTACCTCAGATGCATCCTCCTCAACACCCGCTCCGCCCGCAAACACGCCATCGAACTCTGGGACCTTCTCGACTCAACCTCCCCAGACGTCGCATTCCTGACGGAGACCTGGCTGAATCCCGCTTCAGCCCCCGACATCGCCATTGCCATCCCGGACGGATACAAGATCACCCGCAGGGACCGCACCAACGGAGTCGGAGGAGGCATCGCCATCGTCCACAGGAACACCCTCAGAGTCTCAACCAACACAGACGACACCCTCAGCACCGCCGAACACATGCACTTCCAGATCCACACCGATCCCAACACCACCCTCAGAGGAACCCTCATCTACAGACCCCCGGACCCCGACCACAGTTCAGCGATTCCATCGCTGACTTCAGATCAGCACACACGCCATCGCCTCCACGGACTACATCCTCCTCGGGGACCTGAACTTCCACCTCGAGAACAACAAGGACACCAACTCCACCACCCTGATCGACAACCTCGCCACCCCTCGGACTCAGACAGCTCATGACTACACCCACCCACGCCGCCGGCCACACGCTCGACTCCATCTTTTCCGCAAGCCCACACGTCTCCTTCAACCACACCTCCGAACCCCACTGGACTGACCACCACTGCATCCGCTTCACCTACAGGAATCCCACCACGCACCACCGCACCGAACAAATGCCTCGCCGCTGCTGGAGCAGAGTCACGGAAGACCAGTTAACCACAACCCTCGCCCTGAGCCCACCCGCCGAACCCTCCGACCCCGACACCGCCGCCCGCAACCTCAGACAGTGGATCGACGACTGCGCCAACACCCTCGCCCCGCTCAAGAATCCGCCCAACAGCCACACCAGCAAGAAAGCCACCTGGTTCACCGAAGACCTACAGGCCTCCAAACGAACATGCCGAAAACTGGAGAAGATCTGGCTCCACGAACGGACAGCGGACAGCTACGCCGCCCACAAGAGCGCCACCCGCAGTCACCATCGCCTCATCAGATCCGCCAAAAGGGCCTCACTCAAAGACCGCCTAGACAACAACGCACACAACAGCAAAGAGCTCTTCAACATCGTGAAGGAACTCTCCAACCCCAGCTCCAACACCAACGACATCCAGCCGTCGCGAGACCTATGCGACTCACTGGCCACCTTCTTCCACCGCAAAATCGCCGACATCCACGACAGCTTCAACACCACGACCGCCCCGGCAACCACCGAGACCACTGCCCCCACAACCACCAACCGCCTGCTCTCCTGGACCAACATCAACGACGAGGACACCAGCGAGATCATGAACACCATCCACTCCGGTTCACCGCTAGACCCGTGCCCTCACCACATCTTCAACAAAGCCAGTACAGCCATTGCGCCCCATCTCCGGAAAATAATCAACATCTCCTTCGAGACAGCAACCTTCCCGGAAAGCTGGAAGCACGCCGAGATCACCGCCTTACTCAAGAAACCCAAGGCAGACCCCAAGGACCTCAAGAACTTCCGACCCATCTCTCTGCTCCCGTTCCCCGCGAAGGTCACCGAGAAAATCGTCAACAAACAACTGACCCGCTACCTCGAGGAGAACAACATCCTGGACCCTTCCCAGTCCGGCTTCCGCAGCAACCACAGCACCGAAACCGCCCTCATCGCCGCCACCGATGACATCAGGACCCTGCTAGACAACGGAGAAACAGCAGCCCTCATCCTCCTGGACCTATCAGCCGCCTTCGACACGGTCTGCCACCACACACTAGGAACACGCCTTCACGACGCCGGGATCCAAGAGAAGGCCCTGGACTGGACCACATCCTTCCTTTCCGGCAGAACACAAAGCGTCCGCCTCGCCCCTTCCGATCCAAGGCCACCAAGATCATCTGCGGCGTACCCCAAGGCTCCTCCCTCAGCCCAACGCTGTTCAACATCTACATGGCACCCCTCGCCCACGTCGCCCGACAGCACAACCTCAACATCATCTCCTACACCGACGACACCCAGCTGATCCTCTCCCTCACCAAAGACCCTCACACCACCAAAGCCCACCTCCACGAAGGAATGAAGGCCGTCGCCGAATGGATGAGGACCAGCCGCCTGAAGCTGAACTCGGACAAGACGGAGGTCCTCATCCTTGGTTCCAACCCTTCAGCCTGGGACGACTCCTGGTGGCCAACATCACTGGGAACAGCCCCGCCACCCACCGACCACGTACGCAACCTAGGGGTCATCCTCGACCCCACCCTCTCCATGACTAAGCAGGTCAACGCCGTTTCCTCATCCTGCTTCAACATCCTCCGAATGCTCCGCAGGATCTTCAAGTGGATCCCCACCGAAACAAGAAAAACAGTCACCCAGGCCCTCGTCACCAGCAGGCTGGACTACGGAAACGCCCTCTACGCAGGAACGACGGCTAAGCTCCTGAGACGGCTGCAACGCATCCAGAACGCCTCTGCACGTCTTATCCTCGACATCCCCCGACGCAGCCACATCACACCCCACCTGAGAGACCTGCACTGGCTCCCTGTCAACAAGAGGATAACCTTCAAGCTCCTCACCCACGCACACAAAGCACTCCACAACTCCGGACCAGCCTACCTCAGACGACTCAGCTTCTACACCCCCACCCACCAGCTCTGCTCGACCAGCCTCGCCCTCGCCACAGTCCCCCACATCCGGAAAACGACCGCCGGCGGCAGATCCTTCTCCCACCTCGCCGCCAAGACCTGGAACACCCTCCCCACCAACCTCCGACAGACCCAAGACCTACTGGCCTTCAGAAGACTCCTCAAGTCCTGGCTCTTCGATCAGTAGCAGCACCACCCCCCTCTTCCCCCAGCGCCTTGAGACCCTCGCGGGTATGTAGTGCGCTTTATAAGTGTAATTGTAAGTAATTGTAAGTAGCATTTATATAGCGCAGCTGTCACCCAACGGGCATCCTGGCGCTGGTGACATGATTGATTGATTGATTGAAGTGGTCAGAGAAGTTATGAAAAATTGCTGTATTGTAGTTGATTATTGAGTGTAATATTAAACTTGACAAGATGGATGATTTGATATAATTGTGCCGGCAAGGGAATGGTGACGGACATGTATAATGTTTGCTTTAAAAGGAAATATAGAATGATATTCAAAGGAAGAGGCGCAGGTGGTTTGCATGAGAGTGGGGATGGTTTTAAGAATCAAAATAAAGAGGATTCCAACTCCTCCACCTTTGCAGGTGTAAATGTGGCAAGGTTTCTATGCATATTGGTAAATGTGGTTGAATCCTTGCAATTAACCCAGATTTCTTGATGGCACAGATATGGAGTGGGGGTTGTGAGAAAGAAAATAGTCAGTGTTAAGGATATTTCATGAACGATTGAGCCCACACAGCCAAACAGACCGAGAGTTCATTAGAGGTGAAGGCTCAATGGTTTGGCGGAGTGTCTCGGTGGATAGATGAGATTGCTAGCGCTGGGTGTAAGGAGACATTGTTGTGAGTGATCATAGAATTGTTGAGTGTTAGTGAAGTGGAATGGCAATGTGGGTTAGTGGATAGCATAGTAGACCATATAAACCTTGGGTTTTAGGAAGAATAGGGCATAGAAGTAGGAGAGATAGGATTATGGCCAGGGGCATGGTGGAAGGAGATGAGGCTTTGAAAATGAATTAAAAGCGCGAGTAAGGCATTAGATGTCCCCAGAAGATGAACACTGTAAGGATGTTTCACTTAAAAATTGAGCATTAACATAAATATCAAATGCATTCATAATGTGAAAAAAATTAACTTTTTTTTATTGTATATGATTAAGCACTTGAACATCAGGTCCATTCAGAATCAGCAAAAACAAAAAGATTAACATGACTCATAAGGCTCAGATATGAATATTTTTATGGTACTACGAACATGTATTGCCTAAGCTGTGAGTAATGACAAAGCTATATGGTTCTCAAAGTTCTGTAAAGACAAGGACATTGCATTGCTTATGAAGTAGGACGGGGCGCAGCTGTTGAAAATAAACATTATGCAAATACCTGCAGAGTATACTCCCTTTGCAGTGCAAATGCTTAGATTCAAAGTGATTCTACAGAGACATAGATAGGACCACTTAAAAGGTAAGAACACGCTACACCGCAACAACAACATGTTTATCAGTCAACCAAAATGCCGAAGTAAATTTGGTTTTGATTGGTAAAATAATTAAATTCCAGTTGGGGGGAGGAATGAATGATTTAGAATTTTATATAGCAAGCTAATACAAAAGGCAATACATTTTTTTTTTTTTTTTTAAAAGGACCAGGCTGGGATTGATATGTGGCTTTTCGTAGTATGAGAAAGGTTGCCCTTGGTTGTGTATTTTAAAAATGAATTGCGATTTCCTTACCAACATATAAATGGCACCACAGAATTGTGCAAGAAGATGGGGAAAAAGGGGAAAGCACACAACTTGACCCTGATCCTCTTCCCTTGCAGAACTTAATCAGCAGCATCTCTGCCACCCGTCCCTGCATCCAAGATGCTACGGTCACAAGGTGCATGAGCTGTAGTCTGTTTACAAAGTAAAATGTGCAGTTTTACAGGCACAGTTGAAAACAAATATTCATGTACAGTTATATAGATATATGTTGTGAGTAAAATGGCAGGGACATGTTGAGCACACAGCCCCTTACAGGGTGGGCATAGTGAATTAAATGCACACGGCAGCGTTTACCTGCATCTCTCTTCTTTAATGCGTGCAGCGAGATTTTGCTGTATTTCCCAACACCACAATATAACCGGATGGTCACTGTGCTCTGTTGGACAGGGGTTCGGGTTCTAAAATTGCTGGGACTTTCATAACAACAGCAACAATCCAACATCTCGAGACCCTTAAATCCCAGAGTTCAGGGAGTGGGAAGGATGGTGATAACTTTCTGCGCAGAAATGGATAACGGGCCAGAAAGTTTTACAATTGTGCATAAATCATTGGCTTGAATATAGCATGTAAACGTAAAGGGCCTACATTAATAAATACTAATTGCCACATTCTAGCCCAGTGTGACTGGCCCCAGTGGTGTTATACGTAGCAATCATGCCTGTATAGTTAAAGCAATACTTCAAGTAATATCTCCCTGGCTGAGGGTTGGAGGTTTCCACAGTCCCGTTCTTGTGACCTGGCTGCTGGTCTCGCAAGAGCAGAGGGCCTCAAATAGCAGCAATGTGGGAGTTAGTTAGCTAATCCTACAACTCTATTTGCCTTTAAAAATAAACACCAGAAGTACACCTTGCTGACTATACCCAGCGTACTGTCCTTCCTTTTCTTTTTAAATATTTTTATTAATTTTCTCCCCATTTTACCAAGGTCATATATTATAAATCAATTCATGGCAAATTCATCATACAATATAACATACCAAATATACAATAGGCTTGGGCTAACTAGAATAATACACTGATACACTGTGCAATTCATTAATACATCCAATAGTTTGGCCCGAGACCCTCTATCCCCCCCCGGATTAACAGAAAAACCAAGAGTAATCAGTGATCATACAAATCACATACAGCCAGAAAAAAATTATTAATGGTGCATAATGTTTACACATGACGTGACTGACCCAACCCCAGCCTTATTGGCCTTTCGGAGTCACCAAATATACATATGGCCTGCTCTACTCTAGGCCTACTAGCCTATGCAATGCATTAGGTTTACATTTGACTGTATCCTCTTGGCCCTCAAGCAGGCAGTCATTTTGTTGATAAAGGAGACAAACTTGTTGTTGATGCCTTTAATCTGATCCTTTCACGAAGAGCAGACCTGCTGCAGGAGGGGGTCGATGTCCAGACTGGGCAGGGAGGAGAGCAGGAAGACAAGGGTAATTCAGGTCACTACTCGCCCGTTCCTAGCCAGGGTCAAGGCACTGGTGTACTTCTTCAATCCGGGCTGGCATCCCACAACCTCGCTGCTGCATCAAGGGAGGCTAGACAAGGATCCCTGCTGCTGAAGCTGCGTCTGTCCCCATAGCGGATCCCGTACAGAATCATGTCAGGGTCACCATCTACACCCCTTTTCGCACTCATTCTTCAGCTCCTGCAGACCTTTCACCATCTCATTCCTTATAGATTGAGCAACTTTATGGCTACCATATCAAACACCAGGGTTTTTTTGTACAGTTGAGATCATACACTTAAGTATTTTAAGGTGTTCTCATACGTGATAATGCACAAGGATGATCGGTGAAATAAAGTATTGCCAGGATCACATATTTTGGTCAAGCTGAAAAGCTGGGATTGAACCCAGATTTTCCAGTTGCACAATATGCAATTCAGCTGAATGCTTGGTATCTCTTTCTGCCGTCAAAGGTTAACACGTTGGGCTTAATTCTTGGAGGGTGAAATTAGCGTTTGGGCGAGAGGCAGAATCGAAATTGTATATAGAGTAGTTTTCCAGATCACAAACCCTATCCAAGTACATAACAGCTCTTAACAGCGAAAAAGACTACGTCACATGTTATTAAACAAAATATTATTGGGATTCGCAAGAATGCGAGCCGAGCCTGGATTTCGAGCCCAGCTCCTGAAAATACACAGTGGGGAACTATATCTACCAGGCCTAATAAACAGACCGAGCAGACCTTTAAACGCGCCAATGAACCTGAAATGCGTGTAAAATATTGTGGTATGCTAGGGGAGGGTCAGTGCCCACACCACCAATGCATGCAGCATTCATGAGTCGTGGCCCGGAAGCTGCTGCCGCATACCTTGCAGGCCTCCACCTCCAACACTAATAAAGCAAGCGGCATGTGTAGCGGCCGCCTGTTCCATGCTCTGCAATGTGCATCACAGTACAAAAGCTGTGGCAAAGGAAAACAAACCTGCTACAAGTCCTTGCAGTGTTCTGCTATTTGCCTGGTCTCATAAAATCGCCACCACTGCTCCTCGCACTTCAACGGCAAGAAAAAGACCTTTATGTTTGGTGCTACTCATGTGTTAAAGCCAGCGGCTGATAAACGGTCTCGCGTGAAGCTCTGATGCGCGTGTTTTGTGAGAGTGAGTACGCGCTGGGGAGAAGACAATATGAGTGTGCGCGCAAGAGCGCATGCTGCAGGGAACAATGTTGGTATCATTACAGGTCGCCTGTCATCATCACGAAACCCTGCACAAGAGGTCCACTGAGATCTCCCTTATCTTGGCCTCACTGCATGATTGTAGGCTGCTTTGCTTTGCACGTTACACACACCACGTTTGTTTTTGTACTACGATGTTATTTTAGAAATACACTGCATATGTTTTTATTATTCCGTTCTGCTTTCTGTAACTCAGTCTGAACATTTCGTACAAGGTCGAACACCCCCGTACCCTGCATTGTTTGTGATCAATCAGCAACATTGCTTGCCATTTAGACATAACACAGAGAGACAGCTGCTGTTTTCAAGGGATGCACCTCTTATCATATACACCGAGACTTGCCTTTTGAAAACAGAGAGGAGGGTGCTTGCAGAGGGAAAGGTACCGGGACGGGGGCACCAGCTTTGCGCCATCTGAGATGCAGACCATTTAATTACTAAATGCCAGGTATGGGGCCCGGTTCTTATCCCAGTGATCTCTGCTATTTCACTGTGCTCAAGTAGTGAGTATGGGCATAGGTAGATGTATCATTCGTCATGGTATGGCTTTTCATTGTATACAGTTTACTTGTAATGCTAATCACTTGGCTCAGTTGTATATGTTTTCTAATTGCAGCACAGTTGCTTCATGATAGAGGACGATAGTTTCAATAAATATGTTTATTATGCACATGAATGAGTAAGAAAATGAAAATTGACAATCTGTTTCCACGTTTCCCCAGGGAACTAGAGAGTTGTGTTCTGGGGTGCCTATTTATCTGTTACTCTGGTAAGGTTAGGAGGGCAGGTAAGGCACTACGACCTAGGCAGATTTGGGCCTATAGGTACTGATGAGGTATGGTGACTTATTCTCTACAGTCTGACGTCCTGTGATCCCAGGCATTGTTCTGTTTGTCAGTCATTCAAAGTTTACGTTTATTTTGACCTTTGGTCTTAAAACAGCATAAAACATATCCCTGTACAATAATTCTAAAAACGTACTCAATTCATCGCAACTTCCATAAAAAAATCCGGTTCCATGTACTACTTCTGGATTTACATGATATTAATTCTAAAATTCATACCTGCGTCTGTTAACAGATATAAGAATTTTAAAAACAATTTAAATTCCTATTTATACAATATATTCCTAAAACAATATATGTCGGCTATAACTTTCTAAAACTCTCATACTATCCATCATCTCCTTCAACCATTCATTTCCTTTTCCATGAAGAACCTTTTTACGGCCTCCATGTACTTTGCAATAGCTATTGCAATATCAAGATTTGGCATATCTGTAAGAAGTTCAATTGCCTGAGTACGCAAAATGGTACCATATTTTCCAAACAGAATCTCTGCAACAACCGCACCTGGAATCATGACTTTTTTGCTTCTAATGCTCCATTGGATGTATAGATGCCATTTTTCCACGTTAACATCTTCAGTGCCAAAGACATTGCTTTTTTTCAACTGTCTTGTGCATGGATGAACCCATAGTGTGGGAAAAATCCTCTTCTGATTCCTCAGTACCTCTTCCACAGGTTCCTCAGGCATGTTGCCAAACACCTGACCCACAGTCATCACAAACAGAGTGAAGTAGGACATAGAGAAAGCCTGTATATATTTATGTGCATATGTACACCTATATTTTTACTGTGGAAGCACAAATGTGCTGCCCTGTGCTACAATGTCAGCATGTATAGTGTGATAATCCCAATGGTTTGAGTGGGGTTTGCTCACACAACTCACTTATTCACCAGGGAAAGGAGGCAAGGGACACCTGTGTGAGGAGTGCTTTTGAAAAGGAAGGCTACAAGAAGTTGGTTCTCCTAATGGCAGTGGAACATTCAATATTTAACAGCCCCTCACGCATGCATTATGGGTAGGTAGCGTAAAAGGTAGGCACCAGGTGTGAAGAGGCTTCCCAATACACAAACAAGCCTGCATGCAGAACAGACTGAGGACATATAGCCACGGTCAGATTTAAAATGGCTGCTGCACCTTGAGCAGGCAAAAAGGAGTGCATGCCTGTCCAGTCTTTACAGACTGTTGATCATCCTCGATAGAGACTTTGCCTGTAGCATGCAAGAATGAAAACACAGGGAGTAGAAGAAAATCTTACACTAGAGTCATAGTGAAATAACGAACGTGAGAAGGACTTAACTCATTGCTGCAGTAGAAAAGAAAGAGGCTGAAATGGCCATTCTGCTTGTATATTACAGTTGATTGGACGGCTGAATCATGTGTTATATGTTTGTAATTGGAACTATGGGTTTCAGAGAATGTTTATCCTCATAAAAGCTGCTGTTTGAAGTACAGAAAGAGAGCAAGCATAATACTCGCCTGATTCTGTCATACAAAGAAATCCCCAAAACTAAATGATGAACCTCTTAAATGGCACCTGCCACTGCCCCGCCACCTACCTCACTCAAGAAGTTGCACTAAATATTGGTTACAAAAAACGAGTTGCAATTTGTGAAAAGTATTTTTGCACCCAAAATCCGATTTGGAGTGCGTCATAATCTGACCTACCACGTGAAGTTTAATGAGGCAGGTTGCAAGTTGCAACTCACTCCTATGAGGACTATAGCAGGGATGGGGGCCTGCAAAGGTCAGCAGACCACCATGTCTGTCATCCCCTTTAAATAAAGTAAGCCCATTTTCTTTACGGTGCTGCTTTTAAAAAAAGGTTTACATTTTCTTTTAAAGTTTGTTTGAATGCCTACTTGCCAACAAACGTTTTTTTTACACTCACAAAGGGTTTGCAGTCCCAAGGGGGCCCCTACCATTTTGTAAATGGGTTACCACCCCAAATTGGGGATTGGTTACTTTTCAAAGTTTTGCCGCTGGATTACGATCACAAACATTGATACACATACCAATTTGGTTTTAGAAGGAATGCCCACAACACATCTCTTCCAAGCAGCAAATTGGCAAGGGGTTGCAATCCTATTTTACGAGTCTGTAAAAAGTTTACTGACTTGTGAATTGGGACTGGTACATTAGAACAAGCATCTTTGCAGTCACAAACTCCAATATGGAGCGTTTGCTAACTTAAAAATGTTTTGTGCATCTGTCATTAGGTTCTCCTACTCCCCAGTGGTTCTGGAACTAGTGGTGCCGCAGCACCTTCATAAAACTTGAAATAGTTTAGATGGAGAATGAACATTAAAAGGGCCCTTTCAATGTTTTTCTTTTGACAGCATTTGTTGTGTTTTCAAAAGCAGACTGTCACATATCTAGTATTCCGTTACTAAGGTGACGTTCTTGGCCAATACCCCATTCTAAAAATTGTTCCAACACAACTGCTAATCCAAGCTGGCTGGTACCTATGGGGCGGACATGGGGAACTCGGTGAAAGCAAATTGCTTGCAATTGTACATTCTGTATAATCGGTGACTACCGCATGATTCTACCCTAAATAGATACATTTAAACTGAGCTGTACATAGCCCTTGCTGCTGTTTTATTCTTGAGAGATACTTTAGATAACACTACTCCACAGACTTTTTCTTGAAGCAGCTTTTCTATGTTTCTCTCTGCCCATACAAAAGGGGATGATGGACGGAACGTTTGAGCCAATCAAACACTCACCCCCAGTCAACTGATCTGGGTTTAATCCATCATCATTCTTTAGCTCACTCCACCACCCCAGTTCAGACATGGCCATATGCAAATCAGTCTGACCCTGTGCCTCATGGGAACAGTCCAGCACGAACTGCCAAGCCATGTCTTCCCTGGACCGGAAACAAGCATCCTAGGACCGGTTTCTGGCATTCCAGCCGTCATCAGCCAGGCTTGCTTGAATCCAGTGGCAAAGTGAGCAAGGGACCCACGTCTGGGCATACCCCCGCCAACTTAGGGCGAACAAAGCGATACAAAAGGGGATGATGGACGGAACGTTTGAGCCAATCAAACACTCACCCCCAGTCAACTGATCTGGGTTTAATCCATCATCATTCTTTAGCTCACTCCACCACCCCAGTTCAGACATGGCCATATGCAAATCAGTCTGACCCTGTGCCTCATGGGAACAGTCCAGCACGAACTGCCAAGCCATGTCTTCCCTGGACCGGAAACAAGCATCCTAGGACCGGTTTCTGGCATTCCAGCCGTCATCAGCCAGGCTTGCTTGAATCCAGTGGCAAAGTGAGCAAGGGACCCACGTCTGGGCATACCCCCGCCAACTTAGGGCGAACAAAGCGATACATACTACAGCACAGGTTTCACTATCCCATGTAATTTGAGTTTCTTCTCCGTGTGACAGCTCTAGAAGTCTCATCCTGCTGTGTACATTTTTCTCATTTTCTTCTCTACTTATAAATGCCCAATAGGTGCAAATAGCGAAAATAGTTCTCTTTTTAATTTTCCTTCTATTTTTTCTTCTCTTGCTTTCAGGTGCCTGGTGTACACTGCCATTGGCGGAGCATTATAACTTCTCCTTTTCTCTTCAAGACAGCAGTACTTATATTCTTTGTCACCTATGACTCCTCCGGGTGTACTTTGACTTTCCGAGACAAGTTATACCACTGTACTGGCTAGCATTTGGATCTGCCCTCCACTGGATGTTGTACCTTACCCGCCTTCAGAGATACACAAGTGGCTAGTATTCAAGGCAAAGTTGCTGAATGTGCTTCTCCAACTGTTTTCAGAGCGCAAGAATAACCGCTATCAAAATGGTAACATGAAACTATCTTTTTACAATGGCTTGCCGGTTTCCATCTAGATTTTATCCAATAAAACGTTCCCAAAGTCCGCCCTATATATGCCATGACAGAGCAAGAGTATATTATTCACTTCATCTTGCATTGGGCAACATAAGGAGATTATCTTTTCGTTTTGCACCTCTTCTGCACCAGTTCAGATTTTCAATCATTTTTCAAAGTACCTGTTTGAAATGATGGATGAATATCCTCAATACTGATAGAACTTGTGGACTACTATGCTATAAACTCGGAGTCGGATTAACTAAGCAATTTGTACATGTATGTTGAACTGCACATGCACAAAATAGCTTGGTTTATGAGTGCAAGAAATTCAAAAATAGTGAACCTGTATTCGTAAATCAATGTACCCGTGCACAATATTACACCTTCAAGGTGCAAAATTACACATAGATACAGTCTATTCCAGGGGTATGAAACTCAAGTTCTTGGCTATGGATACCCTGGAAAGTTTAGGAACACTCAAATCTGAGAGTTTATAGGTATTCATAAACATTTTTTAAACTCATTCTCATTGCCAAATGCTCAGAGATTTTGCACCTGTCAAGGGCAGGAGTGAACCCCTTTCTAAGGAGGAAATATGCTGTATATTGTTGGGCAATTAAGGGAAGGGATTTCTTCACAGGTAAAAATATGTAAAATATTTTCCAGTGGAGAAATAAAATAAAACAAATGCAAGTGCACTAATCTAGCCTAATGTCCCAATGTATATGTGTACAGGTATAGCATAGTATTGTACTTGCATGGTTATAGTGCTTCTTTTCCTTGATGAGGCACAGAATTGCAGATGTGTAGCATGCTACTTCGGAGCGCTATGGTTGGAAGAGTGTGTGTCTATCGTCTAACTAATATGAGCAGTGTTTTAATGCCATGCATGAGGGTTAGACTTATTGTGCCCTTATCCTGTGGCTAATAGCCCTGCCATTGCTTAACACTCGTTGGCTTCATTGTTATTCTTATTTGATGCCTCTTAATTGCTCAGTGCATGCTAGCTTCACTTCCTCTTCTTTCGGCCGGAGCATAGACCAAGTATTGATTGCTTCAGCTTAATTGCGGTCACATTGTGATTGAAGAACTACTTTTATTTTTTCTTATTCCTTATCGTCCTTGTTGAACCTCTTCACATTTATAGCTATGTTTTATTATGACACATGCACTTTAAAGGAGCCCTTTTATCCTTTAAAACGGATGTTTATTGTGAAAACAGATTTTGTTTTGCTATTATTGTGGCAACAGATGTTATCTGCTTCTAAATGTATTTTCACTAAGACAAGGGGGCAATTGTTTTAGTTCTTGCCTTTGAGACTACTGACTCTGCCATTGCCTTTTGTTCATGCTGTAAAGCATGGGCATTGCCGACTTTGGCAATGGTTTTTGCCATGCTGTATAGCAGCGTGACTGCTGTACAGCATAGCAAAAAAATAATACAAAAAGGACTATGGTGCATCCGGCACTAATGCACTTTAAAAATAAAATAAAAAGTACATTAGTCTTGGCTGTATCATAGAGCTTTTTAAAACTAGGAAGTGGCGGCCATCTCAAGCCTGGAAAGCAGCCACAGTGGAGGTGGAGAACTGCTGTTGCTGGAAATTGATATCGGGACTCCCAACAACAGGAATGGCCACCAAAGAGACAGAAAAAGGAGGTAGGGGGAAGAAAACTAAAACTGAAGTTTTCCAAAAAAGAACTGGAAATACTTGGAGGAGTGCTGCAATAATCATGAACTCCTGTTTGGGCGGTCATACATGACTGTGCCAGAGGCACAAAAGTGTAAAATCTGGCAGGAGATGAAGCAGAAAATAAATGCGGTAGGTGTGGCACAGCGCGCCGTCAAAGAGATATGGAAGAGGTGATATGACCTCCAGTACTGCATGAAAGAAAAGGTCACAATGCGCCCGAGTAAGTCCTGAGCAACAGGAGGTGGCCCCTCTACTGTATCCCCACCCACTACAGTGGAAGTAATGGTGGAGACAACCTTGGAGCCAGAGGTGGTTGTTGGTTTTGCCAATATTGACACCTCGGCACCAGAAACATCGCAAAGTAAGTGTACAATGTTTGTAATGTGAACATTTGTTACCTTAAAACCGTCTTCTACATGCATGTATAATTGAACCTAATACAGACATATTAGTATGGGATATCTCCTTAGCAAAAGCACCCTTTATAGTGCATACTACATCTCATGGTCACTCTAGCAGTGCATGTTTCTCCCCACAGCCACCATCAGTGGGGGATGATGTCATACAGCCACCTGCACTAATCCTGCAGCAAAACACCTGACAATAAAGATATCTTTACTTTGGAACATCAAACAAGTGTTGTACACTTATTTAAAACTTGTAGATTCAGATAGGACTTCGTTTGAGAAGTAATGTATGGCAATGTGGTCCCATCGCCTTCTCCTTTCCACTGCTAGACTCATCTGTAGGCTGCTGAACTGGTGGCCCCGTATCGTCAACCTCTGAATCCGATTCTGAAACAGCGATGTGTAGGCCTCCTGGTGGCAATATTGTGTAGGACGGCAGATGTTGCTATTATCTTACATGCAATTTCAGTTACATATTGTAAGGCACCCCCACTCTTATATGGCCACCGGAAACGAGCTTTCAGTATGCCAAATGTCCACTCAATCACAGTCCTGCTACAACTATGTGCACTGTTATATCGCCGTTCATTTTGGGAGGTGGGGGAAGGTATGGTGTCAGAATCCAGGGACTTCGGACATACGCACTATGACCTGAAACACATAAATTAGTGTGAGCCTACATAAATTTAGCAAGGAAATACCTAAAACATCTGTATTTACATTTTTTTCAGTATCTAATAAATATCCATCATCAATATCCCCTCTTTCCAGCCGTCTGTATGTTACGCTGAGCCTCAACATGAAGGAGTCATGGGTGCTTCCTGGATATTGTGACACAATGTCAGTTATTATACGGTGGGCTTTGCATACCAATTGAATATTTGAGTGAATGTGTATTTCTCCTGTTCCGAAAAACATATTTAAGATGGGATGGAGGAAATATAGGCACATATGCCCCATCTATGCACCAATGGCATGGGGATATTTGGAAGTCCTGTATATTTGTAATTTGGTACTTTGTATTTTTCATGGGCATTCCTGGGTAGATATATGTGGTGGTGGATATGGCGAAGCATGGCACCCAGTAATGCACGGAAAAAATGCGAATGCACACTTTGAGAAACCCCTCCTGCAACACTAACCACACCCTGGTAACTGCCAAAGGCCAATAGGTGTAATGAGCACAACACCTGAACATGAGTGGGGATAGAATTGCTATGCAGAGTACTGCTTTCTAGATGTGGCTTTAAAATGGCAATCTCCCTGATGACATTGCTACTTAGCCTGTATTTGCCAATATTTTATCCTCTGTTTATTGAAAAATGGCCTGCCTTACTCTGAAAATCCTCTCATCTCAGCCTCCTCCTCTGCTGAGCAGCAAGTATTCACATCCTCCCTGCAATCACGTACAGAGCAGCCATTGTGGAAACCCCTGATGCATTCAGGTCCAGCTTTAATAGTTTTCACACAGTAATACACCTGGTTTGAATTGGTGTTAAATTGCATGTGCAAACGGGTCTTTTTGAGACTAGTCACTAATTACGACAGACTCAAACATACCATTTGCGAAACGCAATTAAGGATTCTATAATTGTGCTTTATTTTGGTCGCAAAAAATACCGAATCTCAAAACAGTTGCATCATAAAATTTGATTTGCAAATGGCTTTCGTACATCGCATAAAACTTTGTCATAAATCACTTTGTGACTGATTTGCGAATCACTATTTCTTCATACATCTAGCCCTTACTGTGTTAGAGTTATATGTATTACACAAGAGTGTAAAGGAGGAGCCTTTGGAAAGGCTATTATACAACCAGCCATGGTATGTACTCTAGGGACATACCAGGGAGTAGCAGTGGAGAAACCCAAGTGTATGGGCTTAATACATCCAACCATAGTACCTACTCATGGGTTCTTTCAAAGTCAGGCAGTGGAGCAACCCATGTGAATAGGCATTATGCAACCAGCCACAGTATCTCCTTACATGGAGTTTATCCAGGAACGGCCAAGGAGCAACAGATGGAAGTGGGCATTTTATAAGCCACCATGGTACATGTTCTGAGGAGTCAACCATGGAGTCCATCCAGTAGGCACAGAGAGTAGTAATAGGCATCATGAGGTTGGCCAGCATTACAAACTTGCGCTTGGGACCAGTGCTTTGTCGATGGAATGCCATTTGATCAGTGGTTCCCAAACTTTGGGTTGTGACTCACTGGTAGGTTGCATGCCGATTTTCAGTGAGTCTGGAAAGTCTGAGCAATAAATAAAGATGCCTTTAAATTCTGTGTTTACCTTGTCACATTTACGTGCTTCAATGACACAGGTCAAATGTCAGATTATGTCATCTGACAAGTTGCTGCCTATTCTTTTCACGAGATTTGTGTTAACTTTTCTTTCTCTGACTGCAAAGTGAGAGGAATTTTTAAAGTGAATTATGTGGCAATCTTAGGATGTCGTTTTGTTTTTGCAACACACAACAAAATAAATGAACTGTATATATTCAGCAGTTAGGAAAGCAGAAATGAAGATGAACATTTTTTTGTACCTCTGAAGTGTACTGGAAACAGGGATTTTAATAGGATCAAAGCAAATAAGCCACTTTAATTGGTGATGCACAAATGAATATTCACAGAAACCCCACTTCCGCACATTGTATGCTATATAGTTATCAGTAAAACTGTGTGTCTGTGCAAAGTGAATGGTCATTTCAATGGAAAATGTGCTCTTAAAAAGACAATGCGCTACCACACCATGTATTTATTTACATTAAAAATCACCCTCCCTCGTGTCCATTAAAGGTAGGTGGGTTGCGTAAGTTTGTTAAAAAAGTGGGTCTGTGGAGAATTCTCTATGGAACGTCTTGCTGATATCTTCAGGGATGAGTATAAAAACTTCGAACTTAAATGGGGCCCATTGGTGACATATTTGTCTTGCGGGCTGCCCTCGGCGGTGTGCCCTCCCTCTCTCAGGACTATGCGCCTCTTTCAATTTTAATCGCTCCCTTTTACGCTGACTACCAATCTTAGCACTCTGTGAAGGGCTGTGACCTTTCCCCTGCTGCACTACCTCCTAGATAACTCTATGGACCACTTTCTTAGCTAGGGGATACCACCACCAGGGAACGGGAGGAGGGAGGGTTAGGGGGGGGGGGGGTTGTTTCTTGTATCTTGTTTTTAGGGACCACATTTAATGCTGAATATTAAAAATGGGCATCTCCTCTTTCTGAATGCGGGGGGGGGGGAGGGATGTACGGACCTTCCGACATGTGAATCTGAACTACAACTAGCCGAATGTCTTGAACCAAGGTCTTGTGCACTCAACTGTATCCATGTTGCCATATATGCTTTTGATGCTAAATAAAAAGAACTGTGACAAAAAAAAAGTGGGTCGTGGTTCTAAAAAGTTTGGGAACCACTACATTAGATGAAATTTCCGGTCAGAATGAAGTTGTCTACAAAAACGTGACAGGAACATTTCGGGAAGAAAAACCGGAAGCCTTGAACGACCTCAAGTACATTTAGCAGAGACCAGTGGGCATTTAAGTCTTTAAGTCGACTCCAAAAACGATGGCGTCGAACAGCAAAAACCAGCTGTAAATATCTCCCGATTTTAGTCTTATTTTAACTCAGTGTCCATCGTGGTTTTTCAGTGCATATTCACAAAGCAGTGCAGTGATTTACTATGAAAGATAAAGCAAAGGAAAATGTAGATTTTCCTAATAGATTATGACGGAAAGTCTTAATTTTATTAAAGACACGAGACGAGTATTATGCTTTATCTTGCCTTTATTCTAATAGCAGCCAAGATAAGTACTAAAACTACAGTTCCCAGAGGACCAAGCAACACAACTGGCCAATGGGAACGCAATAAATCAGAACAAGGTAACCAATCAGGCAGTAGTAACATGTATAACGTCATAACTGACTGCGAACAGTCCTCTTTTCGCTGGCGAGCAGCTCAGATGGAGTCAATAAAAAGTGGAACAATAGACAACACAATACAAAAGGCTAAAGTCCAGGAACAGATCTCTTGACCAAAATCCAACCAGGATCGACGAACTGCAGGAACACCAGTGGAGGAAGCCAAACGGGAAGAAGAGGCGTCATGAAGATGGGAAGAACACTCTTGCAGATTAGTAGTCTCATCACAAAGATGCAGGAGGCAACGCCAGAGTCGCTGTAGGGAGGGAGAAACACAGATTAGAAGTGTTGAGGCGGGATAATACTCGCCTCTGTGTCTTTAATAAAATTAAGACTTTCCGTCATGATCTATTAGGAAAATGTACATTTTATGGCAAGACCGGAGGCTCATATTATGCTTGTTCAAAGCATATCAATAACCAAAGAAACAGCAGAAATGACTGGTTTGCAGTAAAACATACGGAAAACATCATTAGACCAATCAGCGGATCTCAGAATGTCCTCCAAACGAGAGCCTGCCCAAAAAGCTTTGGAGGCCATGGCTCCCCTGGTGGAATGGGCCCCAAACACAGAAACAAAGCCCGCAAGGGACATTACCCACCGAACCCAACGGGCCAGGGTAGCAGAAGAAACAGGAAGATGGGGTTTGCGAAAGGAAATGAGGAGTTGGGAATGAGAGGACGTTCTGAGATCAGAGGGTCTTTGTTCGTATACCTTGAGGCATTGACCTACACATAGTTTAGGATGGGAAGGGAAATAAGGATAAAAAACCGAGTTTAAATGTCCTAGTACGTTTATGAACTTGAAACAATACACCAGTAGGAGAAAATTGGCGAGCGGAAACATCCAATGCCTTAACATCTGAAACACGTTTAATGGAAACAAGACAAAGTAACATGGTAAGTTTAGCAGAGAGCATCTTCAGGGAAAGAGCGGAATTGTCAGGCCAATCCGAAAATAACTTAAGGACCAAATTAACATCCCATAAATTAGAATACTTAGCCAACGGAGGTTTGGAAAAACGCACTCCTCGTAGAAGGCAGCAAATGAGAGGATGAACTCCGACAGGCTTGCCATCAATAGGACAGTGATTAAGGGAAATGGCTGATCTATACAGGTTGACCGTTCTATAAGACTTACCTGCACTGGCTTCAGAAGCTAAGAAATTGACCACAAAATTTAGAGGGGCTGAAAAGGGATCGGGATGTCTTTCGAGACACCAGCTTGACCATAAAGACCAAGCAGACTTGTAGGCTTTGGAGGTGCCTGGAGCCCAGTCTTTACTGATAAAGAGAGAAGCTTCTTGCGAAATGAGGAGGTCAGGAGGGACAGACTGGAGACCTTCCAAGCGGACAGAATCAAGGATTTGTCCAGGATGAGACTGAGGAAGACCCAAGGGGTTCAGAAGCAGATCGTTGCAGACCGGGAGAAGAACCGGAAAGTCCACTGCCATCTCCAGAAGAGACGGGAACCAAATCTGTGATTGCCAAAATGGGACTACTATGACCAGGGAGGTCGATTGGTGGCGAACCTGGGAAAGTACCCTGTTGATCATGAGTAAGGGAGGGAAAGCGTAATTGAGATGAAGGGACCAGTCCTGGAGAAACGCATCGGTCGCTAATGCCAAAGGGTCCGGCCGCCAACTGAAGAAACGAGGCAATTGGGCGTTGAGGCGAGAAGCAAAAAGATCGATATGAAAAGGGCCCCGTTTGAGAAAGATTGGAAAATGGATGGAAGAAGCTGCCAATCGCTGGAGTCTCGAAGGTAGCGAGAATGCCAATCTGCTATGGAGTTGAGATCTCCAGGAAGGTACTCTGCTTTGAGCGATAGTTTGATAGGCAATACTCCCAAAAACTCTGCTAGCTCTGCTAAAGGTTTGGACTTTGTGCCACCTAGATGGTTTATGTAGCGGACCGCAGAAACATTGTCCATGCGAAGGAGAATGGAACAGCTTTCTCTGTTTTTCGTGAGACTTTGGATTGCAAAGGAGCCTGCCAGCATCTCTAAACAATTGATGTGCAATTTCGACTCCTCGCAAGACCATGTACCGCCAGTCGATATTGGACCACAACGGGCGCCCCAACCCGATAGGCTTGCATCGGATTCTAATACAAGATCTGGGGCCGAAGCGAAGATAGTTCGCCCGTTCCAAGCATCTAAATGGTCGATCCACCATTGGAGCTCGACACGAGACTCTTGATCCAAAGCGATGACTTCGGAATAAGCCAGACCTTGGCAGAGATGCCGAATCTTTAGACGTTGAAGGGCGCAATAATGAAGAGGCCCTGGAAAGGTAGCCTGGATGGAAGCAGAGAGGAGGCCGGCGATCCGAGCAAGAGATCTGAGGGAGATCAGGGAGGATTGAAGGACGTGGGCAATTTCTGACTTTATGGTCGAGACCTTCGACTGTGGAAGCAGAAGAGACGCCGAGACAGAGTCCACGAGAAAGCCTAGAAATTCGATGCTCTGGGATGGAATGAGCATAGACTTTGATATTGAGAAGGAAACCCAGATCCAGAAGAAGAGATCGAGTGGTGTTCAAGTCTGACAAGAGATTCTGCTTGTCGGAGTTCATGAGCAAAATGTCGTCTAGGTAAATGATCAGTCTGATTCCGAGAGATCGTAGATAGGACACCACTGGTTTCATGATTTTTGTAAAGCACCATGGTGCTGATGAAAGGCCGAACGGAAGGGAGCAAAAACGGTAGGTGACGCCTAACCATTGAAATTGAAGGAATTTGGTGTGAGAAGCGTGAAAAGGAATGGAAAAATAAGCATCTTGCAAGTCTAACCTGACCATCCAGTCGTTTGGGCGAAGAGTATCTTGCAAATGAATGATAGTTTCCATTTTGAAGTGGCGATACACCACAAAGTGATTGAACCATTTTAGATTTATGACAGGGCGCATTTTCTTGTTTTTCTTTCTGACAAGGAAAATGGAACTGAGAAACCCTGACGGATCTAGAGGGGCGATGAGAATGGCCTGTTTTAGGAGAAGGGTTTGAATCTCCACGGAAATGAGGTGAGACATGTCTGCCGAGAAGACTAGAGGAGGAGGGAAAACAGTTTGGGAAGGTGGCGCGTAGAACTCTATAAGATAACGTTGGACAGAGTTGAGAACCCATGGATCTGCGGTGAGTGCGCCATTTTTGGAAGAAGTTTCAAACGACCTCCCACTGGGGGAGGACCTACCTTGTTGGATGTTGTTGTTGTGTCGGAAATTCTTCTGTCCACGACCTCTGTATCCTCGACCTCGTTGTGGGTAGAATTGAGGCTTGTATTCCTGGTAGCCTGTGTTGAAGGAACCTCTGGAGCCTTGATTTGGATAGGAGCGGCCGGAAGAGCGACTCCTGCCTCTGCCGGCCCGCCCAAAAACCCGAGGGGAAAAATCTTTCTTAATGGATTGTTGAGCCTTATCCGAAGAGGCGAAGGTAGTGACGAATTTACTGAGGTCCTTAACCAAGGAATCCCCGAACAAAAAGCCATCTGCTTTGATGCCGGGATCTAGAGGAGCCAGATTAGCCAGCTTCGGATCAAGCTTGATAAGCCCTTTACGGCGCTCATGAGTGATAGCTGCATTGGCGTTGCCTAAAAGACAGAAGGTTCGTTGGGCCCACAAAGAAATATCTTCAGCATTCAAATCCTGTCCTTCCAAGCGAGCAGTTTCTGCCAGGTCAAAAATGCGAGCCAAAGGGCCCACAATATCCAAAAGCGTGTCCTGGCAGGCGGACCAAACCTTATCCACCCCTCTGCGGGGGTCTTTGCCAAATTTGGAGAAAAGTGTAAGAAGAGGTTGGTCAATGGAAGGAGCAACAGTGATGTTGGAAGGTAAAGAAGGTTTAGGACATTCAGATTTTAACTTAGAGCGGGCTGACTTGTCGAGGGGAAGCCGAAGTCAGGCCGAAATATAATCGCCAACGTGCGAAGTCGGAAACCACTCCGTGGAGTTAGGGTGACGGATAGAGGAAGGATCAAACATGGGGGCGCCTTCAGAGTCTAACACCGGAGTAAAAGCAAAGGGGTCAGCTTTGAATTTTTTAGAGGGGGGGGAAGAAGGTGGGTCTGAAACATCAAAGACAAACAAATCGTTAGCGTCACCCATATCATAGTCTGTGTCCATAATGGTGGATATCACCAACTTTTTAGGTACCTCAACGTGTTTGGATTTTGATTTCCTTTTACTGTCAGAAGATGATAACCCCTCCTTGGAAGGAGGCCTGGGAGGAACAGAGTCCTCAGTCTGGTGCGAAAAAGCTTCGCCAATCAAGCATGACGCATTTTTAGGGACGTTAGAAGACACAGAGGGTACCAACTTTCTTTTTCTGCTATCCCCCGCAGAATGGGCCAAGGCTTTGGACAACAGACTGAGCATTGAATTTTCCATGCCCTTACAAAAACGTTTCATGGATGCTTCCACAGCATTCTCTACAGAACTGTTAATAAACGCATTTAAATCGCTTTTGAAGGCTTCGCCTTCCTCATTATGCCGGTCTGAAGCAGGTGAGCTATCCAGTTCCATTGTAGGGAATTTTTGTGTAAAACACAGGGAGAAAAGGGTTAAATTGTAGAACTGGGAGATGAAGGGCGTGGAAACAAGGCAGAAACCACCAGAAGCCACTCCCCCAGAGGCGGTGCTGAACAGGAGCGAAGAACGCTGCTCCGTGAGGCGCCAGAAGTTGGAAGCGTCGTGGGAAGGCAGACGCGCGGTGAGGGGGAATAAATAACGGCTAAACAGCCGCAGCGCACTGGAAGCAGCCGCCGCGCGACGCGTTAGACACAGCAGTCAACGCGCGCGAGCGGGGAACAGCTGAGCGTGAAAAAGGGGAAAAAGCGATAAACAGCACAAATTGGTAAGCGCTAAGGTCACAATATCAAATATAATGCAATACAGTGCACAGCGAATGCCACATTTAAACAATAACTATATATTAAAGCATGTAACAAAGGAGCAACGAAGAGAAGGCACTTATCGGACTGCGAGCAGCAAGAAAAGGACTGTTCGCAGTCAGTTATGACGTTATACATGTTACTACTGCCTGATTGGTTACCTTGTTCTGATTTATTGCGGTTCCATTGGCCAGTTGTGTTGCTTGGTCCTCTGGGAACTGGAGTTTTAGTACTTATCTTGGCTGCTATTAGAATAAAGGCAAGATAAGAAAGCATAATAATATGAGCCTCCGGTCTTGACATAAAATGGGAAATAAAATCAATCATTTACTGCCCTGTGTCGATTCAAATGTACTTACTGAAAGAGGTATGCCAGCGTGCAGCACCAAAGCTTGATTTGAAAAGGGAACATATATTTATTTTGCATGCTAATAAATAAGAGTTCATTCGTTATGCGCTTCTGCATTTTTATGTTCCTCTTCTAAATATTAAAAACAAGAAAGTGTTTGGGATACACTACCTTTCTAGCGAAGGAGAGAACTCAGGTTTTTCTCTTGAAATTACAGTTGTAAAAATACGGAGTGAAATATTCCACTCCCAAATTTGTATTTGTAACTACAACGAAAGTTGAAGATTTCACTTCCCGTTAGCAGTTTGACAAGAACAGAACAGCTTAGTGTTCGGAGCACTGCTCTGATGGCTGCAGAGAGGCAGACCATTTCACATATAAGTTACTTGGCACTAAAGTACTGGAATACTTAACTGAAGGGGGGGAAACAGAGGGGCATTTTCTGCAGACAGCAGCATCGTTCGAGTTGCTGCGCCAGGCAGAAGGATCGAGACACCTTGACTGCTGGTTGCAGGACTTGCGGAGTCTGTGCCCATTCCGAGCTCCTGTCAGTGCGAGGAGTGTCCCCTTTAATCGGTAAATAGCATGCTGCAGGGGCCCGTCAGTGATGGATATACTGGGAGAATTGCAGCCATGCCCAGTAATACCAGTGTACCCCACTATAAGATGGCCGCCACAGATGACCGGGAGTTATGGAGCGTGTTCCTGGACAAGTGTGACGTACGAGTCTGCTACTTGCCGGTACAAGAGAGTCGAAAGAAAGCGGGCGAGCGTCTCCTATTCGGACCTTGTAGAGCAGAGGTCTTCAAACTTTTTGATGCGGAGTCAGCCTGTCAAAATATTTTAGGCATAAGGACCCCCTCCTGACAAATGGTTCTTGTACCTTGTACTCCTCATTATCGACAACTATTAACAACCATAAACGCCCCCAATTCTTTTTTTTCTTCTTCACAGAGTTTTATATAGCACGAACTTGAACCGAAGGTATCGGGTAGCAGAACGCTTTACACAAGCACCAGTTGCGTTACATGAGTACACATTCATTTTTGTTATGCACAGAGAGATTAAGTGATTTGCCCAGAATCACAGGATGTTGGGCGTCTTTGCCGAGACTCGAACCCGGTTCCCTAGATTTAAGATCGACCGCCCTAGCTGTTAGGCCAATTCCTCTCAGCAATCTCACATCAAATAATTTTTTCGGTGGGTAAATAATATCAAACAGTGTTTAGCAAACCAAAGGTCTGTGAGCGTGGTCAAAGGTGTGGCTAAAAACAAAGAGTCTCATTTATGATGAATTGGCATAAGGCAGCGCCGCAAGTCTTTTTGCTGCCCTGCCCCACGCCAATGTGAAAGGGCAAGAAAGCACCGTATTTCTGAAATACGGTGCATTCCGGTCCTTTCTCCCTGCGTTGGCGCACAAATTACTACCTAACAATAACGTAGGCAAGATTGTTTTTGTGCAGAAAAGGGTATCTTCCTGCACAAAAACAATCCAGAGGTGTTTTCCTCTTTCTAGGTGTGCTACAGAATGCAGCACACATGGAGAGAGGAAAAAACGTGGAGAAATGAAAACATTTCTCCTTGTTACGCCTGCTGTGGGGAGGTCTAAGGTTTTGGCGCTGCCTCAGGTTTACGTGATTTTGTGGATCTGGGGCAGCGTCAAAATCCATGGGTGTTGCGTGGGTACACCCACCGCAATGCCCAGGGAAGGCCTCCTTGACGCAGAGTAAGGCAACGCAGTAACTTGCGCTGCTTTGTCTTACTCCATATCTATGAGGCCATGCAAAGCTACACAGTTTGACTTTGCGTCGCCTCATAGATAGGATTGAGACGCTTGTGCTGCCGGTGCTTCAAAAAAGGGATGCTCCGGCGGCACAAGCCTCTCATAAATCAGCCCCAAAATATTTTGTTCGTTGTTTAGGTCTTTCACCATCAGGTAGCTACATATAAAATAATGGGTAGCTTAAATGAGAAATACATTTTACAAAGTTGTTACTCAGTGGGTAATGCACTATAGTACATTATGAAACCTCTATTAGTTAATGCACTGCAGAGGTCTGTGTGTAACCAGAGAGCCACAGAATTAAATTTGGTTGGTGCAGTGGAGAATAGTGGCTTGTGCATTTTTAGTGCTACGAGTTCACAGCCTGTGACAGAAAGCACTGTGAATATGCAAGTCATTATTTTACACTTGTATTACACACAGTATAAGATAGACTGCTACAAAATGTGCAAATAGTTTTACAATAAAATGGTGCTTCCAGACCGCAAGTAATGCAATTTGTTTTTTACATAACTGCCCCTTCAAAACCTTCTCAGGTGTACTAAGCGCTGTGTAAGTACAATTACGATTAAAAGCACTCACTTAACAGCCTAGTTGTTAACTCTTTGCACTATCAGTAAAAAACAAATAATTGCCATCACAATGCTTGGAGTGATTCGAGCAATTAAAGCCAGAACCGGCCCCCAAGCATCCTTTACATGTGCAGATTAACTCATAGCACATATTTGCATGGAAGGAATGTTTAGCTCTCTGCCCCGCTTCTTCCTTTCACAGCACAGGGGATTTAATTAATTAAACTTCAGTTGAAGCATCTTAAGGAATGGAATTAACCGTCCCGGGACTGTTGCTGGTTGTCTTTTTCCAAAACCAAACGTTTTGGGTTCCAGGCAGAAGTGAGGCCTGGGAATGCGCGCCCCCTTCTCAGGATGCCACAGCCCCCCTGGGGGTCGCGCCCTACAGATTGAAGGCCTCTGTTGTAGAGTGAGTGTGTTTCAGGAATCCTTCGTCTTTGGCGTGCCTCGTATCGCAGTGCCTGGCAGTAGCGGCTGTCAACCACTGCCAGCGGTGGGTGATTGGGGGCGGGTAAATTACATTAAATAAATAAATTAAATTAAAAGTTACTTACTGTGCAAAGCCGTCCTCCTCGCTCCGATCCTCTTCATCTCTGTGACGTCAGAGCCCCAGCCAACTCCCTTAACCAATCATGGTGCTTCTCGCATGCTGATAACCAGCATGAGAGAAGCCCCAGGACTGGAGGGAGCGGCCTCTGTGGTGTTCTCGAAGTCATTGGAGGACTGCACTTGCTCCCAACCCAGCTGTCTTGAGAGGTTTAAAGTGCGCATGTCTGGCAGGATGGCCGGCCAAAGTGACTTGCACACTTTCAACAGTGCACAGGCAGCCCTCTGCCCACCATTCCTCCCTGAAAAACACTCAGCAGGTCTTGACACTCGGTTCGGGACTGGGTGATGAAAACTAAAATGGTAATTAACTTCATTACCATTTTATTTCTCGTCTCTGGGGCATTTTAGTGGGACGACGCTCCTCCAGTTATAATGGAGGAGCCGCCCCTGGTGCCTAAACTGCATCCTGTGAGAAGCTGACTTGGTATATGGTGTACATTTATGTAAGTGGGCACCTTGCACCAATCCAGACAACCCTTATGGTGATTTTAGTGGTCTTAGACAACCTTAGAAAGCTCTCTAAGTGGTAGCTGTGGAGAGCAGCCTTCAGGCTTAGTCCAGAAGGAGTATAAAGTAGCTTGATAGACCAGAACATAATCTTGTAGGTATGGATTAAGGGAAAAAGAGCCACACAGTGTATTTATAAAAATAAATATTTATCATAAGACACTAACACATACAGATATTTTGTAGCCGGAGATATACATATTGCACACAATACTTTTCAATAGAAACAGGTAAGTAGCACACAGTAATACACAGTTGTCACCAGGGGGAGACCAAACCATATACTAAAATAGTGGTATGCGAACCACGACTTGAGTCAAGACAATCAGAAGATGTAGAAGTGCCGGGGACCAAGTAACCACCCAAAGTAAGTAACCAGGAGCCCCACAGAGGCTGTGTGCAGAGTGGGAACACGACTGCGGGATCAATGCAAGTCGCGGTTGCAATTTTAAAGAAGGACCCTTTCCAGTGGACCCTGAAGAAACCCAGTGGAAGACAGATGGTTGGAGAGCCACCCCACCCGTGGATACCCTAGGAACCAGGATACCTACACCAGGGAAGCCTGGTGCATAGGTGTAAAGTGGCGTCGGAAACCGCCGTTGAACTCATTGGAGGCCTTCAGGAAGATGCCGCTGCTGGGGAAGGTGGAAGTGTCCGGTGTAACCAAAAGGTGGATTCAAGTTGAGAAGTACCTGTAAGCAGAGGGGACAGAGTCTATGCCACTCAGGAGCGACCAGAAGGCACGGAAGACGAATGCCCACCGATGTCGGGTGCTGCAAGAGAGTTGACGGTGACCTTGGAGCTGCAGCTGTGAGGACCAGGCAACACTGTGGAAGACCAGGAGCCGTTCACAAGCTGTCCCATGTCGAGAGTTGAGGGGTCAGTGTCCGTCGAGAGCACCAACAAGCCTTGGCAACTGCAAACATGGAAAGCGAAGAAGGTGCAGTGTCGGGACCAGCAAGGTCCAGGTGACTCACCACAAGCAGGGGAGTCAGGGCAGGCCCAAGCAATCAGGGGAGCCCAAAAGAATTCAAAGATGACCCTCAAGAGAACCCACCAGCTGGAGGCACTGGATCCGCAAGAGGACCTTGAGCAGCTCACCAAAGATGCAGGCCCACGGTGCAAGTGATGCGAGGAGGACGAAGATCTTGGTCACTGGAGATGCTTGAGCTTGGGGCTACTTGGAGCCCGAAGATCTTGGTGAAAAGAAGCCAACAAGTCTTTGCAACTGCAAGCCGACAGTGCACAGGGGTTCGGTTCCTGCGGCTCTTATGAGGGATACTGGCCTCAAACTTGGTGAGAGGGTGGAGCAGGCCGCGAGGGATGTGAAGAACCACCACCTGTCTTGCTGAGCCTTTTGGAGTCCATGGGAGCCCAGGATTAGCAGACCGGTCAGCTTAGTGGCAGTGCCTGCAGATGCAGGGAAGTGACTCCTTCACTTCAACGGAGATTTCTTCAGGCGTCTTGGGTGCCCACAGGCCGTGGAAGGTTCCTGTATGGTGCACACGGATGGACGTTGCAGCAGACGAACAGGGCGACAAGATCAGGAGCAGCCGGAGTCTTCCCAGTTGCAGCCTTGATGCCCAGAGCGAAGTCCAGAGTGACCAGACGGTTGAAGAAGTGGTATCTTGAATTGAATCTTGTCCCACATTGAATCTAGGGACCCACCCTCAGGTATGTCCTTAAGTACCCTAAGGAACGGGCTGGGACGATTCAGGGTTCCCTCCCAGGGGATGGGTCGGACAGTGGGGAGGATACTTCAATGTCCTTTGTCCAGTTTCGCGCCAGAGCGGGAGCCACTGGCTCCCTGAACTGGACTATGCAAGGAGGGTACCAAAGCGACCCTTCAAGCAGACTGAGTGGCGCTAGCAAGCGCTCCCACCCAGCCCCAATACACTAAACCCTGTCTGGGAGGTGGTCACACCTCCCTGTGACAGGATACCTATTGTTCTGCCTTCCCCTGCTCGAGCCTGGCTCAGCAGCAGGAGGGCAGAATCGTGTCTCTGGTCGGCAGCACCCATGTTGTGCTGTCCGGGTCTAGAAGACTGGTACCGGGAGCACTGAGGGCCTCCCAGAGGAGCTTTACAGTGCATGGAATCATACCTCCCACACCAACGGTGTGGGAGGTATGATTCCAACATGTTTGATACCAAACATGATAGGGTACGTTATAGCCAGTTTCGAAATGATCATCGCATAATGACGCGGTGCCCCTCTATCTGTTATATGGCTGTCTCACAACCCGGGAGAATGGACTCCGTAGGCTGTAGGGGTGTCCTGTTCATGCATGGGCACCCTCACTTAGAACCAAGCACCCTGCCTTCAGGATTGAAAGGCCTGCCTTAGGGGTGACTTATAGGTTTTAAGTGCAGTGACCTTAGATATAGGGAAACCTATATCTTTTGTAAGTGGTGCTAGCACCAGCTTACACAGGCTGCAATGGCAGGCCTGTAGTTACAAATTAAGTGGTCTCCCATGGGTGGCATAATACATGCTTCAGCCCATGGGGGACCCCTGGTGTGCCTATGCCCTGGGTACCTTAGTACCATATACTAGGGACTGATAAGTGTACACCAGTGTCCAATCTGGGATGTACCTAAGTACTTACCATACCAATTTAGGGGAGAAAGCACAGGGACTGGGGTCCTGATTAGTAGGATCCCAGTAAGACTAGTCAGAAACAGCATTACATCAAGCAAAAAGTGGGGGCAACCATAAAAGCAGATCCTACATTCCTACACAACCCCTCCGCCCAAACGAAAGGAGATTAGACTAATCTTGCCCAGTCGAGTCTTCATTTTCTAAGTGGAAATACCTGGAGAGTCCATCTGCATTGGCATGGTTACTCTCAGGTCTATGTTCCACTGTATAGTCCATCCCCTGTAGGGAAATGGACCACCTCAAAAGTTTGGGGGTTTCACCCTTCATCCGTTTAAGCCATAAGAAGGGCTTGTGGTCTGTTTGAACAATGAAGTGAGTGCCAAACAGGTATGGCCTCAGCTTCTTCAAGGCCCAGACCACAGCAAAGGCTTCCCTCTCAACGTTTCTCCCTGGGGGTCAAGCTTCTGCTGATAAAAGTTACTGGTTGATTCTGGCCCTCTGCATTAAGTTGTGACAACACAGCCCCTACCCCTATCTCAGATGCATCTGTCTGGACAATGATAGTTTTGGAGTAGTCAGGACTTTGCAGGATGGGAGCAGTTCACATGGCCTGCTTCATGTCATCAAATGCCTTTTGACAGCTTACTATCTACTGAACTTTCTTGGGCATTTTCTTTGATGTCAGATCATTCAGGGGAGTCACAGTGGACCAATATCCCTTTAC
Organism: Calotriton arnoldi; assembly: GCA_963921515.1. NCBI lineage: Eukaryota > Metazoa > Chordata > Amphibia > Caudata > Salamandridae > Calotriton > Calotriton arnoldi. Next base: position 869,184 of record CAWUFW010008289.1, read on the forward strand.
AAATCTTCTGTAGTACCCAGTCAGGCCCAAAAAAGCTCTGACCCGAGTCTGGGTAGTGGGAGCAATCCAGTCCACAATGGTCTGGATTTTGCTCTCCAATGGTTGAACTTGACCTCCACCTACCATGTGGCCCAAGTATACAACCTTGCTCTGCCCTATCTGGCACTTGGTGGCCTTGATAGTGAGGCCTGCCTTTTGCAGGGCCTCCAGAACATTTGAGGTGGACCAGGTGATCTTCCCAGGTGGAGCTAAAGACAGCTATATCATCTAGATATGCTGCACTATAGGCTTCCAGACCTGTTAAGACTTTATTCACCAGCCTCTGAAATGTGGCAGGTGCATTCTTCAGATCAAAGGGCATCACAATAAATAGATAATGCCCACTAGGGGCTGTGAATGCTGTTTTTGGCTTGGCATCCTCAGCTAGTCTGTTTGCCAGTAGCCAGCTGTCAGGTCAAATGTACTCAGAAACTTGGCTGAGGCCAAAGTATCTATGAGTTCATCTGCCCTGGGAATTGGATGGGCATCAGTCCTAGTAACTGCATTGAGGCCTCTGAAGTCCACACAAAGCCTCAACCCTCTTTTTCCACCCTTGGTGTGAGGTTTTGGCACAAGGACTACTGAACTAGCCCAGGGGCTATCTGAAGGCTCAATGACCCCAATTCTAGCATCTTTTGGACCTCTGTCCTGATGCAATCCCTGACATGGTCAGACTGTCTGTAGATTTTACTCTTAACAGGCAGACTGTCACCTGTGTCTACTTCATGGGTACACCAGGTGGTTTGACTGGGTGTCAGGGAGAACATATGTCTGTACTGATTGAGGACCTGTCTGCAATCAGCTTGCTGCTGGTCAGTGAGGCTGCCTGCCAAGGCTACTCCATCTACTGACCCATCATCAGGGTTCTGAGAGAGGAGATCAGGGAGAGGGTCACTCTCTTCCTCCTGTCCCTCATCACTTGCCAAGAGCAAGCCCATGTCAGCCCTGTGTCCAAAAGGTTTCAGGCGGTTCACATGAAGTACCCTATGGGGACTTCTGGGAATACCTAGGTCCACCAAGTAGGTGACCTCACCCTTTTGCTCAAGTATAGTGTGGGGGCCACTTCACTTATCTTGGAGAGCTGCTGGGGCCACAGGCTCCAACACCCACACTTTCTGGCCTGGCTGGTAAACAGTCGACAGCCTTTTGGTCATGCCAAGCTTTTTGAAGTTCTTGGCTGACCTCCAAGTTTTTGCTGGCATTCTTCATGTACTCAGCCATGCGAGAACGCAGGCCAAGGACATAGTCCACAATGTCCTGTTTAGGAGGTTTGAGAGGTTGCTGCCACCCTTCCTTCACTAGACACAATGAACCCCTAAGTGGATGTCCAAACAGAAGCTCAAATGGGCTGTAGCCAACCCCCTTCTGAGGAGCCTCTCTGTACGCAAAGAGAAGGCAGGGTAGTAAGACATCCCATTGTCGCCTAAGCTTTTCTGGGAGTCCCATGATCATACCCGAGAGTCTTGTTGAACCTTTCAACAAGCCCATTGCACTGTGGATGGTAGGGTGTGGTAAACTTGTAGTTTACTCCACACTCTTTCCACATGGTAGTGATACAACTAGACATGAAGTTTGTACCTCTGTGTGTTAAAACCTCCTTAGGGAAGCCCACTCTGGAAAAGATTCCCAGGAGGGCCCTGGCCACTACAGGAGCTGTAGTGGTTCTAATGGGAATAGCTTCTGGGTACCTAGTGGCATGGTCCACCACCACTAGTATATAACTGTGCCCAGATGCAGTTGGAGTGTTCAAGAGACCAACAATGTCAATACCTACCCTCTCAAAGGGGACCCCAACCACTGGAAGTGGAATTAAGGGGGCCTTTGTGGTGCCACCTGACTTACCACTGGCTTGGCAAGTGGCACAGGAGCGACACAACTCCTTGGTGTCTTCAGACATATGGGGCCAGTGAAAGTGAGGGACAAGCCTGTCCTAAGTCTTGCTTTGCCCTAAGTGTCATGCAAGAGGAATATCATGTGCCAGGGAGAGGCGGAAACCTCTGAACGTCTGGGGTATCACCAACCTCCTGGTGGCACCAGGCTTGGGGTCTCTACCCTCAGAGTACAAGAGCCCATCTTCCCAATAGATCCTATGGGACCCACTGATATTCCCTGCTTCCTCAGCAGCAGCTTGCTGTCTGAGGGGTTCAAGAGAGGGGCAGGACTGCTGCTCCAAACTCAAGTCTGCCCTGGAAGGGCCCCCTGACCCCAAGAACTCTGCCTGGTCAGGTCCAAGTTCCTCTGGGACAGTTCCTTCACAGGGGCTAAGATCCTGTCCCTCAGGAGACTGATTTTCACTGAGAGTTTGTGAGGAGGGCAATTCCTTACCCTTCCTGCTCCTTCTCTTGGGAAGCACCTGGTCCATTTTTTCAGGATCCAGTGCTTGGTCAGTGGTGAGCTATTTGGCCTAAGCCCTGGTGACAGCAAACACACTGGCAGAGATGCCCATCTCTGCATGAGTCCTGAACTCCATTTCAGCCCAAGCTGAAGTTTCTAGATCATTGCCCAACAATCAATCTACAGGTAGGTCTGGAGATACCACAACCTTCTTAGGTCCAGTTACCCCTCCCCAGCTGAGGTTCACAACTACCAAGGAATGGTCAGTCCTGAAATTGCTAGCGTTGGTGACTTGGTACATTTGTCCAAGTATGATTTGATATGGGGACACAAGTTTCTCGGTCACCATAGTGACACTGGCCCCTCAATCAATCAACCAGGGCTTTATAGAGCTCGCTACTCACCCGTGAGGGTCTCAAGGCGCTGGGGGGGTGGAGGGTGCAGCTCCGGATCAGTCGAAAAGCCAGGTCTTGAGGCACTTCCTGAAGGTGTGCAGAGTAGGGGAGCTCGTTCCAGGCCTTTTCTGCGACGTAGGAGAAGGTTCTTCCGCCTGCTCTGGTTCTGCGGATGCGTGGGGTCTCTGCCAGGGCGAGGTCGGCGGAGCGGAGGTTCCTTTTGGGTACGTGGAAGGATACTCTCTCGTTGAGGTATTTGGGTCCGATGTTGGAGTGATTTGTAGGCGTGGGTGAGTAGCTTGAAGGTTACTCTCTTCTCGACGGGGAGCCAGTGGAGGTCTCGTAGGTGCTGGGTCATGTGCTCGTGTCGTGGGGTTCCGAGGACGAGTCTGGCTGCGGTGTTCTGGATGGTTTGGAGCTTGTGTAGCAGGGTCCTGTTGATTCCGGCGTAGAGGGCGTTGCCGTAGTCCAGTCTGCTGGTTATGAGTGCGTGGGTGACGGTCTTTCTGCATTCGGGGGGGATCCACTTGAAGGTCTTGCGGAGGGAGTTGAAGCAGGTGGAGGCGACGGCGTTGATCTGGCGGGTCATGGTGAGGGAGGAGTCTAGGATGATGCCAAGGTTTCGGGCGTGGTCTGTTGGAGTGGGTGGGTTTCCGAGGGCGGAAGGCCACCAGGTGTTGTCCCAGGCGGTGGAGGAGGGTCTGAGGAGGAGGACCTCTGTCTTCTCTGAGCTGAGCTTCAGGCAGCTGTTCATCCAGGTTGCGACGTCCTTCATTCCTTCCTGGAAGCAGAGTCTGGTGTCTTCAGGTTTTTTCGTGAGGGAGAGGATGAGCTGGGTGTCGTCGGCGTAGGATACTATGCTGAGCCCATGCTGTCTGACGATGGCGGCGAGGGGGGCGATGTTGAAGAGCGTGGGGCTGAGCGAGGATCCTTTGGGTACTCCACAGTTGATCTCTGTGGGCTCGGAGAGGAAGGGTGGGAGGGTGGGAGTCTGATCCTTTGGGTTCTGCCGGAGAGAAAGGAGCTGATCCAGTTGAGGGTGGTTCCTCGTATACCGGCGTCGTGGAGTCTGGCTGCGGGAGTGCGGTGTCGAAGGCTGCGGAGAGATCTAGTAGGATGAGGGCCGCAGTGTGGCCCTGGTCGAGTAGGATGCGGATGTAATCGGTGGCGGCGAGGAGGGCGTTCTCGGTGCTGTGGTTGCTGCGAAATCTGGACAGGGAGGAGTCGAGGATGGCGTTCTCTTCGATGAAGGTGGTCAGCTGGGCGTTGACGAATCTCGTGGTGACTTTGGCTGTGAAGGGAAGGAGAGAGATGGGCCGGTAGTTTTTCAGGTCTGTCGGGTCGGCCGAGGGTTTCTTGAGGAGGGGCTTGACCTCTGCCCCCTTCCAGTCATCGGGGAAGATGCCGGATTCGAGGGAGGCATTAATGGTCCGGCCTAGTTCGGGTGCTATGGCGGCGGCTCTGTGGTACATGTGCGGTGGGCAGGGGTCCTTGGGGGCTCCTGAGTGGGTGTTCTTCATGGTTGTGGTGGTGTCTTCGGTGGTAGCAGGTTTCCAGGTGGTGATGGTGGGCTGGTTGTCGGTGGTGGAGAGGGGGTTGGTGTCTGGAGTCTGTTCGCTGAAGTTGTCGTAGAGGGCCTTGATTTTCAGGTGGAAGTAGGAGCTGAGCTTGTTGCAGAGGTCCTGGGATGGTGTTACATCCGTGGCTTCGCTGGGGGGTTTGGTGAACTGCTGTATGACGTTGAAGAGTTCTTTTGCGTTACTTGCATTGGTGTGGATTTTGTTCTTGATAAAGGTCCGCTTGGTGGCTCTTATGCACTGGTGGTATTCATTCATGGCGTTCCTGTAGGTGTTCTGGTCTTCGGTGGTTTTCCTGTTCCTCCAGAGTTTCGAGGCGTCTGCAGGAGCGCCTGGCTTCTTGGAGGTCGGTGGTGAACCAGGCTGCCTTCAGGGGGCGTTGTTTGACGGGGTGGTGGAGGGGTGCGAGCTTGTCTGTGCAGCTGGAGATCCAGCGGTGTAGTTCTTTAGCTGCGGAGTTGGCGTCGGTCGTGGCGGAGGGGGGGGTCGTGGAGGAGGGTGGTGTTGAGGTGTTCCTCTGTGATCTTGCTCCAGTTTCTTTGTGGCGGGCGCGGGGCGGGTTTGGCTGCGGTGGTGGTGTTGAAGGTGAAGTGTACACAGTGGTGGTCTGTCCAAAGGGGCTGGGTGGTGTGGCTGAAGTGGATGTTTGTCCCTCCTGTGAAGATGTGGTCAAGGGTGTGTCCGGCTCTGTGGGTGGGGGTGGTGACGAGCTGCTTCAGTCCGAGGTTGGCGAGGTTTTCAAGGAGGGTGGTGGAGTCGGGGTCGCTGCGGTTGTCGAGGTGGAAGTTCAGGTCTCCGATGAGAATGTAGTCCATGGAGGCGATGGTGTGGGGTGCGACGAGGTCAGCAATGGTGGTGGCGGAAGAGGTGCGAGGCCCGGGGGATCTGTAGATGAGGGTCCCGCTCAGCATGGTTCTGGGGCTGGTTTGGATCTGGAAGTGGAGGTGCTCTGTGTTGGAGAGGGGGGTCGCTCGTGCTGGAGGTGGAGAGTTGGAGGGAGCTCTTGTGTACGATGGCAAGTCCTCCTCCTGGGCGGTGGGGGCAGTCCTTTCTTTGGATCTTGTATCCGTCGGGGATGGCAGTGGCGATGTCGGGGGCGAAGGTGGCGTTGGTCCATGTTTCCGTGAAGAAGGCGACGTCTGACTTTACTTCTTGCGAGCTGACTGTTGTGCTGTCAGTGTTTGTGGACTACCGCATACTTGGGGTACTTTCTTATCATGGATGTGTACCTACAATCTCTCATCTTGAATATATAACCTATAAGGACGCACTACTTGACGCACACATTGTGACTTTTCGTTTTTAAGATCTACGGGCAAATTACATGACATTTTCATGACACTTCATATGCCAATTGATGCGCCCGTGTGTCTACATCATTATTCGATTTGACAGTTGCTTCGTTACGATACTGCCTTGAAAAAGTCTGAGTGCAGACGAAACACGTGTCGGCTAGATCGTGTGCTGTAATAATTTTTAAAACATGAATCAATAAAGACAAGGATTTGAAGAATTGAACTCGTTTTTGGGCTGTGTGTCGGCTTTGTACAACACTGATCTATCAATGAAACTAATATTTGTAGTTGATTGGAGCTTTGAATTCAACCCAAATTTGTGTTGGACTGTATAATATATAACAAGGGTGTGCTGCAAGCGGCTGGATTAGGGTGTCTGACGAGAGGGTGTCGAGCAGGTCCCAGATCTCCGTGGCGTGTCTGTGGAGGGAGCGCACGTTGATGAGGATGCACATCCGGGCTTCGGTGGTGCGGGCGTCCGTCGTGGGTTCAGCAGTCGTGGGGGGGGGGGGGGTCTGTTGATGGTGAGGCAGTGTCGGCACGAGAACTGGCCGTGGGTGGTGTTCGGCGTCGATCTCTGGCAGTTGTTGTTTCTTCCGGGGTGGAGTGCGAGGGCAGCAGAGTTGTAGCGGTGGAAGGTCATAGATCCAGGGTTCCTGGCGCTGACCGGTGTCGGTCGCAGACGGGCGCAGACGGGCTTGCCTGGGGTGCGGCCACCATTAAGGAGGGAAGGGGGAGGGAAGCGCAGCTGGGAGGCGGTAACCGGCAGGGGGGTAGGGGCCGCGGTGGCAGCAGCGGCGGGAAGGGCACAGATACAGGAAATGGAGAGGAACAGGTACAATTACTGGCACAATAAAAGACAGAGAGGAGGCAGAAAACGGGCACAAGGGAGACAGAAAAACAGAAAATGGCACAAAGACAGACAAGGGCACAAAAGAGACAGAAAAACAGAAAAGTGGCACAAAGACAGACTCAGACAACAGCAGCCAGCAGAAGAGCAAGGCTCTCCCACTGGACCACCAGGGATGAGGCGCAGGCAGCAGCCTGCGGAAGGAGGGCCTCAACACCTACCTGAGCAGCAGCGCCCAGAGCAACAGTGCCGGAGCGGTGGCACTTGACAGCAGAGCTGCGGGGGAGAGCAGGTCTCTGACCAGGAGGTATGGGTTCTTGCTTGCACTCCCTCGCAGCGGCCCCTGTGTCCCTGTAAGCTATTGCTTCTTTTCCATTTATCAAAGGCTGTTGTCTGTACTTGCCCAAGTTCCTGGGACTGACTAGTAAGGTGGCAAGGTCTATGCTACCATCACAGACTAGAACAGCCTGAGCTAGAGTACTCACTAAGTCAGAACCCATCTCAGGACCCAAGGTTAACCCCACTAATCCCTTGGTTGCTGTACTACCACTTGTACTTGTGCTAGGGGGAGCAGATGCCTTAGGGGCAGTGGTAGTAGAAGTTTCCTTAGTCTTTGGACAATCAGCATCCCTTGTCCAATGGGTCTTCACCTTACAAAGGTAGCAACAAGGTTTTTTTGCCTTTCTTGGAATTTTGGGACTCACCCCCAGATGCAGGTTTTTGGGGCCCTTGTGAAGACTTTTTTATCTTTACCCTTGCCCCCACCATTATCCTGGGATTTAGAAGAATCTTGCTTCTTCTGGTCACCTCCATTACCATGGTTTTTCTGCCTAACACTAGTGCGGACCCATTTGTCTGCCTTCTTTCCCAATTCTTGGGGAGAGGTCGGATCAGAGTCCACCAGTCCTGATGCAAAAGCTGGTTCTGACAGTTAAGGATGTGCTCCCTCATAATCAAACTGTACAATCCTTCATAGTCTTGTACTTTGCTACTATGAAGCCAGCCTTCCAGAGCCTTAATAGCACGGTCTACAAAATCTACCCAGTCCTGGGTGTGTGCCTTCTGAGTGTCTCTGAACTTAATCCTATACTGTTCAGTGGTTAAGCCAAACCCATCTATGAGAACACTCTTCAGTACTGAGTAATTGTCAGCATCCTCTTCTCAGTGAGGAGCCTATCTCTACCTTTGTTAGCAAAGGAGAGCCACAGGATAGCTGCCCACTGCTCTTGAGGGACCCTCTGAATTGTACAGGCCCTCTCCAAAGCAGTGATCCATTTATGGATATCATCCCCCTCCTGGTAAGGAGGGACTATCCTCCTCAGGTTCCTATTGTCAAAAGAAGTTTCTCTGATTCTAGAGACACTGTTGCTGCCACCATGGGACTCTACTCCCAGTTTCTTCCTAGCCTTCTGTACTTCCAGGGACTCTTTGTCAAGGACCAACTGATCTTTCCTAAGCCTAGCTTTCTCAAGTTTGAGCAATTGGTATTTCCTGTCAAAAGAGCTGTCCCTCTTACTAGATATGGGGGTCCCTATGGAAGTGTCTGAAGTATGGGATTCTCTAGAGGAGGATCTAGACCTCCTTGGTCTACTCTGGACCCTCCCAGGAGGAGCAAAGGATATCTCCTCTGTGCCATCTGCACTATTGCCTGAGGGGTCAAAGTTTGGCAGGTTGGAATCATTAGAGTCCTCCTGCCCTTACTCAGAATTGAGATCATCAGGGACAGTCCCCGATGCTCCCTCTTCAGGAGTATCCCCACCCACATTATCCCGTTCTTCTGCCTCTACAGGATGACCATCGTCCTTATGTAGCAGCTCTAAGAGCAGCTTAATGGTGGGGTTGCCACCTGTCTTTATCTTTCTAAGGCCACAGAGGATCCTTAGTTCCTGGAACTTTAGACCACTGTACTTAGCAGACTCGGGTACACTAGCATCCCCAACTAAAGACATGGTTCTAGGTGTAGAGAGGTGTTGCACCTACCTAACCTAGTGGAAACTAAACTCTGAGGTTGGAGAAAGGGTTGTGCTAGACCCTTAACTACCCAACCCTAAGTTCAGTAGAACTTACTTATTCTAAGCTGTATTATATGTGCCTAATATTAGTGATGGTTTTTCAATTAATACACACCAAGATTATCTGGTAAAACAATGCAGGCTTGAATCCCAACCGCTGCACACCAATGTGAGAAGCTGGCTTGGTATATGGTGTATACTTATGTAAGTGGGCACCTTGTACCATTACAGACAACCCTTATGGTGATTTTAGTGGTCTTAGACAACCTTAGAAAGCTCTCTAAGTGGTAGCTGTGGAGAGCAGCCTTCAGGCTTAGTCCAGAAAGAGTGTGAAGCAGCATGTTTTACCAGAACATAATCTTATAGGTATAGATTAAGTGAAAAAGAACCACACAGTGTATTTATAAAAATATGTATTTATTCTATGTCACTCACTAACACATACAGATCTCTTTGCCGGAGATATACACAATGCACACAATACTTTTCAATAGAAACAGCTAAGTAGCACGTAATACACAGTGGTCACCAGGGGGAGACCAAACCATATACTAAAATAGTGGTATGCGAACCACAACTTGAGTCAAGACTATACCCAGAAGACGTAGAAGTGCCAGGGACCCAAGGGACCACCCAAGGTAAGTAACCAGGAGCCCCACGGAGGCCGTGTGCAGAGTGGGAACACGACTGCAGGATCAATGCAAGTCAATGGGCAAGTCGCGGTTCCAATTTTAAAGAAGGACCCTTCCCAGTGGACCCTGAAGAAACCCAGTGGAAGACAAGGTTGGAGAGCCAGCCCACCCATGGATACCCTAGGAACCAGGATACCTACACCAGGGAATCCTGGTGCATAGGTGTGAAGTGGCGTCGGAAACTGCCGTCGAACCCAATGGAGGCCCTCAGGAAGATGCCACTGCTGGGGAAGGTGAAAGTGCCCAGTGGAACCCAAAGGTGGATTAAAGTTGAGAAGTACCTGCAAGCAGAGGGGACAGAGTCTATGCCACTCAGGAGTGACCATGAGGCACAGAAGACGAATGCCCACCGATGTCGGGTGCTGCAGGAGAGTTGACGGTGAACTTGGAGCTGCAGCTGTGAGGACCAGGCGATGCTGTGGAAGACCAGGAGCTGTCCCACATCGGAAGTCGAGAGTTGAAGGGTGAGTGTCCATCGGGAGCATCAACAAGCCTTGGTAACTGCAAACAACGTAGAAAGCGAAGAAGGTGCAGTGTCGGACCAGCAAGGTCCAGGTGACTCACCGCAAGCAGGGGACTCAGGGCAGGCCCCGTGCAATCAGGGAAGCCCAAAAGAATTCAAAGATGACCCTCAAGTGGACCCACAGGTCGGAGGCACTGGAGTCGCAAGAGGACCTCCAGCAGCTCACCAAAGATGCAGGCCCACGGTGCAAGTGATGTGGTGAGGATGAAGATCTCGTATGGGGGTAAATCAACAAGCTAACCACAAGACATATGATATAATATACCACAAAGAATCAGGCCTAGTTTAACGTAAAAACAATACATAAGAGATAAACATATAGATTAGACTCCAGACTATAATATTCTTTGATACGAAAATATTTTTCTTTATTAGTCAGTCAATCTTATTCCTTTTTCTTGATCTCTTTTTATAATTTCATTATGTTTTCATATCAAAAATATATATTATAAGATTTCTCACATATCTTTTTTTCTTTGTCTTTTCAGTTACATATATAACATACTGATATAAATTGTTTTTACACATACAACACAGTGCTATACATAAAAGATTCAATTTCATTAAAAACCTAGAGAAGGAGTGATTGAAACATATCAAAGGCTGGCGGTCGATGAAACAAAACACGACGCGCGTTTCGGCGTAAAGCCTTCGTCAGGTAGACCCGTCTCAACTTTCTCAAATACCTATTCGTAATCCGTGCACTCAAAAAAAGGGGGGTATCAAGCCCAAAGTAAATTAGTGCTTCTTCACGGCCAAATAACCTCTCCGTTACTAAGGTTTCGATGATAGTTTTCAACTGATTAAGGTAGATCTGATAGCAGAATCCAGATGATTCAAAATGAGTCGTTACTTTTGCAGCAAGTTACTAAGAATTGAAAATGTCTAAAAGATGGGTGGTCAATTCACATAGGCTATATCTTTATTGCCCAGTTTGCGTAGGGATAATTATATTGACGCTCTTCTTAAATGGAACGATGATATGACAATGTGGCTCCTCCAATCGTTGCAGCTACGGGCATGCCATACGTGATCTCTGTGTCGTGAGGATGAAGATCTTGGTCACTGGAGATGCTTGAGGTTGGGGCTACTTGGAGCCCGAAGATCTTGGTGGAAGGAAGCCAACAAGCCTTTGCAACTGCAAGTCGACACGATGCACAGGGGTTTGGTTCCTGCGGCTCCGACGAGGGATACTGGCCTCAAACTTGGTGAGAGGACAGGGCAGGCCTCGGGGGATGTGAAGAACCACCACCTGTTTTGCTGTGCCTTTCAGAGTCCGTGGGAGCCCAGGATCAGCAGACCGGTCAGCTTAGTTGCGGTACCTGCAGATGCACGGAAGTGACTCCTTCACTTCAAGGGAGATTCCTTCAGGTGTCTTGGATGCCCACAGGCCTTGGAAGGTTCCTGTATGATGCACAGGCACAGACATTGCAGCAGACGAACAGGGCGACGAGATCAGGAGCAGCCGGAGTCTTCCCAGTTGCAGCCTTGATGCCCAGAGCGAAGTCCAGCGAAGTCCAGAGTGCCCAAACGGTTGAAGAAGAAGTGGTGTCTTGATTTGAATCTTGTCCCACGACGAATCTAGGGACCCACCTTCAGGTAAGTCCTTAAGTACCTTAAGGAAAGGGCTGGGACGATTCAGGGTTCCCTCCCAGTGGGGAGGATACACCATGTCCTTTGTCCAGTTTCGAGCCAAGACCTATCTCTCAACATAAATTCCTTCTAATAACAATAATTACTCAATGACTGAGCATCCAAAAGTCAGCTCCCGGTTACATGAAACCGAATTAATTCAAAACAGTCAAATGTGCAACAACCACTATTTCCAAAATAAGGGCATGTATTTATTTTTCACAACAAACATACAATGATTGCTTCAATTGCTTATAAAGAACAGAAAGAATCAAGAGAAGAGGAGGTTGCTCCAAGGTAAGTGCAGGGAATGTGCTCTGGTGTAAAGAATTGAAAAGAGGGGAAGGAGGGAAAAAGATTCCCAAAACAAATCAAGGGGCATACATAAACAATACTAAAATAGTGACTGATATCAAATAAACAGTCCCCAAAGACCTGGCCAATAATAATACAATATATACACAATTTTTCACAGAATTCACAAGGGGTGAGGGAATATATCTCCTCAGGCAAGGAAACCGCCTCAGTGTTGCGGTGTCCATCGGGTACTACACCGCAACACTGAGGCGGTTGAGTGCTCTTTCAGGTGTTGAGCCATCCTTGAAATTCCGGCTATTTTTCAGTCCCTACACCGCGCATTGAATCCCCTGTCCTGAAGAAGACCCGCAGGCTGAGGTTGAAGATTCCCTCTTTTGCCTCCCTGAACTGGTTTGAACTGGACTATGCAAGCAGACTGAGTGGTGCTAGCAAGCGCTCCCACCCGGCCCCAATACACTAAACCCCAATACACTAAACCCGGTCTGGGAGGTGGTCACACCTCCCTATGACAGGATACCTATTGTTCTGCCTTCCCCTGCTAGAGCCTGGCTCAGAAGCAGGAGGGCAGAATCGTGTCTCTGGTCGGCAGCAGCCATGTTGTGCTGTCCGGGTCTAGAAGATTGGTACCGGGAGCACTTAGGCCCTCCCGGAGGAGCTTTACAGTGCATGGAATCATACCTCCAACACCGTTTACTGTGTGGGGGTATGATTCCAACATGTTTGATACCAAACATGATAGGGTATGTTACAGCCAGTTTCGAGATGGTCATCGCATAATGACTCGGTGCCCCTCTATATGTTATATGGCTGTCTCACTTACAACCCGGGAGAATGGACTCCGTAGGCTGTAGGGGCATCCTGCTCATGCAGGGGCACCCTCACACTTAGAACCGAGCACCCTGCCTTCAGGATTGAAAGGCCTGCCTTAGGGGTGACTTATTGGTTTTAAGTGCAGTGACCTTAGATATAGGGAAACCTATATCTTTCGTAAGTGGTGCTAGCACCAGCTTACACAGGCCGCAATGGCAGGCCTGTAGTTACAAATTGAGTGGTCTCCCATTGGTGGCGTAATACATGCTTCAGCCCATGGGAGACCCCTGGTGTACCGATGCCCTCGGTACCTTAGTACCATATACTAGGGACTGAAAAGTGTACACCAGTGTCCAATCTGGGACGTACCCAAGTACTTACCATACCAATTTTGGGGAGAAAGCACAGAGATTGGGGTCCTGATTAGTAGGATCCCAATTAAACTAGTCGGAAATAGCATTACATCAAGCAAAAAGTGGGGGTTACCATAAAAGCAGATCCTACTTTCCTACACATCCTATCAGCTGCTTTTCAGAACTGGGGAGAACTTATCGTTGGGAGTGCGTTTCGTAGCGCGGTTGTCGCTTGAATTATTTTGGAAGATATTCTCTTGGCAGCGCATTGCGTGCAGAGAAAGCATTGCATGCTTTCCCATTTCCTCCCACCTCATGCCCTGCACACTCGGCGGACTGTGTTTCATGGTGCAGGCTCTCACAGAATCACTTAATTACTCAGCGGTGTCACTTTCAGTAACACTATGCTTTTTGAGGGGTGATTTAAGTGTGACATAGTCAGGCAACCATTGCATGTGGAAATTCTTGAGTTTGGTTGCATTTGTTATTGCCCAGAGTGCAGTGTATATGGGACATTAACCTAAGTTCGTGCCAATACTGCACAGTGTATTACATTGCATGTTTAAATTAAAAGAAGCAACCAAGATTAGGATATATACCAGAGCATACACACTTGATATATGATGTGTTGCTAAGGGTGTTGTGTTGTATGACAGTTGATAATTCTACAAAGTTAAAGAAACTTATGAAAAGCATCTTGAGTGAATGTATGCCACAGTATTTACAGTGAATCATTTATGATGAGAAGAGTTCTACTTGAGGTTAGGAGAATTCAAGCATTGGTTAGTTGCTTTTAGGTCTCCTACCCTGGAGAACCTTCCCTAATTTCCCTCCTCCATCCCCCCCCCATCTAGCCACTCTGATTCTCTGTTCTTTAATAATCCGAGCCAGAGCTGCTGGAAGGTGGCCCTCTGGGGGCTTCTGTTCCTGAGGATCTCAGGGTGTGACAGTTGGAGGTTTAGGATGCCATACCCACCCCGCAACACCACCCAATTGTGCTTCATCCGTTTCTGAGCATGCACGATCAAAAGGAGTAGGTGATGTTTTCATATTTGTTGATGAATGGGTACAATTACAAGGGGCAACTGAAATTCCTGGTAACGGGTGATTTGGCAATCAAAATAACAATGGGTCCCTCGATCAAATAAGAGAGATTGGACAATATGTTGGGGGCAACCATTATGCTGGTACCCCAAGGATTAGTAAATATACATCAATAATGTTTTAATTCTAACTTGGCCATTATCAGTCACTTCGGATTCAAGCATTATATAGAGGGTCTGCTATAGATTAAACACTCACCTTGACACAATCATAAGCTGTTTGTCGTTTTAAATGGTATCAATTCTCTAAGCCTAAAGAACTATTGTTTTTTACGCAAGACCAATAAACATGATGGCTTGTGTTCACGAATCTTGTTTGATGCAGATATGATTACCAGTTCAGATTTTTTTTTACGCATTTATACTTTAATTGTCAAATCAAATATAAGAATGTGATTGATTTTTTAGAGTCCTAGATCACTGGAAGTTGGTCCAGATTATTCATGAGTATCATTTTTAGTGAAAATAAAATAAGCCCCACACTAGATTTTAGCCATAACTCAATTCAGACTACACATTGCGATAGAATGGTAACATTGCCCCCTCTTTGTTTTGTTGACACATTGTAGGATGCTACTATCACGTTGCCCTGATGAAGACCTTATAGCCAATCAACCTCCTGCGTCAAAATGTCGACATACTCATTTTGTTCACTGAACATTTAATGTAAAAACGCTCAAGACCTTTACTGCCATTGGAGTCTGGTTCTTTCGATTGTTTGCTTTACACAGTCAGCAGTGTGTCTTTATTTCTTACATTATTTGCTGTGTACATTCACGTTTTTCACTGATCACTTGCACTGAGGGGTCACAAGGAGCACCTAACTTATAATTGATAAACTCTCTATTTATATTTGATTCAAGCAATTTCATTACACATTTAATTTTTTCAAAAAACAGTGTAAATTAAATTGCCCAATCTCTTATTTGATTGATGTATGCATACAGCATATTGGACAATAACAAAAGGACATACAATAAATCCTTTGTATGAAGGTACAATCCTAAGCATAAATATTTTTGTTCTCAAAGTGGACTGTGAGGAAACCCCAACCTACCCCACATACTTACCTGAATTTGTGACCCCAACTCCTTCGGAAAACCCGATTCACTCCGGCAGCACCTGAAGGAAACAGGAAAAAAACCAAGCATTAGGAAGGTGACGGGGCTGACTTCATCAACCTAACCGTGGACAGTGGAAAGGACTCTGTGGTGCAGGAACTGGAGGGAGGAGCAGGAGTAATAAAGTCAAAGCACTGCTTATGACCTCACATATTACATCATTCATGACATGGTTAGTGACATCTCAAATGACATCACTGAGGCCTAGGGAGTCAGGCTATTTCTACCCCGCCCCCCCCCCCATTTTTTTTTTTTACTCTCGGCTAACACTTCCTGGTTGAAGTGTTGTCAGCCAATCAAATTTCAGTGGGGTTTCAGTAGGATTTTGGGCTCCCAGATATCTATATTTTTAAAACTTAAATATCTGAAACTACTGAATGGATTTACACCAAATCACAAAAAGCACGTTGGACCAACATCTAGCTTTCTGCCAAATTTGGTATAATTCCGTTCAGCGGTTCAGGCTGTAGTCTTGTTAAAAAAAATGAAAAATCCCCATAGACACAACATGGGGAAAACATGTTTTGGGCCCCCCTTTTTTCCCCAGCCACCGCTTAACGGATCACCCCAAAACTTTCAACACAGCAGCTGAACCACAAAGGGGAAGTTCTCTGAAACTTTTGTGAAGATTCGTCAAGCGGCGCCAAAGTTATTGGCCTATGGAAACTCTGGTCCTAAGTATAACTACCTACTGGCGACCAACTGGAGTGCTGACCTCCCGGGGGCACTTTTCAATTATAAATGAAGGCGGGCCCACCCGCAGCCCCAGGGACCGCCACCTCCCCAGGGTACTTTTCAATTATGAATGCAGGCCCGCCCACAGCCCCCAGTACCGCCACCTCCCTGGGGCTAATTAACATTATGTGGCGGGGGCCTCACGGACCCCCCTGGCCCTGGCTGTAGGGCCTCCCCCGCTGCCCCAGGGATCGCCACCTCCCCGGGGCACAAATGCAAAAATTAAGGGGGTCGGTTGCGGACCCCCGGACCCGGGGACCACCACCTGCCCGGGGCAAATTTGAACAAAGGAAGGGGGCTTCGCGGGCCCCCTCAATCGCCCTGACTACGCCACCCCCCAGTGCCTGCTCCAGCAATGTCCCGGGGTGCCTAACCCGGGACATTGCGGTTTGCTATTGCATGGAGGGAGCACTGCTTTTACAAACAGGGAGCAGGACCCCGGGCCTTCAGACCCCCCCCCCACGGTCCCCGGGTGTGGCCTGGCAAAATGGGGTCCTTGGGGTTGAAAATGGCTCGAGAGGGGGGCCGCTCTGCCCCCTCCCTTTACAGAAAATTAAAAAAATTAATTAATAAAAGGCATTGCCCCCTTCCTTTAAAAAAAAAAAAAAAAAAAGTAATAAAAAAGGGCAAGCTCCGGGAGATGGGGCACCCGGGTCTGAAAATGGCCCGAGAGGGGGGCTTTGAATTATAAAAAAATAAAATAAAGGCTCGGCCCCACCCGCAGCCCCAGGGACCGCCACCTCCCCAGGGCACTTTTCAATTATGAATGCAGGCCCGCCCACAGCCCCCGGTACCGCCACCTCCCCGGGGCACAAATGCAAAAATTAAGGGGGTCGGTTGCGGACCCCCGGACCCGGGGACCACCACCTCCCTGGGGCAAATTTGAACAAAGGAAGGGGGCTTCAAGGGCCCCTCCATCGCCCTGACTACGCCACCCCCCAGGGCCTGCTCCAGCAATGTCCCGGGGTGCCTAACCCGGAACATTGCAGTTTGCTATTGCATGGAGGGAGCACTGCTTTTACAAACAGGGAGCAGGACCCCGGGGCCTTCAGACCCTCCCCCCCCCCTGCCCCCCGCGGTCCCCGGGTGTGGCCTGGCCTTGCAGAATGGGGTCCTTGGGGTCGAAAATGGCTCCAGTGGGGGGCCGCTCTGCCCCCCCTTCCTTTACAGAAAATTAAAAAAATAAAATAAAAGGCATTGCCCCCTTCCTTTAAAAAAAAAAAAAAGTAATAAAAAAGGGCAAGCTCCGGGAGATGGGGCACCCGGGTCTGAACATGGCCCGGGAGGGGGGCTTTGAATTATAAAAAAATAAAAATAAAGGCTCGGCCCCAGGGCATGGGGTCCCCGGGGCCGAAATCGGCCCAGGTGGGGGGCCACGCGGGCCCTTCCCATTTTTTTTTATATTAAACTCTTTTTTAAAAGGGTCAGGCCCCGGGGGAAGGGATCCACAGGGCCCAAAATGGTCCATGGAAGGAGGACCACACAGCCCCCTCCCTAAAATATAAAAAAAGAAAAAATAAGCCAGCAACTCGCTGAAAGCCCCACCCCCTTTCTCCACTACTCTGCAAACGCACCTCTTGGCACGCTCCTGGTTGGGGGATGAAGTCCCCTTGGCAGCTGAGAGTCCTTAGGGGCCAACAAGATGTCCTGTTACCTCCAGTAAGCCCCACACAGTGGGATTGCTGAGAGGTGGTCACAGGCCATGCCCCCTTTCTCCACCACTCTGCAAACGCACATCTTGGCGCACTGCTGGTGGGGGGATGAGGTCCCCTTGCCTCCTGAGGGCCTCAGGAGTAAAGTGGACCTCTTTCCCCAACAAGTAGTGGGTCAGGAGGCACATTTGCAGAGTAGTGGAGAAAGGGGGCGTGGCCTCTGACGACCTCTCAGCAATCTACCTGTGTGGGTCTTACTGGAGGTAACAGGAGGGCTAGTTGGCCCCCAAGGACCCTCAAGAGCCAAGGGGACATCATCCCCCAACTAGTAGTGTTCCAGGAGGCGCATTTGCAGAGTGGTGGAAAAAGAGGGCGTGGCCACCGAAAATCTCTAAGCAAACCCACTTTGTGGGTCTTGCTGGAGCTAACAGACGGGGTAGTTGGCCCCCAAGGACAATCAATAGCCATGGGGACTTCACCCCCCTACTAGTAGTGCGCCAGCAAGCACGTTTTCAGAGTGGTGGAGAAAGGGGGCCTGGCCTCCTATCAGGTCTCAACAATACAGCTGCTGTGTGGAATTACAGAGATACTTTGACGGCGGACTGTTATTTCTGCACCTCACATCAGTTTCAATTTTATCACGTCCCTTACGCAACAAGCCCTTACACCAGCCGTCAGGTGATGCCTCTGTGAGTCAGATCATAAGCAAGATAGAGGGGTTGGGCGTGCGTCAGGTAATGAAGTCCCGGAAGCCAGAATTTTAGTTTTTCAAATGAATCTTTATTTTCAATCAAATTCTCACAGGGTAGGTGATTGTACGATCAGCCAACGCGTTTCGTTCTCATGGTGAGAACTTCGTCAGGGCTCAGTAGGCGAGTATCTCTCCTTAGGAATTAAAGGTAGATGATGAAGGTAATCGCACCCCACAAGAGTAATGGGTGATAATTAGCCTAGGTCCAATAAGACCTTTTATTTCTATCTTACGGAAAGCGATCCTTCAGTAAAGTCGCTGTTCCAGGATAATCTGCTGGAAACAGTATGGAATCGCAGTGCCTCAGTCGGCTTAACGCGTTTCGTTCTCATGGTGAGAACTTCGTCAGGGCTGAAATTTTACAATAAAAATACATTTTGAAGATGAAATAGTATTTACAACACAGAACAGAAAGAAAAGGGGAAAGGAAAAAAACAGGAAGAAAAAGTGACATGAGTTCCCCCATGTCTGAGGAGTCAAGGACATAGTCGCGTCAGCTTATTTTCAAAAGAAAAGGGGAAATCCTAACATGAAAACACATGAGTAATTTAGCATTATTTTAAGCGTTCTCTCAGTTATATAGTGGAAAACTTTAACATGAAGATTTGAGGCGCATTCGCTTGGTGGTTTCAATGCGCCCTATGCAGTTGGGTGAAGTAATATATACACGGTACTATTGGAAACATTTTTAAGTGGACATTCAGTGTTACAACATTGGTTTGTAAAGGCTGACATTTAGAAAAACCACACACGTGGTAGAGAGCATATATGACCACAATTGAATGAATATATACGTACACACCATGGAAAGAAGAACAATAGGTGAGAGAAAGTAAAAGCAAGTCAGCCGTGCACACTAAATGGCAGTTTGGAAATGGTGACTAGGAATAATGTCTACCAAGAAATATGTACAGAAAAGTCAGAGGACAGCGAGCGCAAGAAGAGTGAGGCAAGGAAGCCGTGCACCATACCTATCAATTTAAAAGTGTGTAAGTACAGATTCCTAAAGGAAACTTGACGCGAAAAATGAGTCGCACCTCAGTAGGTGAGTATCTCTCCTTAGGAATTAAAGGTAGATGATGAAGGTAATCGCACCCCACAAGAGTAATGGGTGATAATTAGCCTAGGTCCAATAAGACCTATAAGCAAAAGGTGGAAAAACACGAATCAGTAAAAAGTTGTATAACAGTACCTAAAAGCGGTAAGGGTTTTGATGGCTGTAGATTGCACACTATATAACCTCACCTTTTATTTCTATCTTACAGAAAGCGATCCTGCAGTCAAGTCGCTGTTCCAGGATAATCTGCTGGAAACAGTATGGAATCGCAGTGCCTCAGTCGGCTTTAGTATATTATCTAAAATTAAGTGGGAATGAAAACTAGATAACTGAAAGTAAATGTACTCTTGTAATTGGAGCAATAAGTGCAAGGGCGGGGATATTACCAGGTAATTTGACCATTTGAAAAATTATTGAAAATGGAGAAATTAAATTAAAAAATAGGTTTGAATTTAAATTTAACAGGGCGACTAGTCCTAGCGTGTCGAGGTTGCAAAAGTGGATACAATTCAAATTATGCCCCGAAAATTTGCATGCTCGCAGTTGCATGGTTTGATAAAATAATGACAAAAGGTTAACAAAGTGCTATTTAAAGAACAATAGTGCCCCCAAGTGGTTTTGAATGGTAACCCCCGGAATTCAGTTTCTAAAAAATCGATCGTAAAACATCGTCCGTAGGTGTAGACAAGTGCAAATCGGATAAGAATTGCCTACGGCCAAACCAGTAAACCGAGGAGCAACGACTCCGAGGTAAGGAGACGTTAGTAATATGGCCTCAACTAATCTGCAGTTTAATATCCATAACAAGCATTCTGTGAGTTGTGCCCGATGTCAATATTAAAATCGGACAGACAGACCCTCTATCGCAACGGGCCTCCGGTGAACTAGCCAGCATAACCCCTCCCTTTACCTTATTTCAAGAATCTCCTGCCAGAATGAGCAAGGACTGAGATGGCGCCAAACCTTGCTTATATAGGTAAACGTCTGCATCCCGGGCCTGTCATCGACGTCTGAAGGTCAGCGTCGTCAACACGTTGCCTTTACGTAACGGAATGCAACTTTGTATTTAGTCAAAGGTGAAGTCACTATTTGGGCAAAGCAGGTTCCCTTAAAGGAGGACGTGACCTAATGTCAAAGTCGGAAGTCAAAGTTGCAAGTCACTGGTTAAG
This sequence comes from Calotriton arnoldi, assembly GCA_963921515.1. NCBI lineage: Eukaryota > Metazoa > Chordata > Amphibia > Caudata > Salamandridae > Calotriton > Calotriton arnoldi. The sequence goes on from CAWUFW010008289.1 coordinate 889,602, forward strand.
CAATGCGGGTTCCCTTAACAGAGGTACACGGAACAAGTTTAACAAAATTAATGTGCCACAGGAGTTCCAAAAACGTAAGGAAATAGAATAAAATGGGGCAGTTGCCCAGACACTAAAACAGAAAAGGGGTATCTAAAAGCTGTGCCAAGGGTCAGCATAAAGATTGTGGCAGTGAGGTAGTATCAAGGAGAAATGAGCGATGCATAAATTGAAAATATACTAGCAAAGTATATACAGAAGAAAGAAGGTTTTTTTACGCAATCACAAAATTGAAAAGTTAAAAGTGAAGGCAACCAATACATTTGTGATACAGCTTTAGAATGATTATTTACAAAATGTGATCCTGCCAAGAAAGCTCTTAATTTGCAATACATTGGGGCCATCGTTTCAAAGCACCCCAGTATAATTTGCGTGCATCATCGTTTTCTGATGCAGATAGTTGGTAGTGTTTTTGTTTACATTTACATTGTTGTGAAAATACAACATTGAGGGATACTATGAAAGCAGTTTGAGGGCACCCCTGCCCCATGGTTGATGTTGTGTGTGTATATCACAATATCATTGCGATTTGAGTGGCTGCTATGTATAAAAGTAAGTGGGTATATATAAAAAAGAGAGAGGAACCCTTGGTAACCCAAAGGACTAGGGTTCAAACAAGAACTTTATGCAAAAACGTCCCTTGGGAATGTTTTGTGTCCACACCTTACTTCACACTCGTAATCAAAGTCACATGCATATAGATCCAATCATACCGACCACATCCACGCCTTGAGTCTGCTACGTATTGGCACAAAAAACCTATAGTTTATTAAATTGATAAAAATATTTTTTATTAAAACAATATATTTTTCAAGACATTACACAATAAAACCAATTCTATCAGAAAAAACACAATAGAGCACTTACAATGCATTCAATAATAGAATCAATTGATCCCAATAAAATACAAAAATATTGCACGAGAGTTTAAAAACAGACAGTAACTTTTGTCATCAGTTGCCGCAATCAAAAAACAAGATTTCACCACATACACCTTGATGCCTTACAAGTCATAAACATCTAAGGTAATGTTCAAACAGATAGATTTGTGGCTTAAATACAAGCGTCGACGCGTTTCGAAGGTATGTTCACATAACACCTTCTTTTTCAAGACAATGATAGTGTTACTCCCGTTCTTTTTAAAAATATGAAGCGAAGATAAACCAGTCTGCCCCAGAGTCATACGGACTTTATAGTCCCAGAAGTATTTCCTATTAGGACGTCCCGGTTCGTCACTTTATAATTCTATATGCTCTGTACAAACTTCGGGCGTCCAATTCACAACAGCAGACTGGCCTTAAATTAAGAATCACAGCAGGGCGCGTAGGTCCTGGTATTTCTTCTATCAGAAAGTTCCTCTATTCCTTGTAGGCAATATTTCAAGGAAACGTATCCTTCACAGTATTATTTAAGAAGAACTCCTTTAAAATTTCTTTTTTGAAGTGGGGCTTTTAGATTCTCTCGAGCTCTTTCTCACATCAGGAAAGTAACCGGCGGCGTATCCATACGTCCGTCCTGGCGCCGTGTTCAAGTTTGTATTTAAGCCACAAATCTATCTGTTTGAACATTACCTTAGATGTTTATGACTTGTAAGGCATCAAGGTGTATGTGGTGAAATCTTGTTTTTTGATTGCGGCAACTGATGACAAAAGTTACTGTCTGTTTTTAAACTCTCGTGCAATATTTTATTGGGATCAATTGATTCTATTATTGAATGCATTGTAAGTGCTCTATTGTGTTTTTTCTGATAGAATTGGTTTTATTGTGTAATGTCTTGAAAAATATATTGTTTTAATAAAAAATATTTTTATCAATTTAATAAACTATAGGTTTTTTGTGCCAATGCGTAGCAGACTCAAGGCGTGGATGTGGTCGGTATGATTGGATCTATATGCATGTGACTTTGATTACGAGTGTGAAGTAAGGTGTGGACACAAAACATTCCCAAGGGACGTTTTTGCATAAAAGTAAGTGGGTAGACAAGGACACTAAGAGGCTGGAAGGTGGATTCTTCATATAACCCAATCAGATATGTTAAAATCAGGGACGGTTAGCGGTTTCCCTCCAAAAAGAAATGCATTTCATTATCGGTGTTGTGCCCGTGTTGGACCGCACGTAGCCTACATATCCACTTAGCCTCACACTGTCTGAGTTGCAATTCCCTGTTTCCACCCCGTTTGTCTGATTCAACATGTTCTATCCCATAGAACCAGAAAGTATAATCTCCAGGGTGGAAGGTGGAAAAATGTTCTGCAAGTGGATATCTGTTGTCGCCATGTATGATAGCTCTCCGGTGTTCTTGAATCCGGAGTTTGAGATTCCTTTTAGTACTGCCAACATAGATTAAATTGCATGGGCAACCAATAAGATATATTACATGGGTTGAATTGCAATTGATGAACTGTCTAATTTTGTGTTCTCTCGATCCATTATGGGTGAAAGTAATGGTTTTATTGACACCAAATCTGCAAATGTTACAAGAGGTGAAGGTATAAAACCCATTGGGTTTTTCTGGCAGCCAAGTGCCTGTTTCCTTCTTGCTTGTCACATAACTGGGGCATAATCTGTTTTTGAGGGTACATCCTCTTCTATATGTAATAGAGGGGTTTTTACTTATTTCACTTTTCAGGCTTGGAATTTCCTGTAGTAAATGCCAATTGCGTTTAAACAGCCTGAAGATTTCATCACTGTGTGTTGTGTATTCCGTTATGAAACGTACATTCTTGTTTTTTGTGCTCTCTTTCTTGTTTGTTGTGCATTCAGCAAGGGTGGTTTCTCGTTTTAAATTATATGCCCTATTTTCAGCTATGTGTATGGTCCTGTCAGTGTAACCTCTGGCCTCAAATCTCTTTTTTGCTTCTGTGATATTCCTAGAAAAAGGCCCCTCCTCACTACAATTGCGACTGATTCTTACCATCTCTCCAAATGGTATGTTACGAATCACAGAGCTAGCATGGGCACTGCTTGCATGTAAGACACTGTTACATGCCGTCTTTTTACGATAGAGTGAACTGTGTATTGTCCCATCCTTAATGTACAGGTGTAAGTCAAGAAAATTAATTTTCTCTTGATGGAAATCCATTGTCAGACTGACATTATAGGTGTTATTGTTCAAGTATGTGTGGTATTCGCGAAGGGAGGCTTCTGTACCTGACCACAGACAGATTATGTCGTCAATGTACCTCCCCAAGAAAACGATATGATCGATCCAGGGGGAGGCACATTTGCCCCAGGCATGCTCCCTCTCGTACCACCCCATGAAGAGGCAGGCGTACGAAGGAGCAAACCTGGAACCCATGGCAGTCCCTTGCTTTTGGTGGTACCATGTGCCGTCGTGGAAGAAGAAATGTTTTGTCAAAATCAACTCGATCATCTCTAGTATCATTCTATTGTGTTCATAGTGGTCAGCACTCTCTCTATCAAGGAAGGATCTGACTGCTAGGAGTCCATTGTGGTGGTTGATGCAAGTGTATAAACTGACCACATCAAAGGTCACAAAGAGTAATTCTTCAGACCAGCAGAAATCTTTGAACTTGCCCAAAATGTCCTTGCTATCACGGACATATGAAGGCAAGTTGAGTACATGTGGTTGAAGTTTAATGTCCACGTACTCCGAAAGTTTTTCAGTTGGGGACCCTATGCCTGATATGATCGGCCTACCCGGGGGGAAGGGCCCTTCCTTATGTATCTTTGGAAGGATGTAGATACAAGGGTATTTCGGGGTTATGACTTTAAGATAGCGATATTCGTCATCAGTTAATAAACAAACATCCTTCCATTCTGTCAGTTTTATGTTAATGTCCCTAGTGAGTTCACCCATGGGGTTGTTCCCAATCCTTTCATAACAGTCAATGTTATTAAGTTGTCGCATAATTTCCCCCATGTAGTTGGAGGTGTTCATGACAACTACATTCCCCCCTTTATACGCTTCCCTGATAACAATACTTTGGTCATTTTCAAGTCTGCTAAGCGCTTGTCTTTCACCGGTGGTCAGGTTGTGTGGGGGTTTGTTTCTGAATCTATTTGGGTTCTCCATGCGGTAAAGTCCCTCCGTAACTTTCTCATAGAAAAGGTCAATATAGGGGTGGTATGAAGAAGGTGGTGTGAACTTTGACTTGGGCTTAAGGCCACTCTCAGTGTTGAGGGTTTCTGTTATGTTAAAATCTGCTAGAATTGACTCTATTTCAACCTCCTCCTCTCCCTCTAGGGAAACCAAGCATTGTATATTCCTAATGTCAGATATGGAATGTGTTATGGGTAGTGATCTTTCAGTCGACATGGGTACAGAAGGCATTTTATCATGGAAAAAATCTTTTAATTTTACACTTCTTATAAATTTAAACAGGTCCACATGTAAATTGACAATATCACCATCCTGGGTCGGGCAAAAATTAAGACCCTTACAAAGTAATTTTTCCTCTTCAGTATCCAACAATCGGTTTGAGAGGTTAACAATTTTTAAATCATTGTCAAAGTCATTTACAACAACTCGTGATCCTGCTTCATTATTGTGCATAACCATTATCTCTGTTTTTTGGAGCGGGTTGACATCCTCAAATCGTTGTTCGTTGTCCCTCCCACGCCTCCCTTTGGACCTGAGCCTCCCTCGCCTTGTTTTTTTGGGGCTTTTTTCTGTTGCTTGCCGCTTATTCTCAGCTTTGCTAGCTCTCTTTGGAATGATGTGCCCTCCTCTAAAGGGTGGTCACTGGTGGTGCTGATTGATGTGACACTACTTGATGATGCAATAGAAGTGCTACTTGCCGTTCTGGCCTCATCACTCTCCTCCCTTAATCTCTTTTTATCCTCAGTCCCAGTGATCTGATCAAATTTCTTGGCGAATGTGTAAATTCGCCCTTCTCTATAATCTTTGTCATCACGCCTCACTTTGCGCATTTTTTTTTCCATTAGGTAATTCTGATGTTCTTTAATTACTTTTCTAAGTATTTCATAGTTTTTTTCTATGAGATCTTTGTTGTCAATTGCCTCTATCTCCCGCTCAACTGCCTCAATTTCAGAAAGTAATTTTGCTCCTTTCTCAATGGCATGTCGTATGAGGATCTGCATCATGACCAGTGATGCCCCCTCAAGGTTGCTCTCCCACTCCTTGAGGAGGTCATCACTGAGATCTTCAAACGTGGGGAAGATTAGAATTCGTAGACCCCTCGGGGTCTTTTTGTTGTCTATGTATTGTTGTAAGGTAATACCATCCCACCAGCGGGCTAATTCTTGTTTTTTTAGGCGCTCTAGCTTGAGGAATAGTGCCCGAAGACCCAGATTTTTTTCGGTACTCTGGCCTGGTGGTTGTGTGGTTACACTTTTGCCAAAGAGATCTTGTGCCATTTCCTCCCTTCTGTCGTTAAATCTTGCCATATTTATGCTTCTATGTATAGATAAATCACGAAAGATTATGAGTGCAAGAGAGTCCAATCATACAGAATTACAGAGATACTTTGACGGCGGACTGTTATTTCTGCACCTCACATCAGTTTCAATTTTATCACATCCCTTACGCAACAAGCCCTTACACCAGCCGTCAGGTGATGCCTCTGTGAGTCAGATCATAAGCAAGATAGAGGGGTTGGGCGTGCGTCAGGTGATGAAGTCCCGGAAGCCAGAATTTTAGTTTTTCAAATGAATCTTTATTTTTAATCAAATTCTCACAGGGTAGGTGATTGTACGATCAGCCAACGCGTTTCGTTCTCATGGTGAGAACTTCGTCAGGGCTCAGTAGGTGAGTATCTCTCCTTAGGAATTAAAGGTAGATGATGAAGGTAATCGCACCCCACAAGAGTAATGGGTGATAATTAGCCTAGGTCCAATAAGACCTTTTATTTCTATCTTACGGAAAGCGATCCTCCAGTCAAGTCGCTGTTCCAGGATAATCTGCTGGAAACAGTATGGAATCGCAGTGCCTCAGTCGGCTTAACGCGTTTCGTTCTCATGGTGAGATCTTCGTCAGGGCTGAAATTTTACAATAAAAATACATTTAGAAGATGAAATAGTATTTACAACACAGAACAGAAAGAAAAGGGGAAAGGAAAAAAACAGGAAGAAAAAGTGACATGAGTTCCCCATGTCTGAGGAGTCAAGGACATAGTCGCGTCAGCTTATTTTCAAAAGAAAAGGGGAAATCCTAACATGAAAACACATGAGTAATTTAGCATTATTTTAAGCGTTCTCTCAGTTATATAGTGGAAAAACTTTAACATGAAGATTTGAGGCGCATTCGCTTGGTGGTTTCAATGCGCCCTATGCAGTTGGGTGGAGTAATATATACACGGTACTATTGGAAACATTTTTAAGTGGACATTCAGTGTTACAACATTGGTTTGTAAAGGCTGACATTTAGAAAAAACCACACACGTGGTAGAGAGCATATATGACCACAATTGAATGAATATATACGTACACACCATGGAAAGAAGAACAATAGGTGAGAGAAAGTAAAAGCAAGTCAGCCGTGCACACTAAATGGTAGTTTGGAAATGGTGACTAGGAATAATGTCTACCAAGAAATATGTACAGAAAAGTCAGAGGACAGCGAGCGCAAGAAGAGTGAGGCAAGGAAGCCGTGCACCATACCTATCAATTTAAAAGTGTGTAAGTACAGATTCCTAAAGGAAACTTGACGCGAAAAATGAGTCGCACCTCAGTAGGTGAGTATCTCTCCTTAGGAATTAAAGGTAGATGATGAAGGTAATCGCACCCCACAAGAGTAATGGGTGATAATTAGCCTAGGTCTCTGATTTTAACATATCTGATTGGGTTATATGAAGAATCCAACTTCCAGCCTGTTAGTGTCCTCGTCTACCCACTTACTTTTATACATAGCAGCCACTCAAATCGCAATGACATTGTGATATACACACACAACATCAACCATGGGGCAGGGGTGCCCTCAAACTGCTTTCATAGTATCCCTCAATGTTGTATTTTTACAACAATCTAAATGTAAACAAAAACACTACCAACTATCTGCATCAGAAAACGATGATGCACGCAAATTATACTGGGGTGCTTTGAAACGATGGCCCCAATGTATTGCAAATTAAGAGCTTTCTTGGCAGGATCACATTTTGTAAATAATCATTCTAAAGCTGTATCACATATGTATTGGTTGCCTTCACTTTTAACTTTTCAATTTTGTGATTGCGTAAAAACCTTCTTTCTTCTGTATATACTTTGCTAGTATATTTTCAATTTATGCATCGCTCATTTCTCCTTGATACTACCTCACTGCCACAATCTTTATGCTGACCCTTGGCACAGCTTTTAGATACCCCTTTTCTGTTTTAGCGTCTGGGCAACTGCCCCATTTTATTCTATTTCCTTACGTTTTTGGAACTCCTGTGGCACATTAATTTTGTTAAACTTGTTCCGTGTACCTCTGTTAAGGGAACCCGCATTGCTTAACCAGTGACTTGCAACTTTGACTTCCGACTTTGACATTAGGTCACGTCCTCCTTTAAGGGAACCTGCTTTGCCCAAATAGTGACTTCACCTTTGACTAAATACAAAGTTGCATTCCGTTACGTAAAGGCAACGTGTTGACGACGCTGACCTTCAGACGTCGATGACAGGCCCGGGATGCAGACGTTTACCTATATAAGCAAGGTTTGGCGCCATCTCAGTCCTTGCTCATTCTGGCAGGAGATTCTTGAAATAAGGTAAAGGGAGGGGTTATGCTGGCTAGTTCACCGGAGGCCCGTTGCGATAGAGGGTCTGTCTGTCCGATTTTAATATTGACATCGGGCACAACTCACAGAATGCTTGTTATGGATATTAAACTGCAGATTAGTTGAGGTCATATTACTAACGTCTCCTTACCTCGGAGTCGTTGCTCCTCGGTTTACTGGTTTGGCCGTAGGCAATTCTTATCCGATTTGCATTTGTCTACACCAGAGGTCTTCAATCTGTGGGGCGCGACCCCCAGGGGGGCCCTGGAGTCATGGAAAGGGGGTCGCACATTTCCAGGCCTCACTTCTGCCTGGAATCCAAAATGTGCTTTTTTTGGTGGGGGAAAAGACAACCGTCTGGGACGCTTTATTCTGATCGGTAAAATGCTTCTGCTGAAGTTAATTGCTGAAGCTAATTGAGTCTCCTGTGCTGTGAAAAAAAAGAGGCCTGGCAGACAGGTAAAACAGTCCTTCACACCGGCTGGCTTGGCTGCTTGGCTGAATGAGTTAATCTGCAAATGTAAAGGGTGCTCGGGAGCGGTAATAACTCCCAAGCATTGTGATTGCAAAAATTTGGTTTATTTTCAGTGGTAGTAGGAAGAGTTAATACCTGGGCTGTGAAGTGCGTGCTTTTAATTGTAGCTGTATTTACACAGCGCTTAGTACCCCTGAGGAGGGTTGAAGGGACAGTTATGCATTACTTATGTACTGGTATTACTAAAATCTACATTTTGGAAGCTCCATTTTATCCTAAACCTATTTGCACAGTTTGTAGCAGTCTATCTTATTATGTGTGTTATGCAAGTATAAAATAATGACTTACGCATTCACAGTGCTTTCTGTCACAGGCTGTGACCTCGTAGCACAACAAATTACACAAGTCACTATTCTCCACTGCACCAACCAAATGTAATTCTGTGGCTCTCTGGTTACAGACACAGACCTCTGCAGTGCATTAACTAATAGAGGTTTCATAATGTACTACAGTGCATTTCCCACTGAGTAACATCTTTTTAAAATGTATTTTTCATTTAAGCTACCCATTATTTTATTTATAGCTACCGAATTGTGAAAGGTCTAAAAAACTAACAAAATATTTTGGGGCTTATTTATGAGACGCTTGTGTCGCTGGAGCGTCACTTTTTTTGAAGCTCCGGCAGCGCAAGGGTCTCAATCATATCTATGTGGTGACGCAAAGTCACCCAGCGTGGCTTTGCATGGCCTCATAGATATGGAGTAAGACAAAGCAGTGCAAGTTGCTGCGTTGCCTTACTTTGTGTCACGTAGGTGTTCCATGGGCATTGCGGTAGGTGTTCCCACGCAACGCCCATGGATTTTGATGCTGCCTCAGATTTACAAAACCATGTAAACCTGGGGCAGCGCCAATACCTTACACCTCCACACAGCAGGCATAACGGGGAGAAATGTTCTCATTATTTCCACTTTCCATGTGTGCAGCACACATAGAAAGAGGAAAACCCCTCACTGGATTGTTTTTGTGCAGGAAGGTGCCCCTTCCTGCACAATAAAAATCCTGCCTATGTTGGCGCTAGGCAGCAATTTGTGCGCCAACATAGGGGAAAAGGACAGGAATGTACCATATTTCATAAATAAGGTGCATTCCTGCCCTTTCACATTGGCGTACGGCAGCGTAGCAAGAAGACTTGCGGCGCTGCCCTATGCTAATTCCTCATAAATGAGGCCCTTTGTTTTTAGCCATACCTTTGACCACACCCCCACGATCACTGATCTTTGCTTTGCTAAACACTGTTTAATATTATTTCCCCACTGTAAAAATGATTTGTTGTGTGAATTGGGGGCGTTTATGGTTGTAGATAGTTGGCAATGAAGAGGAGTACCAAGTTCTAGAAATTTTTGTCAGGAGGGGGTCCTTACGCCTAAAAGATTTTGTCAGGGGGGTCTCGGCATCAAAAAGTTCGAAGACCTCTGGTCTACACCTACGGACCTGGTTTAATTAATGTTTTACGATCGATTTTTTAGAAACTGAATTCCGTGACCGGGGGTTACCATTCAAAACCACTTGGGGGCACTATTGTTCTTTAAATAGCACTTTGTTAACCTTTTGTCATTATTTTATCAAACCATGCAACTGCGAGCATGCAAATTTTCGGGGCATAATTTGAATTGTATCCACTTTTGCAACCTCGACACGATAGGACTAGTCGCCCTGTTAAATTTAAATTCAAACCTATTTTATAATTTAATTTCTCAATTTTCAATAATTTTTCAAATGGTCAAATTACCTGGTAATATCCCCGCCCTTGCACTTATTGCTCCAATTACAAGAGTACATTTACTTTCAGATATCTAGTTTTCATTCCCACTTAATTTTAGATAATATACTAAAGCCGACTGAGGCACTGCGATTCCATACTGTTTCCAGCAGATTATCCTGGAACAGCGACTTGACTGGAGGATCGCTTTCTGTAAGATAGAAATAAAAGGTGAGGTTATATAGTGTGCAATCTACAGCCATCAAAACCCTTACCGCTTTTAGGTACTGTTATACAACTTTTTACTGATTCGTGTTTTTTCCACCTTTTGCTTATAGGTCTTATTGGACCTAGGCTAATTATCACCCATTACTCTTGTGGGGTGCGATTACCTTCATCATCTACCTTTAATTCCTAAGGAGAGATACTCACCTACTGAGGTGCGACTCATTTTTCGCGTCAAGTTTCCTTTAGGAATCTGTACTTACACACTTTTAAATTGATAGGTATGGTGCACGGCTTCCTTGCCTCACTCTTCTTGCGCTCGCTGTCCTCTGACTTTTCTGTACATATTTCTTGGTAGACATTATTCCTAGTCACCATTTCCAAACTACCATTTAGTGTGCACGGCTGACTTGCTTTTACTTTCTCTCACCTATTGTTCTTCTTTCCATGGTGTGTACGTATATATTCATTAAATTGTGGTCATATATGCTCTCTACCACGTGTGTGGTTTTTCTAAATGTCAGCCTTTACAAACCAATGTTGTAACACTGAATGTCCACTTAAAAATGTTTCCAATAGTACTGTGTATATATTACTCCACCCAACTGCATAGGGCGCATTGAAACCACCAAGCGAATGCGCCTCAAATCTTCATGTTAACGTTTTTCCACTATATAACTGAGAGAACGCTTAAAATAATGCTAAATTACGCATGTGTATTCATGTTAGGATTTCCCCTTTTCTTTTGAAAATAAGCTGTGACGCGACTATGTCCTTGACTCCTCAGACATGGGGGAACTCATGTCACTTTTTCTTCCTGTTTTTTTCCTTTCCCCTTTTTTTTCTCTTCTGTGTTGTAAATACTATTTCATCTTCTAAATGTATTTTTATTGTAAAATTTCAGCCCTGACGAAGTTCTCACCATGAGAACGAAACGCGTTAAGCCGACTGAGGCACTGCGATTCCATACTGTTTCCAGCAGATTATCCTGGAACAGCGACTTGACTGGAGGATCGCTTTCCGTAAGATAGAAATAAAAGGTCTTATTGGACCTAGGCTAATTATCACCCATTTCTCTTGTGGGGTACGATTACCTTCATCATCTACCTTTAATTCCTAAGGAGAGATACTCACCTACTGAGCCCTGATGAAGTTCTCACAATGAGAATGAAACGCGTTGGCTGATCGTACAATCACCTACCCTGTGAGAATTTGATTGAAAATAAAGATTCATTTGAAAAACTACAATTCTGGCTTCCGAGACTTCATCACCTGACGCACGCCCAACCCCTCTATCTATCAATCCTGCTGTGTGGGACTTACTGGAGGTAATAGGAGGAGTTGTTGGCCCCCAAAGACGTCCTTGGGGGCCAACTACCCCTCCTGTTATCTCCAATAAGTCCCACACAGCTGGATTGCTAGAGGTCTTCGAAGGACACATCGCCTTTCTCCACCACTCTGCAAACACAGCTCGTGGTGCACTACTGGTTTGGGGATGAAGTCCACTTTACTCCTGAGGGACCTTAGAGACCAAGAAACCCTCCTGGTACCTCCTGTAAGTCCTACACAGCGGGATTCCTGAGAGCTGGTCGGAGGCCCAGCCCCCTTTATCCACCATTCTGCAAATGCGACTACTAGTTAGAAAACCATAGAAATTCACTGAAAAAACACTAGGTTACAGGGACGTTATAGTTAGGAATTACCATTTAAAAAACCTTAGAAATTCATTGAAAAAACCAAAGGCTACAGAGACGTTATAGTTAGGCTCAGGTTTCACTCGTACAAACCAGAGAAATTCAGCAGTTATAGTTAGCTGAGCTAACTCACTCGTGACGCTCTCAGTTCATTAAAAGACTAATCTCACTTCACACACGTGAAAATAGGAGTCTCCCAAAAGGTAGGGTATTAGAATATCATTGTCAAAAATGTGTGTCTTAAAAATTGTTTACAAATTAACACCACATTGGAGGTAATAATAGAAAATCTTGGCCCAATTGGACAATTTTTATGTCAGATGTTATTCTATAAATGATGTTCTAACAAACAACTGCACAACAGTGGGCTACAGTGGTTGGGACCCATATTTTCAAGCAATAGAGGACATCTGGAATCTTCAGTTGCACAGGATATTGAAGACGCAAATTCATTAGTTCTGGCTGTCAGCCCCAAACCCATCCTTGCTGTGGTATGCTATTGCTAATGTTCAGGAAACACAGTTTTAGGTTTCGTGCCATGGTCATAAGAACCACTAGCATCATAATCCGTGTTAAAGGCATCTAGATTGTGTCTTACCCTTGCCTGATGATCAATCTTGACCACCCTCCTGAAGTCCCACGCTTGCTACTTGTGTGAATACACTATTCTTGTTCTGTTTGAAAAAAATTAGGGGCTTCCTATTTTTGGACTTACCCTTTTCTGCATGGTCCACAGAATAAATTTTAACAGTGTCCCCCACAGAGATAATGGCAGTTTTTCTCATTTAATGAATATCCACTATCACGTCATGCTTCCCTTTACTGTGGAATTTGCACAGTAGCCTCAGGTACCTATATGTGAGAAGCAAATTCTTCCTTTTAGTAATTAGCATGCACTTTGTAGGCCCATAATCGCTCTATAATTGTGAGCATGACAGGATTATCACTCTGGAGTGCCATATGGACACCCTCCTTCAAATACTGCTTCAACCTTTCTATCTGACCATTGCATTGTGGGTCATAGAGTGCAAACCAGATGTGTTTGATGCAGTGATGTGAGAGGAAATGAATGAAAAATGTAGACACAATCTGTACTGGATTGTCTGTCACTAACCATTGTATGTAAATGTCCTTGCTAAAGATTTGCATTAGGAAATTCTAGAACTTCAGCTGAGGTAACTCTTTCAATGAACGTGATCCCTGGGCACTTAAAACGATAGTCATAAAGTACCAGCACATACTGCATCTGAGACATCAGTTTCTTGAGGGCCTACCCAATATCTAAAGATAACTTTTGCAAAGCCATATTGTAACCATTGTACAGGCTGTAATAGGGTACTCATACTCAAATTCCTGTTGATTGTGGAGTATATTATTAATAAGGCTCCCTGTTTTCCGTTTTTACTGATTTTTTACAGATAAATACAGACAGAAAACCATTTATTTTCTTGTCTGTATTTATTTTTTTATGTGGATAAAAACAGAAAGTGGGTGCTTTTTGAGTAATTCTGCTTACACTTTGCCATGACTGACAGGCAAATAACTGTGTGGATTGATAGGTAAAGGGGTTAAAAAAAAGGAATTTCAGTAAAGAGGCTTAAACAGCAGTAGATATGCACAGGGCTGATATTGAAATGTGCATATTTTTATATAAGTGGATTGATTTATCTTCTCTGGGTGTTCATATCACTGAAACCTGGCAGGCATTCAAGCATGACTGCATATTTATTGGTTAAATAAATGTGGAAATATACCAGTTTCAGCTTTATTTTTTTCACAAAACCCATAATAAATATGGATAAATATAGATAATGTTAACAAAAAATAAATATGGATAAATACAGACAAAAATGTCAAAAAAATAAATACCATTAATTATTAATATCAAAAAGTAGGGGGGGTGGCGAGCCAAAAAGAGGTCCAGTACCCTTTCTCCCAAGAATTAATGTATCAATCCTGTAGGGTAGCTGTTCCTATGGTGTGTAATCGCAGGTTGGATAAGTGTTGGGAAGGCTGGATGGGAACTTCCTTATTTGGAAGTGGTGCCCTCACACACCTGTGAGGGTATCATGCTTCATCATTGGGCTCTGCTCCTCGTGGGATCGGCGCTGCAATACCCCATGGGGCCCACGAGAGGGCTCTTTGGCGGAGATCTTTTTATAATAAGCCGTGATGATGAATGCGTATGTGTGGGAAAGGGTGGTTTTTTTGTACTGAATTAAAAATACCTATGGGATACCTCAATTTTATATTTTAATCCGAGGTCCCCAAAAGTAGGATTAAAAATGGTGTGTAGATTGTGAATTTCTCATAATGGAGAAGAACAATCTACTCATGTGTGTGGAATGGGTGGACAAGTTTCACGCCTCAGTGATCCGTGGTGGTTCATCAGGACGTAAACGGGGAGAGAAACAATTCCTACCCTTACTCTGGGTTATGTGTGGGAAATTCGTGTCTTGTGGGGTATTCACTGTTACCACCAAATATTTGTTCACTGGTCACATGGGTACTTGGTGGTCAAATGACCTAAGGGCATCTGGATTTCCAACCCTTAAATGAATTGTACTGTATATTGTTGTTATGGAAATTAATAAATAAAACTTAAAAAAATAAAAGAGCACCTTGGGCCCAGGCAGAGGCCCACGACTTTTTCTGCGGTGTAGATACTGGTGGATAGTCGCAGTATATGGCGCGTTGACCTACCCTCCGGTCTGCTTGCCGGAGGTAGTGGAGTATAGCCATGTGTAGCTATCAAAATAGAGTCCTCAAGAGTCTGTTAAGGACTTAGGTACCTGTATGACCACTGTGTGCTAACTTACAAATGGTGTGGTGGATACCTTCTGTGAGGAAAATATCTGTTTCTAAACATATAGATTAGAATAGTTAACTTGGAAGAGATTTGAGCAAAGGAAAATAAAGGTCCTATCACACTTTGCAAGGAGAGCACCCCTAGTGGATGTACTTTTTGACCTAATTAAGGGTGATAGTCAAGGCATCATCAGCAAGCCATTGCTTTTCAGACAACTTAGGGGCCGATTCCGATCTGGGTCGGAAAGCTCTCCGACCGATCCGGATTGTTTTCCGACCGAGCCGGACCCCTGCAGTCCGACCGAACGAGTACGATGTGGCCGTATGCTGCCGGACTCGGTTCGGTCGGACTACCATTGAAGTCAATGGGAGCCGGTCGTGCGACGTGTACATGGGCTCCCATTGACTCAATGGGTACGTTGCGCACAAGGGGGCCCCCTGTAGTGGGTACGCGTTGGTGCCATCCGCACTGTACACGCATGTATAGGGGGGACCCATGGGTCCCCCCTGTGTCCGACTCGTATGGCTACGGGTGAAGGGGGGTCCGGCACGGACCCCCGATGTCCGCGTCCGGGAGCTTTTTCGTGTCGGAGGCTCCGACTTGATCCGGCTGTCCGGATCGTGCATCGTACTGGCTCGGTCGGGAATCGACTCCATTGCGCGCCACGAATCGAGTGTGAACGAGTCGGACGGAGCGGTTCGGACCCGGAAACGAGTCGGTCGGCGATTTCGCGTTCACTCGCATCGTACTTGCTCGCTCGGAAGACTGTACGAATCGGTCGGAAACAAAGCCTCCGACTCAGATCCGGTAAAGCCGAATCCGATTCGGAGTCCTACCGACCGAGAGCGGAATCGACCCCTAAATCTTATGTTTCCTACAAAAATCCTCAGTCCTTAATATATTGTCTGTTTCATCTTTATCTCCCTTATCTACACCCATAGTAGGGCATGGAAAACAAGCCAAGCACTCAGCTGTTTTGTTATTGTCGCTAGGGACATAGTCTACTTCAAAGCAATACTCCTGCATTTTTTTTTAACATAACCTTGCTTTGTGCACTGTGGAGGAAAGCCCACCACCAGGTTGCCAAATCTGCACTAAGGGCTTGTGATCAGTTTGTAAATAAGCTTATCCCTCCAGATGAAGAAATGATTTTAGGCCCAGACACACGCTACAAGTTAAGGGTCTATAACATCATAGAGTCTTTTTATATCACTTACCATTCCAGAGGCATATGTTACCACTTATTCTTGACTACTCGCCCTCTGTGACAGAACAGCCCCCAGATAATAAGCACTTGCATTAACAGTAGTCACACAGCACTTTCCCATGGAAAATGGTTGTAGCGTTGGGACAGATAAAAACTCTTTCTTAATACAGTCAAAGCTTCTTGGTCTTTTCCCCCAAACAAAATCCTTATCCCTCTGTAATAACAATGTAAGCTGTTCAACAACATTTCTGACAAAATTTGCTGTAGTATTCACAGAAACCAGTGAAAGTCATTTTTTCTTTAAGTCAGGAGGTGGTGCCTTCACAAAAGCATCTACAAGGGAGTTGGTACAATCCTTTCTTCTAAGATATTGTGCCCAGGATAATCAACCTTTGTTTAGAACCAGGAACATTTATTTACACTCAGGACAAAACAGTTTTTGCAAGCCTTGAACAGGCTTGTTGAAAGTTTTCATAAATGACTCTGTAAAGAGGAGTTCAATGATTCATAACTCATTGAAAGATTGACACCGCTGAGGCTACTCCAGACCACATTCTATTATGCTGAAATAATCCAAATGGAGTAATGAATGTGGTGAGAGCCTTCCAATCTGCTGTGAGTTCATTCTGGTGGTAGTTATTCTGCAAGTCATTCAGCACCAATCAACAAGGTCACTAGTTCATTTACTTTGAGAAGCGGAAATTAAGCAATCACTATGCATACATTTAGTGCTCTGAAGTCTATACGTACATGCAGGTCCCCATTTTTCTTCCTAACCAGAACAATTGGTAAGACCCACTTTGATGATGGCTCTATAACAAGTTTTTAGCAAGAGTTGTAGGTCCTTCCTAGCACAGAGGGGCACTTCCCGGAGTTTCTGCTTGACAGGCAGTGATCCTTCCTTCAAGCATGTGTCGTGGGAAGACCTTGCAGTTTTCCTAGGCTCTAACCAAAAATGGTCGGAAATGAGTTCAAAATTTGGAGGTCCCTGTCATGGGCTTGTATCACCAATATTGGTTCTCGGGCACCAGTATTAAGAAAGTTTTAGCAGTCTTTGGTCCCGTTGCCCTAATACATATACTCCTTTTTTCATTTCATATATCTTAATTGAAGCCAATCTGCCTTTGAAATTCACATTAGTAGCAAAATGAACTCCAAAATCAATTTTATGGTGCACAGACATAATATCGAGGTTTTTTTTCGAACTACAGAAATATCAAGTTGGAAATATCGAAGGGACAGAATATTGACATCAAGAATATCGGTGACCAGAATATCGACCTAAAGGTAAGAAATATCGTTTTTGTTAATATGGAAGTCAGTAATATCGTTTGCAAAAATATCGTTGTCAATATCGATGTTTATATTAGTGTTATGTATTTTAGTAAGTATTTTATATGTATGTGTTTTATATTTTTTGTTAAGTATTGTATTTTTTTTTAAATATATGTATTACATTTTTAGAACTTAGGGGCCCATTACGATAACCGGCGGTAAAAAATCCGCCATCTACTATAGCCTGAAAAAACCGCCCGCCTGCACCATGGGAATACCGACCGAGCAATTATGATGTCGCGAAGCAACCTCCGCCCGCGGCGGCAAAAACACAGAAAATTCCGCCCGTCCATGTCAGAGTAGAAGATTATCCGTCCGCCAC